>CM052135.1:2941027-3017951 GCA_028454255.1 Halictus ligatus
AGCAGATAATGAGCCGAGGCAATCGAATTTTCGGTGGATCGATTAGGGCCAGTTGTTCGAAACTCCCCTCGAATTCAATTCAGCCGGACGATCTGCCAGCAATTATTAGCCCATCCCATGCATCATGTCGTTCCTACGGTTTTTATTTTATTTATGTCACATTTTTATGCCAACCTCCCCTAACTTCTATTTAACAAGTTCGGGGAAGTAGAATGGGACTGTTCGCAGTCAGACTCAAGTGACCTTTCATACCTCTGCAACTCGCAAGGGCAAACATATTCTACGTACAACGGTTTGTTGTTTCAATTAAGTGGTACAAGTCGGGCTACGGCCAGCCAAGTGAGATTTTGTGTTCGAGCCGGTAGAACGGGACCCTTGACATGTAATATATAATCAGCCCCTTGACATTTCGTCAGTCTGACGAAAATTTCGAAACGAAATAGAAGAATCTTCAAATCATGGAAAAACAATGAAAACGAAATGCCATCAGTGGTTTGAAGTAAATGCAAGGATTATTTTATTTTTAGCTTAAAGTTCACGTGCCAAAATTTACAGGGCTTACAGGACGACCTGACGTTTCTCCGGCGCTCGTGGCGTCGGCGTTGCGTTAACGCGGCGACCATAAGTGCCGTCCGGAGCCCACGAACGCTATGTTTGCCGAAACGACTCGTCGCGTCTCGTACATACGTGTAACGCGAAACCACTTTCCCGGAAGATGTCTAACTTAATTACGTGAACTGGCCTCGTGTGCTCCGTCTCTCTCGAACGGTCACCGCTCGTTCCCATGATTCACTTCGGCTCACACGGTTCTGTAACAGGGCCGAGCATATTGGACACCGGCCTTGTAAAGCTTCAATCGCGATTCATGATTACACGCATTCATTACGCCGTCGAGCGTAAGTTAATTAAGGAGCGCGTAACGCCGATGAAAGTTCATGCGCGACGTGGCGTTTCGGCGGCCTGTGAAGCCATGCGAGCCGTAATCGTCTGTCGCTATAGTGAACCGCACGTGGAACACCGAAACGTGCTATTAGAGCTCGCGTATCTCTTGGTTGGCTCAGGAAATTGGACGGTTTAAGTAGAATGGATCGAGATTCGGTCGGACGAGGGTTGTTTCTGTCTTCCCGGAAGTAGAATGGGACTGTTTGTGGTCGGACGAGAGACCTTTCGTAACCCTACAAGTCGATTTAAGCACAGAATAATTTTACCCTTTCAACCGAGTAGTGCGAGTCAAGCTATGGGGTCGGCCATGTGAGATTTTATGTTCAGGAAAGTAGAATATGATCTATAGAGTACAAATATATAGTGTGCAAATCATTCTCCATGCCTTCGCAGGAATCGTTTCCTTGTTGTTCAATTAAGTGGAATAGGTTCTCTTCTCGTCAGACAAGCAACTCTTCCAATATCTTTCTCCAAGTTGCGCCTGTGATGCTTCTTCATGGCAAAAGGGTGAACGAAGCTGACCAGAACATTTCAGAAATCCAGTACATGTAAAATACGTATGTAACACGAATCAGATTATTTCGAATTATCTCTGCATTAACTTGCAGAACGTACCAACGGGATTTTCACGGGTGCAAGCAGCCGGAACTCGGAAAGCTCTTCTCGAAAATTACTTGCTCGCCGTTTTGTAAATATAAAATGCAATTTCCGTTTCAACTTTTTACCTCGTTGTCCCGCATGCGAGGACATTCGTCGTTCCCTTTGAGGGGTGGAAATCATGCCATAACAAAAAGAAAAACACAGTTACTGGATGAAGTGCTCTACTCGCGAACAAAGTTTCTTCATTTTCTGCAACTCCCCAATTAACAGGTTAGAGCTGGGAGGTGTAAACGGGTGGCATCGAGAAGCAGTTTGTTGATTGAAAATTGAGTGAGTAAATGTTCAGTCAGTTTTGAGTTTCCGTGGAATTGGTCTTAACGCTAGATTCTTTAATATCCAATTATTGTTTTATTCCTTAATTTATTCCTTGGAACATACATTAATTTAAAAGCTGCTGAAAATCTGTCTGAACATATTCTCGATATTTTTATGGAATAATCAAAGCTGGCCACTTTCGGCTCCTCGTGAACCTAGTGTTAAAACCGCGTGCCCAGTGGAATAAGACCGTCACTGGTCAGGCAATCGCATTGAGAAGCAGTTTGTTGATTGAAAATTGAGTGAGTGAATGTTCAGTCAGTTTTGAGTTTCCGTGGAATTGGTCTTAACGCTAGATTCTTTAATATCCAATTATTGTTTTATTCCTTAATTTATTCCTTGGAACATACATTAATTTAAAAGCTGCTGAAAATCTGTCTGAACATATTCTCGATATTTTTATGGAATAATCAAAGCTGGCCAGTTTCGGCTCCCCGTGAACCTAGTGTTAAAACCGCGTGCCCAGTGGAATAAGACCGTCACTGGTCAGGCAATCGCAACGAATCCGACTGATACGAACTTTGAGAGCAGTTCTGGCGACTCTGCTCCATTGGGGACGGCCGGAGGATGCTCGAGAACGTTCTCCCATCCTCGAGGACAACAGCTCGTGCTCCGGGACCTCGAGCAATCACTTTGCATACCCGGGTCTCTAAATATCGGGCGACCTTCTTCTCCGCGGAGCGCGCGAGGTTAAACGAGGGCGTCGAGTTTTTTCTCTCATCCATCGACCTTCAACCCCCGTCCCGACAACCCCCAACTTATTCCCCGTCTCCCTCGTTCTCTCGTCCTGCCCCCAACGTGCCCCGCTCGCGACGGACCTTTGTCCGTGGACCGCGTCCGCGTCCGCCATTGCACAGGTCGCGGCCCCAGCGGCGCGTTAATTAACAATTCCGAAGTGACTTCCGCATCGACTGCTCGCGAATCGATTTGAGAACACCGCAGCCGGGGTTTCTCGGTCGAGTACATCGGCTTGATTTCCGATGTGAGAAATTAGACGGCGTGAATATTCGATTCGTCACCGTGACGAACACTCGATCGAGCCAACGCCATTTCAATGATTTCGTCGCGCGGACACACACTTTCGTTTCATTTTCCATTCCGTGTACTCCCGGCCATTTCGAAATTCTCTGGCTGATTTCACGGCACAATTTCACGCATCGCACGCCAGCTTCGCGCGCACACACACACGCGCGCGCACTCTATACTCATTTAGGTTCGCGTCCGGCTGGTTTGGTACTGGCCGGTTGCTCCGACTGATTATCGTACTCCAGTTCTCTGAACAGAAACTCTGCCTTGGCTGACCGTAGCTTGACTCGTGCTACTTGATAGGAAAACAATTACTCCAAGTCGATAAAGCGTCTGGCTGGTTTGGTCCTGCTCCGACTGATTATCGTACTCTAATTCTCTGAACGGAAAATGTCCCGTGGCCGACCGTAGCTTGACTCGTACTACTTAATAGGCAAAAATTATTCCAAATTGATAAAGCGTCCGGCTGGTTTGGTCCTGACTGGTTGCTCTGACGGATTATCGTACTCCATTATCATCGTACTTCTCTGAACAGAAACTCTCCCTTGGCTGACCGTAGCTTGACTCGTACTACTTAATGAGGAAAAAATTATTCCAAGTCGATAAAGCGTCCGGCTGGTTTGGTCATGCTTTGACTGATTATGGTACTCTAGTTCTCTGAACAGAAAATCTCCCTTGGCTGACCGTAGCTTGACTCGTACTACTTAATAGGAAAAAAATTATTCCAAATTATAAAACATCCGGGTAGTTTGGTCCTGACTGGTTGCTCTGACGGATTATCGTACTCCATTATCATCGTACTTCTCTGAACAGAAACTCTCCCTTGGCTGACCGTAGCTTGACTCGCACTACTTAATACGAACAAAATTATTCCAAGTCGATAAAGCGTCCGGCTGGTTTGATCCTGCTCTGACTGATTATCGTACTCTAGTTCTCTGAAAGGAAAATCTCCCTCGACAGGCCGTAGCTTGACTCGTGCTACTGAATGAGAACAAAATTATTCGAAATCGATAAACCAGTACCAGCACCTGTCCGTGTGGTTAATAAATTAGAATTCGGACTGCAAGCGGAGAGTTTCACGGCAATCGCAGCAATGAGATCGAAGCTTCTAGTCACGATGTGGCACGACGACTGGCGAAGTTAGTCACCGTTAATTTCCTCCGAGTTTTTACAGCTAGGGAGGAGCCAGACAAGCAATTTTCCGAAGGAAATTCGACCGCGAACGTTTCCGTGAGCCCGGAGAACTTTCCAACGGCCATCGAGGGGGTTGCCTCGCGGCCGTTCATCTCCTGTTACGTGTTTCCCGGTAACGCGTATAACTGACAGTGCCTCTGTAATTAGTCGGGCCGGCTGATGCTCCCCCCCCCCCCCCGGTATAAATGTCTTCGTTCCCGCGTCTCCGATTCCGCTTTCGCGCCATTAGCGTTTCGACGATACACTCGGAAGGAAATCTCGGATGATACATGGAAGCCGAGGATACATCACCCTTTTAGCGAAATTGAATATACAGGGTGTGCGGATACAGCTGGCAGCCCCTTACGTTTTTCTTGCGATTTCTCAACCCGACATCTTTCAATAGTGCGAAAAAATAGCAGGCAGGAGCCTCCATCGATTCAAAGATCCGTTCTGATGAGCAGATAATTTTTCTGAAGGTCATACCGGTCAGGACTTCAAGGTCGTCGATATGTTTCGTCTAATATTCGCGATAGTTAGACAACCATCGAAATTACGACTTGTGCGTAGAATAAATACGTTTTGACGTAGAATGACCTTGGTGTGACCTTGGGGAGAAATACTGCTTCAACGCAGCCCGAGAGTGTAGTCTCCTCGAAAATCCCGGAGGCGAATGGAACGATGGAAAACAAGTTTCGTTCCCGTTGAATGCTGTGTGTACAACTTTTAATGAAAACGGAACGTGCACGGTAACGGAAGGGGATGATATTTTTCATTTACTTTTGCCAGGAGATATTTTCCCGATTGACGAATGAAGGTTATCCCGCGTTCCGATCTTTTTAGGGACAAGCTCTGGGAGGCGGGGTCTCGTTCCACGGAAAATTGTTGTCCGATATCGACGAATTCGCGTCGCATTAAAAATCGCCGAGCGAAAAGTTTGAATCGGAAAATTCAGTCACGGACGACGAGGGGGCCGCCGCGCGTTCCAAGTATTCGCTTAAAATCCAACGCGATGGAATTTAAGTCGGACCGACGCGCCTCGCTGGAAAGTATTTCAAATAGGGAGGGAGGGGGGCGGAGGGACGGGGAGAAAAAATTAATTACTCCCCGCGTACTCTATCACGGGCCGGGTATTATTTTTCAAACTGTGCGGAATGAAAAACGGGAAGGGCACGTCTCGCGGGCTCGGGAACGGGTTGTTCGGCTCGACCGGTGTTAATTAAATGAACGCGGTATGAAACACGTGGACCAGCGCCGGGCGCCGAAACGAAAGTTAATTGATTCAACATAATTTGACGCGATTATGCCAACGGCGCTGGTATTTGCGCTATTTTTTGGGGGATTGCAAGCTCCGACAGCGACGAAACGCTGGAACGAGAATGTGGTCTTAAGAAATTAACGGATTTAAGTGGAACAGGTCGAGATTTGGTCAGACGAGGGGCGGTTCTGCGTTCAGAAAAGCAGAATAAAACTGCTTACGTCGAAACAAATGGCTTTCGTACCTTTGCAAATCGCAGGGAGAGACGTAGTCAACGAATAATGTCTTCGATTAAGTGGTACAAGTCGAGCTACGGTCAGTCGAGTGAGTTTCTTGGCTCGGGGAAGTAGAATAGGACCGTGAACAGCCGGATAAACCATTTTTCATGGGTTTTCAAGTTTGTAGAGTCAATCGAACACAATGCTGATGATGCCTGTGTTATTTTTCGCGGGTAACTTCGGGATTGGCAACCGAGGGCTAACGAAACCTCGGAGGAAAATCGAGTTTGGAACCTAGTCGAACGTGGCCCAGCAAATCATGTCAACATCAGAGTGAACCTGGTGCCGTAATAACTCAAAGCACTGATCTGCGTTGTGGAACTGAATCCTGACGCAACTCGTGGACCGAGTTTGCTGGGTAATGATTCGGCAACGTAACAAAGCCGAAGACAGTTGAGCCTTGTGCCATATTTTGTGGAACCATATACGACCAAGCTACGAATCTTTAGAACCGTAAAATTTATTTATACGCTCGATACGCTTCACTGTTAGTAGAATTACCCTACATACAGTCAGGTATTATTTCCTCATTTAAAAAAAAAGGTCAATTTATAATCCATTAGTATTTCTAACTCGCCTCCTTTGAGCCTGTCTCGTTAAATTTATTTATAACAAGCTTAATACATCTCTGTATAAGTAGATTCCGCCTGTACGTGATCAGACAAATTTATGAAAACGGCACGAGAAGTCAACGGCAAGAATTGATATGAATTATCGAGCGAGTGAATGACGAAGACTTTTTCCCGTAAGTAGATTTCTCCTGCGTGTAGTCAGACAGTCTTCTCGGTTTGAAAACATCAGATTGTAGCTCGCACAAATTGCACTTGGAAGATATGCGATTTCCTTTACGATCCACTATCGTTCCTTCGAAGGATCCCTGAGTAAATGTCACTGTGTGGGTATACAAGAATACAGTTAAGTACACAGTGAGATGAGATTGAAACGTATCGTGTTCTAACAAGGAAGACGATGAGGAAGAGACTGCAAAAATTACAAAATGTAAAAAATATCGTGTTTAGAAGAGAGGCAAAAAAGAGAGGGGGGTGAAATTCTGCATTCATTAAAAAATTCTGAACGAAGTAGAGCAAGTTTCAAGGGACCGTATAAAATTCTGAGTAGTGTAGTGTAATATGCAGTGTTATTTAAAAATATGACGAACGCGTTTGAGTTAGAATTTTCCGAGGTTGAACTACCCTCGAGGGTATTATTACCACCAGGGGCCACTTATTCATGCCTATGTTGGGATATCGTGACGCGACATCATCCCCCATCCAACTTCCGGTGCTTTCACAGAACATTTGCCTCGGCAGGACTCGAAGGGGACGATATTCCCCCCGGTGAAACACGCGGTCCCTCAAGTGACAACCCCTCGGGAAATCAAATGCGCAGCAGTAAACGTGTTTTTCAATTTCATGAAAAAGAAAAAAATGAAGAGCACACTTTCTTGTCCTTGTCGAGAGATCACTTGTCAGAGATGCTCTCAGTTGGGGTGCACACCCTTCGTCGTAGATTCATTGTATTCTGCTGCTACAGACGTCCCCAATAATATCGTGAAAAAATTCTGGCGTCTGTCCAAACATTCTCGACACTTATACACTTTTCTGTAGAAAATAATTTATTTCTGTGAATGCGAACGGTATTCTTATTAAAGAACATTGTCATTACATTATAATAACTGGTTCCGTCCCTAGCTAATTACGTTTCACTGGTACGTACAGGTTAATTCCGTACCGAAATTAATTTGCTTTCGCCTTTCGTTCAGCGTCAGATAATTGTAATTTACTTAAGTCCGACCATGTACAAGTTAATACCACTGAAATGAGCTTTCTTTCGCGTTCGGTCATCGCGGGACACGAATACTTTATTCATGTCCGATCGCACACGGGTTCGTGCTACTATTGATTCCACTATCCTTCGCCTAGGCAGAAACGTTTCCGGAAATACTATCGCGATCGTTTGTTATTGATTCGCGTCATTGTTCATTGCTTAATGGGCGCACCGATCAATTCCGGGAATCAATCAGGCCCATTTGTTTACTCTATCATCAATCCCCGGCGGCACTGAGCCCTGTCAAATTGTGCAATTTGTACTCTATTAATCCTCGGAATGTGTTTCATCGCTGCTGATTGCAAGAATGATGTCTGAATGAATGGAACAGTCGCCGCACGATTGTTGTATTTATAACCGTTCGCTGCGACACGTTGTTACCCAACGCGTACGCACTCTGAATGATTACGTGCTACCACTAGGATCATTATTGCGCTCGTAGAGGTATTATTGCGACACGAATCATGCCCGACAAACGCGTCGGAGATACAGCGCGTTACGTAAATCTCTTTCAAGTTGTCCCTTCAAGGAGAATAATTTCGTAATAAACGATCCGTGAATCATTCGCGATGCGTTCACGTTTAGTTAATCAATCACTTGCCTGATTGTAACATACTTCATTCGCAAGTCAGCAAAAATTCCATTCTCTGGTCTGAGCGACCCGTCCGATTATAGCAAGATTCGTTCCACTTGCCTGGCCAGAGAAAAGTTCGTTCTACTTGTCTGATCGGAACAAGACTCGTTCTACTTGTCTGATCGGAGCAAGACTTGTTCTACTCGTCTCGTCAGAAACACGCATAGTCTACTTCTCTGACCAAGCTAGACCTGTAATTTAGTAATAAACGATCCGTGAATCATTCGCGATGCGTTCACGTCTAGTTAATCAATCACTTGCCTGATTGTAACATACTTCATTCGCAAGTCAACAAAAATTCCATTCTCTGGACTGAGCGACCTGTCCGATTATAGTAAGATTCGTTCCACTTGCCTGGCCAGAGCAACGTTCGTTCTACTTGTCTGATCGGAGCAAGACTTGTTCTACTCGTCTCGTCAGAAACACGCATAGTCTACTTCTCTGACCGAGCTAGACCTGTTCGACTGGCCTACCCCGAGACACACCTGTTCTACTTGTCCGATCTAAAACCTCCTCGTTCCACTCGGCCGAGAGTTTTGATGGAACGGTTTAAAGTAATTTTTGCAGCGCTCCGGTAATGTCGCATGAAATCTACAGACTGAATATAAAAAGAGAAATTTCCTTCGGGCGAAGCTGAATAAAATATACGAAGAGCGAAATGCTTCGAATCCGTTTTTACGGGGTTGAATATTTAATCGAGAAGCGTGTTGGCAATTTCGGATGGCTTTTACGGGTAGCACGTCGAAACAGAACGATCGTTATTTAATTATTCCACTGGAAATCCGCGTCGTGTGTATGCACGTACGTGTGTCTGTGCGTGTGTCTGTGCGTGTGTGTGTACGTGTGGACTATACGGGGCCACACGAATTTTCATTTCTCACGGAAAGGTTAGGAGCGCTGATTGACAGTATCGTGAGCAGGTATAAGCGTGGCCGACGCGACCGAGTGCGCTCGACATTGAAATAAACCGGAAAGTTTAGACCGTGGCCTGGGAACTTTTCAATGGTGATCCACGGCGGCTCCACGATCACAAAGTGGGTCGCAAAATACTTTGATTTCACTTTTCTTTTTTTCCTCTCTCTCCCTCTCTCCCCACGTCAAACCCAGATCCCGGTCTCGTTATTCATAAGGCGTTGCCGATTCGAAAGTTCACGCCGATTAAAGGGGACCTCCAAAAACAAGCCTAACTGCACGAATTTTAGAAACGCGCCAATTTTTTTGACGAAATTATACGTTCGGAGAGGTACGGAAATTAATTCATTCGTTGTTGAATCGTGTGTGTGTGTGTGGGAAAGAATTCAGAAAAATTAATTGGCTCCCCGTGACAGTGTACGTTTAAATAAATAATGGTGGAACACAGAGTTGGTTCCAATAGCCGGAAGACAGTCGCATGAATGGCGAAAGAAATCGTCGATGTTAACGTTGTCGACGGTAATCGAAATTCATTAATTTCGTAACACTCTGACGGCGAACTGGAACGACAACCGGGACGTCTCAGATGGTTCGCTGATAATATTATCTGGCGTAGTTAGCGAAATAGCCTCCCCGGCCGGCCATTTCCTTCCAATAGATTGTCATCAAGCGATAGTGGCGAAAACGTCAAATATAACGGGTCCTAATGGCGGAGGTCCCCGTCGCTTTGCCGGATAGGGAACTTATCATGCGCGTGGATCGCTCGATCGTAATCGTTTCTGGCCAAAATAAAAGCAATAAAAAGAAAAATTAACAAATTTTTGGTAAATAAAAGACTACCGGTGAACAGAAAAAATTTCCTCTGGTTTTCTTTCTCTGTGAAATCTCCACCCTTGGAATTTCGTATAATTATGAGCTTACTCGCCCACGGGACAGGAGAATTGAATATTAGAATTCAGCATCCCGCGGAGCGCCGTAAAAATGACAACGTGACCCGACGCAATTAGCGATACTGCAGGCTGATGTTAATTAAAGATATCCGCTGGAGCGGCACGCTGTTGCCAGCCAAATAGAAACGTTCGTGTAAACGAATTACGCCGACGAATTATTCTTGGTCAGCGATCTGATTATCGCCGGTTCTTTCGCCTCCTTCGCGCGGTGTTCCTTAATTAGCGATATCACAGAATTCCTCGCCGAGTGCGTAATTATCGTTGCCGGAATTATGATTTCACGTTTGTTTCGCGATTATCTCGCGGCCGATTATTCTCCGCTAATCGTGCGGAGAGCCGAGGGTTCTTTCGTCGAATTTGCCGCAGTCTCCGACAAATAAATAAATAACAAGCGTTGCTGCGCATCACCGATTCACGGGACTCGCAAATCACTCTCGCCGTTCATAATGAATCCTCGAATTAATCTTACAACATCCACCCTTCGTCGATTTGCACCGTCACGCACGGTACGTGTTATTTAGGGTGAGCAACCATTAATATCAATCACCGCCGCTTAATTATCGAAGCGTCAAGATTAGTGGCCGGTGTCTTAACGCCGTTCCATATTTATGATCCGCAGGTGAAGCCCACGAATTTTGCGTTCCGAGCGAAGCAAATTTCTTGCCTCGCCGCTCGCTGACTCGTACTACTCGCAAAACATATTTCCGTCGAGTCTTGTGATTTTTATAAAGCAACGTACACCATTTTGTGCTCGGTACGGTAACATCCGTTCTCTCAAATTTGTACACAATTTCATGAACGCATAAAATCCACGATCTACCGATCTCGCGACAAACATAATCTACTTGTCAACTTGACAGTCGAGCAGACTGAATTTACTGCGAATGTCGGACTGATCGAGTCTGCGTGTAAAGTACCGATTCTACTTAAATTCTTCGTCCAGGCTGGATCCTCCTACACAGAATACCTGGCATGTCTGACGAAATACAGGTCTACTCCACTGGCTCGTAACTGTCACGGCGAAATCTATTTCGGGGACAAATTAGAGCGTGCAGAAAATAACTGACGGACGTTTCAAGGGACGAATAAGGGTATAAAACGTTTCCCAGGTTCCACTTAATTTTCCCGAGAACGTGACGCGGGCAGGGGGATGATGCCGAAGAGGACATCTCGCAAGAGACGAAGCGGAACGATAGGCGTCGGCCGGGGCATCGGAAAGGAAACTGGGCGAAAGTCGTTAAACCGGCCGGAAACTACACGGGGAGCGCAAATATCTGTCGTCCGTTACCGCGGGGCTCGCGCCATCTTTCCCGTCGGCCATCATCAATCGTTCTTCAGGGTTTTATCACCCCCAACCCCTCCCCTCCCTCTCCCGGACACCGTTCCCTCCGTCCCTCGAGCAAACAGCACGTGTGTACGAAGCTTAAAAGCCTCCCCCAAGCGACCGTATATAAGAATCCTCCCCTTTCACAGAATCTACCCCCCACCGCCCCCCTTAACGTCCCTCCTGCGTGGAGACAGCACAATGCACACGCACAGACACGCAGGTTCCCGATCACTCGAGGCTTTTTATGGCGGCCGTGTCAAATTCTTTTTTTTTTCTTTTTAACACATTTTTTAACACATTTTCTTTCGCCACAAGGTCACCCCGTTAGGTGGAAGATCGTGGTGCTCGCCACGGTCTATTCAGCGATGACGTAACCGGCCGGTCGGCGGCGCGGGGGAATTAGCGTGGGCGTAAATTAGGGGATGCTCGGTAAACACGGGGTCCAACTCTGAGATCCGACGCACGTTGATTTTTCCTAAGGGTGAATTAGGGACTGGAGACGGAGCAGTGTTTGCGAGACGGGTGGTGGAAGATGGGGCTAAGCGTGGCTGTTTTTGGTTAGGTGTTGTTGTGAAGGGTTTGCGACCTGGGAGGTGTGGTGGTGAATATTCATTTTTGCCGAAGAGGGGGTGGGTCAGGAGGTGTTGGGTCGAGAATGGTGAAGCGTGGGGTTGACCTGACTTTGGTATCGGTCAGGCACTTTTCGTTTTGGGGTTATTGTTTCATGTTCGATGCAGTTTGGTGTCACTCGGTTACCCGAAGTGCAAGCACAGGGGTAGCATATACGGGGTGGGATAATAACTATTAGCACCTCAGATATCTTCGATGCTACAAGTTTCACAGAAATATTTGCTGAAATAAAATTGCGCAGTACGAAGGACACTTGAAGGTCGTCTCGGTATGTTTTTGCTTCCGTATCATGATAGAGGATCACATGTGTGCAATAGGTCTGTATTTTTAGATTTCTCCTGACGAATGCCCGAATGACTTCAGATAGGTGCTTGCAATCAGAAATCCGTACAGTTCCCTGGAAAAGCTCCCATTGGAGGATGAGTTTCACGGAGCAACTCTTCCTGGAAGTATCGGATAAAAATACCCAGTGTTTCTGCTGTCAAGAAACTTTCTAACGAGATGTCGTTAGTGACCTATTCCCCATTCAGAGCCAGGGGAAAATAGCGATCGCGGGCTGTCTTTCAAGAATGATGTATCGCTCGGCGAAGACCGGGCCACTTGGCTTCTCCCGCGGTGGCATCATGCGAAAAAGTGGTGCGAACCCCCATTGACTCGAACGCATAATCGCGGATCAAACACTGGACCGTCCGACGGCCCCTCCCCTCGCAAACACGAGGACTTGTCGCGGTGTTGGACTCGGTCACAATCTCATTTCCGGTCGCGACGGCACAAAGGATTCGAGCGTGGGGGGGCGGAAAAAAGGGGGTAGGTTGTACGGACACACGCGACGGAGAAACCAATTAACGCGATCGATCGGAATCCCTTGATTGCTCGAAATAGTCGTCTCGGAAATTATTCCAGCCGGCGATGTCGATATCGTCGCGCGGATGCCGTTTGCTGACCCTCCGGCATGAACGATGAGGACATCGAGATTTTGCGAAAATAGAAATTTCTGGAATTCGAATGAAGCGACCTCGAATAGTCTCTGGCGTGACAAACGAGCTCTCTCATTAGTCCTCGAGACCATTAAACTCGTTTAGAAGCTGCTCGAAAGCACCGTAATTGTTTGGAGTTATTAATACCATCCGAATTTCATAGAAATTATTCACGTTTACCTTTCAAGATCGGAATTAGACATTTGCATGTTTTAATTTCACATTTCGTATTTAATTCCCGCGAAGATCCGAGCTACTCTGATAAGTAATTTTCCAGCAAATTTAATATTCAAGAGGGAACGGGGAATGTAAGTGATAGCGGACAGCGTGCAGTCAGACACGTCGCCGAGATTACTGCAGGGAAAACACGGAAGAACTTTAAAGGGCGGTGTTCCTATTTCTGTGATTAGATCCTAATAAGAGAAATGCCAGGAACGAAGGGGAACGAATCAGATCAAGTAGTAATAGACAGTGTTCAATCAGACAGAATTCTTTCTCGGTTCTGAGCACCGGGAAAACAACCGTCCAATTTCTGTCGACTCCACTGTACAACATAAACGTTCCTGCTTCCACCATAAATTGAAATAACATGTATATAGTAAGTGGAAAGAGTCTGCCTTTGGTCGGACGAATTCCGAACTGCGTCTACAGCCAAAAAATTGATTTACAATCTTTATAAATACGCACTCAAAATTATCAATATCAGACATGTATGTACTAAGTGGAAACTGACTGCCTTTGGTCGGACGAATTCCGAGCTGCGTCTACATCCAAAAAATTGATTTACAATCTTTATAAATACGCACTCAAAATTATCAATATCAGACATGTATATACTAAGTGGAAACTGACTGCCTTTAGTCAGACGAATTCCGAACTGCGTCTACAGCCAAAAAATTGATTTAATATTTTTATAGATACGTACTCAAAATTGCATTTACAAGTGAGAAAGCAAATGAGAAGACCCATTTTTATACACATCTGTGTCGTAAGGGAATCACATAAAAATTGTGATATCAGAAGAAAGTGAAATAGGACGATAAGTGAGCGGACAAACGACGAAGGAATTCCAGGGTTCGGCAAAAGTGTTCCCCGAGCGAAATTCTCCGGCTGGAAATGGCACGGTCTCGATATCGAGGGCAAACCTAATCTCATTCGTGTGTAACAGATCCTCGAGCAATGTCTTAATCCGGCCGTATCACCGTCGGGGCTCATTCCCGATTAAATGCAGGTCAGTAAAACCGGGCGCAATAAAATCGGGGACCGAATCACTTTTACAGTGGTGGAGATCGATAATTGGGATGCCCGTTCCTCCGCGCCGCTCTGGTTACGGTGTTCCCAAGGATACGGCGGAGTGATCTTTTATTTCCCCCGTAGCCGATAATCCCGTGCCAACCGTACTGTCAGATTTTAATTGAACTCGCAAATGACCCGGCCGGCCGGAAAGCCCATTACATCGGCGCCATTATCGACCATTGTTCGACTGGAACATTTTGTCTATCATTTGCCACGGCTGCGAGAACACAAAAAGCTGCGACCGGAATTACAAAAATTCGAACGGCAAAGAATCGTATGCTCGTTATTCCGGTTCGTTCCGGTAAAAAATCAATAAGTGGAAAAATACGGTGCACGATCAGACTGCCGGTAAATTGATTATTGCTGTTCGATGGACGCATTGTTGCAGATGCAACGTCGTGTTGACATTGTTGAAAAGTTGTCGGAGAGAGTGAAAATCATTTTTGTCATTTATTGGACGTGTTTAGGAAATTAGTTTCAGTTTGCTATTCAATAAACAAATTGTACTCTGTTGGAGAAAATGGAAAGGAATACTAGTTTTATCGAATTTACAGGACTGTAATTTCGATCGCAGTAGAAACAGACAAATATGGTCAGACAGTAGAAACATGCGGGTCAACCGTACAACTAATTAACTGTTTCTGTACGATTCACGGATCTATGTGGTTTCCCTAATTTTCTTGTGAACTGCTAAACTCAGGAATGCAAAATTAGTCGACCACAAATATACGACAAAGTAGTCACAGACTGTAGGTGGTTGGCTCGCCTGTAAATTGCGTTATTAATTACAAACACACAGACTAGATAATTAATTTACATTTCTTGCAGACGAATAGAACATTCTATACATATTAAACCAATCAAAATGTGAGCCTTGAAGCAACGAAGTAGAGTCGGATAATACGTGGTCAGACACACAGTCGCTTCCATTGTGATCCTTCGATGCAGCAGTGATATTTGCATTTCTGTTTTGTTTTTTTTTTTGAGAATATAAAATTACACGGACTAAAAACAGACAGTATGTGCAGCCAATCGAATTAATACTGTTCGGTACACGAACGATTTTTTTGTAGAAAAATACAAAATTCGAAATGAATATAAAATTACACAAAGTAGAAATGGACAGTGTATGATCAGACTTTTCATATTTTTTAAATGAATACCTCGCAATCCATTTCTATCTGTAGAGATAAATTCGTCTTCAATATACTGAGACCAAAGCTATATTATTTCCCAACAAATTAATTGAATTATTTGGTGATTTGTGACGTAAGGGCTGTAATTCTATATTATTTGATGAACTAGTTCGGGAAAATTAATTTGGAAGGTTTGCAGGAATAATTGTTTCAATGTCTGCGAAGACTATGATGCCCGGGCAGCGCAGTTGCCGATAGCCCGTCACTTCGGGGAGCTAGGTTGCATAAAATCGACATTTGCGAACCGGAAACGTCCTTGGTCGTATACCACCGCAGGGTAATTCCACGCGTTTTCGAGTTCTCACATATCCAGAACCGCGATACCCGCGACGAATGATCAGCCGACACGCGATTTCTCGTTGGCTACTTACTATACGATTGCTCGATACTCATTCTCGAACCGTGCTGTTTCAGCACGGTGTACAAATATGTCGCCACAATTTTAAATCAACCTCACGAATTCAACTATTATTACCCACGTAATTTCCGCCCTTTAAATTAATCTCTATAAAAATATAAAACGAATACACGTAAAATTGATTTTTTAAATGTACTTTTATATTTAGCATTTTTACGGAACATTCTTACAATCATTTGCGGTGCTTGTATAATTTTCATATCGATCTGTATTCTAGGGTGACGTCGATTTTTCATATTTTCGGTGTTCCCTTCGTGTATCTTCCCCGGGCGCGCTACTGGTAAATTCCAATTTTTTTCTCTCTCAAATTAACCTGTTATAGAACGGATTTGCATAGATGTTCGCAGTCTAGTTTCAAAAGTGCAAAAACAAACGAGACCCCGGGGTCGTGGGAACGGACACCGATGATACCAGAGAGAATTTTTCAACTTTACCTCATGGCCGCTCATTTTCAAAAATTTACCAGCGCGTAATTGAAAATTTTCACCCGAGCGAACTCTGTCCTATCTCCGTCATTCTTAGAAAATTGTATGCGAACTTCAAAAATCAGGCATCTCGAGAAACATTACTACAAATGGAATGTTCCTTTTTTAATATACTTTGTAAACAAACGTACTTACTCGACATCTATTTAGGTGAACGAATTCAGTGTTGAAAAATACACAATTCATGAGTTTAAACTTCTCCTTTGAAATTAATATTGTTCGAGATAAATAAAGATATATATATTTTACATCCCCCAAGTTTAAGGGTTGTTTTCACCCGACAGAAATGACTGGTTCTGTATTTCCTGTAGGTCGGACTGGAAAATCGGGGCGAATATTTCCAAACTATTTCTGGAAAACGGAATCCGGTATTATAATTTTACGGTGAACGTTTACGTTCGGCAGAAAAAAAAGAGACTGTTCAGCATCCGCGGGCTTTCATACGTCAACGTCAGGTTCCATGAATCAACCGTGACTTTAACAGACCATCCGAGGACCCGGATGCATAATCTATTTTAAAAATCCTCGCATAAGAAAGTTCCCCGGGACACACAGTCTCGGAATCGATATGCACACGCAGCCTGTCCGTGGGGGTGCAATCTGGAAAACTCGATTTCAGGGGATGCAGAAGATTTTAGAGCCGGCAAGTTTCTCTTCCCGTTAGCTTTGCTTACGAACATCAATACCCGCAGAAATAGAGACAGGAAAAAACCATTCGTAACTTCTCTTTCATTTTCTCCAATTTGAAATATCAAAAACACCCACGCGAACGAACGTAGTATTTTTCTTGCGAAAAAACGATCCCTCGTTAGTAATTAAATGCTGCGCCAAATGCATTTCAATTAAGCCGCCTTTCATTATAAGCCTGCGTATTAATTTCAAAACGGCCATTTATTAAATAATCCTTTTCGATTCGGCAACTTTTATATTGGAAAAGTTAGCATCTGTGTGATGGGGTTGAGCGTGTTTTACAGACGGAAAAATTCATATTTATCGCTGTGCATCTACTGGGACAAATTCTGGATTTATTAAAATTTCTAATTAGAAAGTTGAAATTTTCGTATTTGTGCAATTCTTGAGGGTGGAATGATAAATTGAAAAATTTATGGACGTTTTTGGTGGACACTTTATTGAGTCGTTTTATATTTACTAATGAGGTCTGCAATTCTTTTTGGAGTATTTTTTGGCAAAACAGTTGCCAGTAAATTTGAGTTCTATTTCTGGCCGGATGTTGCATTGTGATTGCCGGTTTATCGGTGCAATAAACAGGGGTGTTCGTTAAACAGCCGACACGCGATAACAAGAATAAGATAACGCAAACATTTTTAGAGCGAAACGTGCACCGGTCGCGTGAACAAGAATCAACTGAGCTATCTTTAGGCCTGATTTGCACCAACGATCCGGCTCGCAGTGTAAATGGTATTCCCCTTGTGCCAACACTAACGCAAAATTCACGTCCAGTCCCTGAAAATTCGACCTAACCTTCCTGATCCTGCGACAATACCCTGTGACAGATCTAGGTTAGGTGCATGTGGGTTAGGTCCGAGCATTAATCACGCAAAAATTATTTTAAAACAAAATCTAATACACTATACCAGAAATATTTCTTAAACACTGACATACAATTTGAATTACGTACACTTTCCCGCCCTTGGACTCGATGAACATGGTGGGGGATGTTTAAGGTTAATTATAACTCACGCAATTTTGATTGTTTCTGCTTGGAAAAAATACTGTATGTACTTCAAATGTCCGTAAATGTTTGTGCAAAATATTATTACAAAATGTTCAGTGGTTCTCCGGGAAAAAATTGTTAAATATCTCCAGTCGCCCGGAGCGACCTCCCGTGAACGAAGCAGTCGAAACATGCTCTATAACAAATTATGTAACTCACGCAATTTTGATTATTTCTGCTTGGAAAAAATACTGTATGTACTTCGAATACCCGTAAATGTTTGTGCAAAATCCCATTACAAAATGTTCAGTGGTTCTCCGGGAACAAATTGTTAAATATCTCCAGTCGCCCGGAGCGACCTCCCGTGAACGAAGCAGTCGAAACATGCTCTATAACAAATTATGTAACTCACGCAATTTTGATTGTTTCTGCTTGGAAAAAATACTGTATGTACTTCAAATATCCGTAAATGTTTGTGCAAAATATTATTACAAAATGTTCAGTGGTTCTCCGGGAAAAAATTGTTAAATATCTCCAGTCGCCCGGAGCGAGCTATCGTGTACGAAACAGTCGAAACATGCTCTATAACAAATTATGTAACTCACGCAATTTTGATTGTTTCTGCTTGGAAAAAATACTGTATGTACTTCAAATATCCGTAAATGTTTGTGCAAAATATTATTACAAAATGTTCAGTGGTTCTCCGGGAAAAAATTGTTAAATATCTCCAGTCGCCCGGAGCGATCTCCCGTGAACGAAGCAGTCGAAACATGCTCTATAACAAATTATGTAACTCACGCAATTTTGATTATATCTGCTTGGAAAAAATACTGTATGTACTTCAAATATCCGTAAATGTTTGTGCAAAATCCCATTACAAAATGTTCAGTGGTTCTCCGGACAAAAATTGTTAAATATCTCCAGTCGCCCGAAGCGATCTCCCGTGAACGAAGCAGTCGAAACATGCTCTATAACAAATTATGTAACTCACGCAATTTTGATTATATCTGCTTGGAAAAAATACTGTATGTACTTCAAATATCCGTAAATTTTTGTGCAAAATATTATTACAAAATGTTCAGTGGTTCTCCGGGAAAAAATTGTTAAATATCTCCAGTCGCCCGGAGCGATCTCCCGTGAACGAAGCAGTCGAAACATGCTCTATAACAAATTATGTAACTCACGCAATTTTGATTATATCTGCTTGGAAAAAATACTGTATGTACTTCGAATACTCGTAAATGCGTGTGCAAAATCCTATTACAAAATGTTCAGTGGTTCTCCGGGAAAAAATTGTGAAATATCTCCAGTCGCCTGGAGCGACCTCCCGTGTACAAAACAGTCGAAACATGGTCTATAAAAAATGATGGTACTCACGCAATTTTGATTATTTCTGCTTGAAAAAAATACTGTACGTAGTTCGAATGCCCGTAAACGTGTGTGTGTGTGTAAAATCGTGATGCCAAACGTTGTACGGTTCTTCCGAAATAAAATACCGAAATATTGGTGAGCAAATGGAACGAAGCAGAGTATCCGCTTAAACAATGCAGGTCGCCGGCGAGCTCGACGAAACAGGCGACTCGGCAACTCTCCTTTTTCATGTTGAACTAACTCGTCTAAATCGTAATGGACTTCGCCTCGGGGAACTCCCTCGTGGAACGTTGTAAATTTCGCCGTCCAATTATTTTGTCAACCGAGCCGCCGATCGGTGTCTGGCACGCGTTCCGACAGGAAAAGACGCGGCTGGCGCGTGCAACGAATCGGGGAGGCCCGGGTACATTAATATCGCCGGCCATAACAACAACGAAGTGCCGAGCCATAATTCTCAGCACGGGAGAAACGCGGAAAAACTTCGTATAATTAATGAGGAAATATCGGACCGACCCCTCGACAAAGAATCGCCGCCCTGGGAAAACCGCCGACCTTGAAAATCATTTCGAAAGCCGTTTTTACTTCGCTCGAACTCCCACTTCAGGTTATAAACATTTACAACCCCCGTCGGTAACAGAAAAGTTGTCGAAGTGTGTTCAAATAATTTCTCAAATTTATGGGATCTGTCTGACGAAAATTACGTGGAACCGTTCTGCGATGTTTATCAAATATGCTGCAAAATTCATTTTTCCTGAATGAAGGAAAGCGTAAAAACAAGTTTACTACTGACAGAATAATTTTTCATTTTTATTCGCCGATTTAATCGTGGACGAAATATTTCCAATAAACGTGACAGAAAAATTTGGAGTCAATTATTGATTGAGAATCTGCTGGATATATTTTCGGGTTAATTGTTTTTGGTCTGAGAGGAACAGGATCAAATTTCGAAGAGAAATGTTTTCCCATAACTTTCTTCGGACAGGTGCATGCTGGTATTAGTCACCGGGACACGCGCGCACGGTTCGATGGGAAAGAAATTGTATTTTTCGAGCGTGCAGGTGTGCAGGAGAACACTCGGTCCAAAGCTCGAGTCGAGCCGAGACACTTGTGTTAGTGGAACACGACAAGCTTTGTGCACCGCCACTGGATGGCTCGATAAATTTTAAGAGCATAACACAGCCTAATGTCGGCCGTCGTATCAGCCGATCGAATGCAACATCCGCACACACACACACACACACACACACACACGCTGTCGGGAACATTAATTTCCACGCTTTGATCAGTTAATTGCCCGACCGTCGACCTCAATCGTCGACTTTTTCTTCGGTGCAACACGATAACCTTAACGGAATCGTTTCTGCTTTAGAAATCGGAGACGGAAAATCATGAACATGCTCGCTGAATCCCTGGCTAATTTGTAACAATTTTTTAAAAATATTCTATAACGTAAAAATAAATGGGAAGTTCAAATAAAATTTGAAACTTCCTGACGAAACTTCTTTGCTTCCAATTATTTTTTTATGATACTCTCATCAGCATATTCCTCTCGTTTTTCCGGTTAAAATGATACCCAACACGACCCCGTTCGAATCATGTTTGCTCGCTTGATCCACGATACAGTGGAACCTCGACTATCCGAACCGTCGGTTGAAGGTTTTTCTGAATCGTTTTTCTAAAGCAAATGTGCTCCAAATGATGTCGTGTTTGGGCTCGTTTCAACCGGAGAAACGCGAGGTATATGTTGATGAAAGTTTCATAAGGAAATAATTAAAAACAAAGTAGCTAGAACAAATTTTACTATATTTGCGGAAAAAATTAAATTAACTTAATTAAGATATTAAATATTTCTCTTATCCCAGAGTTCTTCCCTATAAAATTCTATATTTCTGGTATGCAAAAAATTAATATTTCATTTTGTACCCAAAAGTCACATCGACCAAAAAAAAAAGTTGAAAAACTGCGTCACGGGTTTGCGCCGGTGTGGGAAGCAGTAACACAATTCAACAAGTACATTCGGGAGAATGCGCGACCAGTAAACAGTGCTCACTTTGCACAAAATCCCTCGAAAATCGCTCATATTTTTTGGGTCCAGGTCCGAGCATTTACCGAGAGCGCGAGCACTTTCGAACTTCGAAATCCGGCCGGATCAATTTTAAATGAATATGTAACGCGATGAATATTCACCGCGCCTGCATCCTCAAAAGACTCTGACCAATCGGTTTTTGAATCGTGAGCTATGAAAAAGGGCACAAATTCAATTTGCCGGAATATCAGCACCAAATCGGCTCGTCCCACGTAGAAAGACTACCGTCAACCGTTTTAATTGGTTGATTGAAGAACACGCGGCTCTTTGATCCTTTTAACTGGATTCGGACTCGTTAGTGACAGCTTTCTTGTTGGCAACTATTGAATTTATTGGGCATAACGTCGGGACAAGTAGAAACAGACTGTATGTGGTCGGACACGAACTTACGTTTCCATAGCACTTTTGACAATCAATATATTCACTGTAAAATATTTCAAATTGTCTCGTGAACAAGATATAGAAATAACAGAATATATTATTGGACAGTAGAAGCAGACTGTATGCGGTCAGACACGAACTTACGTTTCCATAGCACTTTTGACAATCAATATATTCACTGTAGAACATTTCCAATTTCCTCATGAACAAAATAAAGGAATTACAGCATATAATATTGGACAGTAGAGGCAGACTGCATGTGGTCAGACACACTTCAATTAAACATTCACGCGTAGCAGACAAGAAAATGATGTCCGGGCAGCAAAAAGTGCTGGCCTCAGGGATTTTAGGTGGTTCTTTGGAGAAAATATCGACGTTTGATCTTTTCAGCCGGACTGTGAGGTTGGAGTGTCAAAAAAAGAAAAGAAAGGGAAAGTTTTCGAAGGTTCGATGCTGTTTTACCGAACGCTGAGAGCTAGTGGCGTGTTAGCCAGACCGTCGAAAGCCCGACAAATGCAGATTTCATAACATGACGCGCGTTGCGAGCGCACCGTCGTGCTCTCTCTCTCTCTCTCTCTCTCCACGTCTACTGCAGGTCTTCGAGGCATCGACAAATCCGTCGAGGGCATCGAGATTACTCAACGACGCGGCGGCCGAGGGAAAGGGAAATTTCGGCGTTCCCTCGCAACAAGTTCTCCCGCCTCGCCCCCCGTCGGATCAGCTGATCCGATCAATCGTGACCGCAAAACGGGATTCCCGGTGATCCGCGGAGATGGATCATCGAGCGTTAAGCCGATTGCCGTTTAATATTTGAAATCGGCCGGCGCCCCTAGTCCTGCCTGTCCAGCCGTCAAACTTTCTCAACAGGTAGCCGAAAGGTGGACGTTTGACGACCGGAAGCCTTGTCGAACTTCCAACGACCCTGAGAGATCCCCCAAAAATTCTGTACGATCAATACTTCGACACGCGGACCCCAACGATCGACCGACGGTGCGATTCTACTTCTGGCGATTGTTTGTCGAAATTAAAAGATTGAGGGGAGCGGCTGGGAACGCCGAAGCTTCCCCACCTGAATAGCCGAGCGCGGTTTACCTAAGTCCTCGTTGCCCCTGTCTCCGTCCGTTGCGCCCATTAAACCGGCGTTCGTCCCACGCTCGGTGGGCCCACCGTCGACTTCACACCTGGCACACACATTTCCCCGGCGGCGCGCCCCCTCGACGACGACGAACGACCCTCGTAAATCCTTGATCCGATCCTGGCCAACGTTTGCCCGCACCGTGTACACACAGTTCCGTATCGAGCTCTTCGGGAAGCGTTCACCGATGTCCTCTCGATATCCTCATAACCGCTGACGACGGCGGAAAGTTTCCCCTAGAACCTCCCGCACCTTTCAAGCCAACGGGCGAGCCCGGCTTCGACGCCGTTCAGCTTCTGTTGAGTCCATCCTGGGTTCGGACACATCGTTCGAGGACCCCGTGCAAAATCTTCTTGAACTCGTTGGGAAGAGGGCTCCGTGTTCGGCTGACGCCGCGAACACGTGTACCTCGCGAAAATTTCAACGCCCGAGACGCCCGCACACCCCCGTCTGTCGCCCGCGCACAACTTTTCACCGTCCGGAACGCTCGGTTTGTTGCGAAGTTACGGTGGAAAAAAATAATCCCGGAGAATTTTTGCTATTCTTCGCGGAGCCCGTGTGCGGCTCGAGGCGCACAGGCGGCTGGCGAACAATCGCTCCCCTAATGCTTGGGAGCCGAGGGAACGATCGAAGGTGCGGCACACGCGATAGTTCCCGAGGAAGGGAAACGGCAGCAATCTTAAATCCGCACTGCTCGGCCGCAATCACGCGCGACTGTCGACAAAGCCGTCGCGGTCACAACAAAACCTGCGAAACGGGGGAACCACGAGGGGTGGCGGCGCCGCGACGCCGTCGTCCTGACGACCTCCGCCACCGTCGCAGCGAAATACGTCGACCTACAAGCCGGTAACCAGCTCGGGCCCCTTACTTTCCAACCGAGTCGGATCGAACATTCGAATTTCCTACCTTGCCCGCGGTCCTACTCGTTCTCTGCAATGGAAACCGACAGTATCGACTGCGAACTGTCGTAAAATGCAGGTTCCTGTCTTACCGATTTTAAAAATTAAAAGAATCTGAGAAACATATCACAGAATTCCTCGTTTCCCCTCGTCCATTAACGAACACAGAAAAGCTCGCCGAAATGCAGGATCCTGTCTTACCGACTGCACGATATGACACAGATTCCTATCTTACCAGCTGCGCAACGTAGTGCAGGGTTCTACGTTATCGAGTCGAATGCAGGTTCCTATCTTACCGATACCAAAAATCACGCGAATCCGAGGACATATCAGAGATTTCCTCGTGTCTTGTCAACTGCATGGAAAAAAACGCGTAAAAATGTAGAGTCCTATCTTACCGATTGCACGATGTACATATAGGGTTCTACCTTATCGAATCTAATGCAGGGTTCTACCTTGACGACTGTCTTGTCCGCAGATCTTTACACGGAGCAGACAAGACAAAATAAACACTGTCATTGACAAAACTGGAGTGTTCCTATCTGTTCGGATAAGACAAGATGGTTGAATCTTTGCGAGGCACAGCGTAACACACTTGGGCAGATCTGTACCAACTCAACGAACGATCGTGGCTGGCTTAAACGTGACAGTAACTGCTGTCGCGTTGATTAGAGTTCTTTACGAGCCGAGCGCGAATTAAAATGGCTCTGTTTCGGGCAGAAAATCGATTTCGCCCCGGGGTAAGAGGAAAGAATCGCCACTTACCCGTGTTGCGGCCATTCCCCGTCGGTGGTGGTGGTCGGGGCGGATGTGCTCTTGCTGGGAAGACGCGGGCCGATGCGGAGTGTCACTGGCCGCCTTCTTCGCGACGTGTAATCTGTAACAACGATTCGCGTAAGCGGTATACGTGACTCTGCAGGAGCCCCGTGCCATCTCCAGAGATTGGGTAATGCCGAGCCCCCGGGGCAGGGTTTCACGGGGGGGGGGGGGGACCGGAATCAATTTGAACGGATTGCCAACCGGGGACCATAATGACGGTGAAATTCGAGCGGGTGGAGTCCCACAGGGTAGTTACACGTGGCATCTCAGTTTCGCTGCCTGTTTTATTCATACGCGCCTACCCTCGCCAGATTCGATACGCGCGGTTTCCCTGTCGAGCATCGTCCGTCCGAAGGATTCCCGTAGAAATCGAACATTCGTCCGCGGAAAATCGCCTTCGATCTTCATTATCTCTAAAATTACATCAGCCGTCGAGCTCGCGCTTTTTCGAACGGAAGTTCACGTTTCGAGACGTGCCCCTCGGGAAAAGAATTAACGAAGCTCGCTGCTCGCAATTACGAATAACGGGACGAGATTCCACCTTTCTTTTAATAGATCGAATTTCCTGGGATATCCGCGACTCTCCGTAAAGGATTTCAACGATAATTGTCTGCTTGACGATAAATCGAAGTTCTTCCGAAGTATTGATATAATCGTCGATACAATAATTCACTGAATATGTATAATGTTTATTCACCGGAACGATTTCATAACGGCGGAATCACGGTTTAGAAAATGCCGCGTGGGCCGCGGCTAAATCCTACAGATAATTCCCGTGAAATTCCGAATCGTTTTGTGCGACGTATTTCGATAGAACGGCATTATGGTCCGGTATATGCGATCTTCTGATCCACGACAATGATTCAACGAGATTGTATGCGCAAAGGAAGATTGAAGTTTACCGTTCGCGGAGCCTAAGGAGTTCCGCCCTTGAGTAACGTACGGCGACAAGTACTGGGGTTGGGGTTGGTTTGTCGGGGTCGGGGGTGTAGTTCGACCTCTGGGGACCGACATCGTCGTCCAAGGCGGTGCCGCATCTTTGGAGACGGTGTCTTCTGCAGTGGTGATGGGCACCTCGTTGGTCACCCTCACTTTGATTCCCACAGACTGGAATAAACAGAAAATTAGAGAATATTATAATTAAAATTTACAATTATTATTCCGTGAAACCTTCGCCAAAATACGCGTGACGCTTTCCCGATTAAAAAGATACCCAACACGACCCCATTCGAGTCATAGTTGCTCGCTTGATCCACGATACAGTGGAAACTCGACTATCCGAACTGTCGTTTCGAGGTTTTTCTGAACCGTTTTACTAAAGCAAATGTGCTCCGAACGATGTCGTGTTTGGGCTCGTTCTCACCGGAGAAACGCGAGCTGTATGCTGATGAAAGTTCCATCAAGAAATAATTAAAAACAAAATTGTGGGGATAAATTATTTTCATAATTTAAAAATCCCACGACAGCGAGCGCGCGGTCGATGAAATTAGTGGTCGCGTTAGGATGAAGCATTCCGAGAAAGCCGGCCCAACGATACGGGGAAATGGGTTAGAAAGTAATGCTGCGAAATGGAGAGGTTCGGTTTACGTGACACGTGATCGCGAAAAGGTCGTTCTGTGTTTGCCGAGGCCTGTGTCATCAATAGAAGCCCTTGGGAGAGCCTCCTCATTCCATATCATCGAGGACGTGATTCTTCGCCGGGTTTGAGAAAATCATTCGCGTAAAAAAAAAAGGTCAGGTGCTCGGCCAAGGCCTTGGCCTGCCGAGAGAGCCGCTAAAAGAAAAAGAAGCCAAGCAAAGTACCGCTTTAAGGACGGCAAACGCGCCGGCTTCAAGGGAATTTCCACGGCAATTTTCTTCCTTCGTTCGATAACTAGATTCACCGCGACATTAATAACCTCACCTAGCATCCTCCCTCTCTCTCCCTCTCACTCTCTCTCTCTCTCTCTCCCTCCAAAGAATTAGCATCGCGAGCGGAGATGGTTTTTAATATTTCTCCTTGTGGCCCGGTCGGTTTTTGCATTCGTCAAAGTCAATTTCTTCCAGCAGCATGTTTAAACTGCGAAATTAATGTTTTCGGGATGATTCGTTATCGGGGAAATGGAACTCGATGGTCCATGGGCGAGTCGCGTCTGATCACGACTGTCCTCTTCCACTAGCGACCCCTGATCTTTCTCCATTTTTTAATTGCGCCAATTTGACCCGGTAGTTTTTCAGCTACATTAAATACACGCTTTGCGAACCATTTCACTCAAAAGCAGAGCCAGATTGCCGCAGAATGTCTGACCGTGGCGGGCCGTATCTACTGCGAATTATTCCTCCTTCTTTTTAATTTGTACTGCGCGCAATTTCCTCTAATGAACTCTGAATATTCGAGGGTATAAAATTTCCGCGCAATCAGGCTCGGAAATTTATTTGTTGCCAGCTTTTCTGACCATGCGTGTCCGTTTCTACTGGAAACGTAAATTTACACCCAGCATGAGTTTACAATTGTAAATTTATTGTTGCGAGCTTGTCTGACCATGTCCGTTCATTTCTACTGGGAGCGTAAATTTACTTCCAGCAAGAGTTTAAAATTGCAAAATTTATTGTTGCCAGCTTGTCTGACCGTGTCCGTTCGTTTCTACTGGGACCGTAAATTCACTTCTGGAATAGGTTTAAAATTTAAAAAATACCTTTTCAATACTACAACGTAAGTGGAAAAATCCTTCGATGATCAGACGGTTAAAATGGCGGATTTCCAATATGAAACTGTGATAGAGATATGATTGAACGCTGTGAAAATATTCGAACGGAAGAAAGATAGAAAAAGGATTCCAGGTCATCGTTCAACTCGTTTTCGAACGTTTCAATTCGAGGAAGAGCTATCATTCGGCCGCGTCGCGATGAGACCTGTCGGGCTGGCGAAAATCGAATTCGACCGTTCTCTAAAAAAATCAAAGAGCTTTGGCGATTCCATCGAGCGGCATGGAACGCGTACGCCGGTCCCGTGTCCGACTCGAAAGTTTCTGCTTTTTTTCCGCCCACGCGGAGACGTATTGATTCCGTGTGTTCAGTCAACAGGTGCGCTTACGCCGGGCTCCCAGCTTTATGGATACTTGAAAGTGTCCTTTTCATCTCCGCTGGGTCGTGCATTACACGGGCGCGCACACGTACACACAGTCTGAGCCTAGCCGACGGTATCCTCTGCGCGCGCGGTTCCGTTTCTTCGTTTTTCGATAAAACGCTCGTAGCAGTCTCGTAAAGAGTCTCGAAATACCGTTGCGATGTGCTCGAACTTTCGCGGAAGCTTTCTCCCTTGAAACGGAGGTCCACTGTCGCTGAAATTCCGCCTCATCTTCGCCGCGCTGATTTTATTTATTTAAAACGCCGAACGAACAGCCGGCGGATCAATTTAGCGAAATAACGTTGGTGTTAGCACATTGCTCGCGGGAAACTCGACGGAAAACATAGAACACGATTTTCCGGTAAATACCGTCGTGTTCCGGCAAATCGTGACCGAAAATAGCGCTCGCGTCGAGTGACTGAGGCGGGTGTTGTTTTCAAAGCCGATTTACTCGGGAGGGAAGCATCGTAGGAGAAAAATGTGTAGCACGTTTTCGAGGCAGCTGTCCACGGTGAATCGGCTCCCGTAGGAATTACATCCAGTTCCGCAACGGTGAGTGCGACATCAGCCTAGAATTAGCATGCAGAAAGCGATAGAGCAGGAAAAGCACCGAAGGGATGCGAATAATTCTGGGAAATCGTGTGTGCCCGCGCGAAAGAAACGGGGCGGCGGCGTGTCACTCGATAATCCGAAAGGCCAGCCCACGGCACGGCGGCCAAATAAATGTATCAAACGCGTCGCAGGCGTTTGTTTATACCGACAAATATTTATCCCCCGTCGCGCGGGGGTGAGGGCCGGCTATATTGTCCCACACGCCTCGAACGTTAATTGCGTATCGATCGAGACCGTGTCCGGCCACCTGTATTTTCTTCCCCGCTGCACGGGGGAGGCTTCCGACGTCTTCCCGTCGAGAATCCTAATTACGGAGTGTGTTCGACGTACGCGCTTCATATTTATTCAACTAATCGTCGCGTCGCCGACAGGCATCCCCCGGGAACGCCAGGACATGTCCGCAGCCTTGTATCACCACGTGACCAACTGATCGACCCGACTGGCTGCGATTAGGCGTGTGGTTAAACCTATTTCTGGAATCCCTGGCCGCATTCGGGGCCCACTGCCGCGTCAGAACTTTCACTGACACTTTGCTGGCAGTTCTAACCCAAATCTAATCACAGATATTAATTTGGATTGTTTCTAGACCGGAAAAAAGTTTTAGGAAGGGTGGAGCTAAGGAGGGGGCGTGGCGAAGATAGAGAAGAGGCGGGGCTAAGACAGAGGAGGAGCTAAGGCAGAGGCGGAGTTAATCTATGGGAGGAGCTAAGGCCAAGGCGGAGTTAATGTATGGGAGAAGCTAATGCCAAGGCGAAGTTAATGTATGGGAGGAGCGAAGGTAGGGAAGGGCCTAAAGCAGAGGCGTGGCTAAGACAGGGGCGGTGCTAAGAACAAGGGAGGGTGTGGTAGAACGCGTATAATTTGTTTGAGTGATTTGTTTGACCATTTGTAGAAGGAAAACGTTGTAATTGTCTTATGTGTGCAAGAATCATCAGAACCCCAGATTTTTAGCCTCATCACGATGACAGGCACAAAGCCCCGCGTGCTGATTGGTCCGTCCGTACTGTGGCACAGTTACAAGGGCCATTACAAAGAGATACCGGGGGCGATGAAGTCTCTGGGGTGGGAGAAGAAACGCTGAGCCCGCAAGAAAGCGGTGTAAGGGGGCGTGCGAAGGCTCTCTCTGTGAGCCACTGACGGCCATAATGAAATTGACTGTCGTTGTCGTATAACCGAAAGTGGTAATTGGACCGCGTCGGAGCCTTAAGAAGCGCTTCAAGCTCCGGCACGGGAAGTTAAAAGAATCGTGAAGCCAGAAACGGAAGGACAGAGCTAGCCACGATCAACCAGGAGAAACCGCTCGCGCTTTGTCTAATGTACGGCACGCTCTTTTGATCCTGACCCTAGCCTAACCTCATTAGGAGGAGGCCCTACTTCATTAGGTGGAGATTAGATGGACTGGTTTAATCAGACGAAGGAAATCGTCTCGGAGGCTCGTGTCCCCGCAAGAACACCCGAGGTCGTATCGCGTGGGATGAAATTAACCAGGGGATGAGGGTTTGCACCCTTCCCTCATGTTTTCGGATAATTTATTCCGCGCTCGGGGCTGTTTGTCGCCGACCAGAACTCTTAGAGCCGCGATTCTAAACACACAAGGTGTCCTAAAAATACGCGGTCGGGTGAAACACATTCTTGATGAGCGTACGGATCGAAAAGGCCTATGCCGCTTTTTAAAAGGCGACCTCGTTTCTCAGATATTAATAGATGAAGATTAGAGGTCCTCTAGGCCTGTTTTGTACTTTATACTCTGACTGTGAACGCGTGCTAGCAATTACAAATTTTAGATCATCCTCATCACGCCTCCAAGTAAAGCTTTCGCAGCAGACGGCCCCGCCCCCAAATAGGACCGTCACAGCAGAGAGCCACGCCCTCAACTGTGTCAGGAATGTGTTTTGTTTGATGCTATATTTTTGGACACCTTGTACACACAATCACGGTCCACGAGAAGGGAGGACCGGCGAATTAACTTCCTTGGGAAACGCCGCGAAAATTGGGAGGTCCTCGTGGCGTCCAATTACACAGCCTCTGTTCTAAGATGTTTCATAATACACTGGTTTTCCCTTGTGTGCACGTGCCAAACGGTGGGTGTGTCTCGGGAGAAAATAGCAATCTAAAGTTCAAACGATTTTCACCGCGGTGGATGGCAGAGATGTTTACATCGATTATGGCAAAGACTGGATTCCCCTTGTGATTTGCGTCGGTACCAGCTCTTGGCACTGGGGGGTGTTTTCCAAATTTTCAGGTGACGTCAAAATATAATATATAACAAATTTTCACTTTCAATTTCACAAATTGATAATACGGCACCGTGATTTATGTCGAGCTTCAATAAAACCATGTCACGTCTACGATTTTGAAGAGGAATTCGAAAAAGGACCAAGGAAGGGCGGGGTTAAGGAAGTAGAGGGCGGGGCTAACGTAAAGGAAGAGTTAAGACAGTGGTATGACTGAGGCACGAGCTGTGCTAAACATAGGGCGGAGTTAAAGAAGAGAAGGGGCGTTTCCATAAAAGAAGGCGTGCTTGAAGGGGGGGGTGGGTCCACAAAAGCAAACCCAGCATGCTCCAATAGAGCCAATAGAGAAAATGGTCCGATAAAGTGTTAGAAATGATTACAAAAGCAGGTATACCGGGTGTCTCTTATTTCACGGCTTGCTAAGGATCGATTCTAGGACGACATGATCGTTTCCGAATGAGCGGGAGACCTAATCGGGGCACATAATTGCCTGACAATGAATTTAACCGGGGACCTATCGAAATGGGCATGCCGCCTAACAGACAGGAGATATTTTAATTGCGAATCCACTTTAATTACCGTCGACATGGAAATTGCTTCTGAGATAATGAAATAAAATTCTTTGACTCTTGTTGAAGGCGGCCGCCGGGACAACGAGAGAGGAGAGAATGAGAGCAAATAAAGGGAGAGCTGAATATTCCAACGACAATTCCCGACGGATGAACAGTCATCGAACAGGACAGTTCAATTTTCGACAGATCAATTCGAGGAATTTTTCCCGTACGGTTTGCACGGTGCAAACACGTGCTCCGGTAGATCAATAAAGCAATTTCGTAATCTGAGAATACGTTATCGCTGTGCCGCGATGGCGGGAAATTTACTCCCCGGGAACTCAGCGTTTTCGTTATCTCGGGATTTAGGGGATCCTCTTCTACGCGCCGCGACTGGATTAGTCGACGAGGATAAGAATGGCGAGAAGGGGCCAATGATCGAACAGTGGGATCTCTCTCTCTCTCTCTCTCTCTCTCTCTTTCTCTCTCTTTCTGTCGACCGATAATGAATGCGACGCCTGATAAGGGGCGTTAATTGATTGGAGAACGTCAAATGTTTCTTTTTAGATTAACGAGGGTAGGAGATAGAAAGGGGGCGGCTTAAATCGATCGGGTCCCTCAATTGTTGGGGTCTAGAGGGTTTAGAGTACTCCGACGTGCACAGTTGCTAATGGGTATAGCGTTTGGAACGAGTTCCAAGTACCAGCAACGAGAATCCAACTTTCGAAATGAATGTTCCAATGAATCCGGCACCGATTGATCCAGCAAAAATTCTGTGTTGGCCGAGTGGTGGGGGCGGTTGACGAGCAGCCGACGGTCGCGCAACAGTCTGCTGCCACGGCGCAGACCCGAAAGGACGCGCTAGAATCCTAATATCCGGCGGGGAACGCGATCACGTTCCCCGGACCGTCGACGAAGACAAATTGAACCGTACGCCTGACAGAATTCAGTATCAGCGGCCCTGACAACGTAGAAATAGAATTGGCCGGCGTTCAGAGTCCGCGACCACCGATAAATATGATTCGCGTGCTAAGGGATCGCCGGTACCCGTGATTCCAATGGACGCCGGATCCGGAAACGGAATTACCACGCCGCATGAGAACCGACGCGGACCGAAATTTATTTTTCATGCGAAACAAATTAGTACGAATCGGTGAAAAATAAATAGTAAAAATTCACAGACCAGTTTCGCCGGGAAATGAGTTTTTATGTACCGCGAGCAGCACATACTGTGGGCAGAAAATATTTCTTCAAGCGGACATAGAGCATTCTATCAAAAAAATATTGCTAAGTATTTACAAATTGATAATACTGCACCGTGATTTATGACAAGCTTCAATAAAACCATGTCACGTCTACGATTTTGAAGAGGAATTAGAAAAAGGACTAAGGAAGGGCGGGGCTAAGGAAGAAGTGGGCGGGGCTAAGGTAAAGGAGGGGCTAAGGCAGTGGTATGACTAAGACGGAGGCGGAGCTAAGGCACGCGCTGTGCTAAAGCTAGGGCGGGGTTAAAGAAGAGAAGGGGCGGGACAAAGGGAGAGGGATGGGCCTAAAGTGGGACAGGGACGTTTCCATAAAAGAAGGCGTGCTTGAAGGAGGGGATGGGTCCACATAAGCAAACTCAGCATGCTCCAATAGAGCCAATAGAGAAAGTAATCCGATAAAGTGTTAGAAATTATTATAAAAGCGGGTAAACCGTAGAAATTTATTTTTCATGCGAAACAAATTAGTACGAATCGCTAAAAAATAAATAGTAATAACTCACAGACCAGTTTCACTCAAAATTGAATTTTTATATACCGCGTGCAGCACACACTGTGGGCACAAAATGTTTCTTCAAGCGGACATATAGCATTCTATTTAAAAACGTATCGAAATAACACACTTTAGTGACGGTCCTCGAATTTTTTCGCATTTCTACGAAATTTATTTGTAACTGTTGATTTTAGGAAGGTCAAATAATTTTCTAAGTGAGAAACAAATTTATTTAGCCTCGAACAAAATAAAATATCGTCCACGTATTTTCTATAAAATTTCGACACGACACAGAGCAGAGAAGTCCGCCTCGAAATTGAAAAATGGCGGTCGCTAATTCGACGATATTGCGATCAGAAGTCGCTGGCGCGCGATCAATAAAAAATTTCGACGTACATACAATATAATTCGTGAAATAATTTTCGTTTGGCAGTCGCTGACCATGAGTCTCGTTTCGTATTAGCACGGTGACATATTTTTATTATACCTCGATAGGCAAACAGTATTTTTTATTTAGAGAACTTTTCACGAGAACTCGAATCAAATGTTTCTCCCGCGGCCGCTGCGAGGTAAAATATTTTTTCCGTGGTCCTGCGAACGCCTAAATGTTTTTGCTCGTAAATCGTTTAATTCAATCCCGATCATCGTCGACATACAACGTTTTCAATATTTATTAACGATAATCAATTAAACGTTTCTACTTCAGATTTTTGCGAAATGATTTTCCTGGTATTTGATAGTTCGATGTTTAAAGTGTTGTCGAGTTTTTGTTTTACACTTTGTTTGCTTGACGCAGTGCCAGGCATTGTTTATTAACTTTTTGATCTCCGGCCGGCACGTGTAAACGTCCAGGACGACATCCGGACGTCCCGGATGATTCGAGAGAGTTTTGCCTCGCTAATATCCGTTGCAAATTAATCACGAAACGAGATCAGCCATACAAATAAAATAAATAATATACGTCACTCGCGTGACAGGCACGTAGCGATACGCGTAGATGTTTATACGCTTCACAGCTTAACACGACCGTCCGGTCAATAATAACCAGGTTACATTACAAATTTCCCAAAACTTTTGTTAATAATGAAATTACTGGCCCCGACCCCAAAAGGAAATTTCTCGCGCGATATAATTTCCAAAGTTGACTCGCGACTGCAAACTTTTATCGCTCCTAATGAACCGGCGCGGACTTTGACAAATTTCTGGTTGCAGAACTTTGACAAGTTCATTGCTTTTTGACAAGCTCCTGGTTATTGGACAGGTTTGTATTAAATCAATTTTCACTAATTTCCCGTCGTTGAATTTCGACGAATATCTGTTCATTGAATTTTGCCAAATTTTTATTCACCGAGCCTCGCTAAGTTTCTTTTCATTGAATTGTGTCTAAATATTTATTTGTTTCGCTTCGTTCGTTGATATTTGACCAGCTTTTATGTTCAATTTTAATTTTTACACATTCTCATTGGCTCTGTTAAATATTAAAAAATGCCCGGATATTAAAAGTCGGTGGATTTCCATTTTTACGTGGCAAAAAAATCGAGGAGAAAAGAGTGCCAGTATATGAAGACAATTTAAAAGAGCTTTTCACGTGAAACACGTGTCGTCGATATCGCTCGCCTATTTTTCTGTCGTGTGCCGTTTTGTTTTATTCTAGTTGCCACGTTTTATTTCTTTTTCGAACGAGAATATACATTTTCCTCGAACAATGGTAACATGGCGCTTGTGAATCTCTCGAATCGACAGGACCGCAAACAGAAAAGCACGAAGCTTTCAACTCATTCTCCGACGAGGACCATGGCATTCTCTTTCCTAATACGATTATTAATAATTCAATAGTAATTTGACACAACGAACTACGCTATTAATCCGTCGCTGGGGGAATTCAGGACGTTGTTAGTATCATAAGTTGTCGACGATGATCGTGGGAAAATTCTACCTGAAATATTAATGGAGCCGTTCAGTGCCATTTTCCGGTAAACTTACTGTTCTCATGAAACCAATTTTTGTTGCTATTGCAGGCCACAGATTTTCTACCATAATGAAATTAATCAAATTTTATGAATGGCCTTTTAAGTGCCATCATAGATTTTTATGATTCCATTTGTTTAACTTAAAGACTGTGATTAATAGCATTTTCGTATTGCAAAAATAGTAAAACATCCCTGTAGATTTTTATGTAGCAATCCATTTGACTTGAAAAATTGTAGCGCCGGTTCTTTTATACAATAAAAAGGGTAAACATTTAATCAAACGTCTTTGTGAACATTTACGAACCGCTTCTGCCGAAATGAAAAATTCCATTAAACGTTTCATCGTGGTACAAAGGGTGAAAGAGAATCGGATATTACGAAATGTTCGTCCCCATTAATTTTTCGGAGATCGTGTGGGGGGTGGGGGGGTTAACAATTAATGCGTGGGAAGAAGTAATCGCGCAGCTTCCGAATCCTGGAAATTCTATTTGAATCCTGATCCCAGATTGTTCCCGATGATACGCCACGTGTTTCATTAACAGCGACACCTAATTAAATCCCTCCTTAGTCGCGGATGAATCGCAATTAACCCAACTCTCTGTCTTCGCGTTCTCGCTGGCACAATGATCCACTGAATCTGATTCTGACACAACGGGCACAGTCAATTCAGTTCAATAACATGGCGTAACGAAACACTTAACGAACAAACTAATGTTTCATACTTGGTTCGTGTACAAAATAGCGAAATTTCCATTCCAATTTTCAATTTTCCAATTTTTCTCCAAGAAACATTGATATGGCACAGGACGTTGAGTTGTTTGATTTTAGTTACATCATATTCTAGTAAATTTTACTATATTTTGGTATTATTATAATGTACATTCTAGTGTAATATACTATATTCGAGTACATTCTAGTGTAATATACTATAGTCGAGTACATTCTAGTGTAATATACTATATTCCAGTACATTCTAGTGTAATATACTATATTCCAGTACATTCTAGTGTAATATACTACATTCGAGTAAATCATAGTGTAATATACTATATTCTAGTACATTCTAGTGTAATATACTATATTCTAGTACATTCTAGTGTAATATACTACATTCGAGTAAATCATAGTGTAATATACTATATTCTAGTACATTCTAGTGTAATATACTATATTCTAGTACATTCTAGTGTAATATACTATATTCCAGTACATTCTAGTGTAATATACTATATTCCAGTACATTCTAGTGTAATATACTACATTCGAGTAAATCATAGTGTAATATACTATATTCTAGTACATTCTAGTGTAATATACTATATTCTAGTACATTCTAGTGTAATATACTATATTCTAGTACATTCTAGTGTAATATTCCATATTCCAGTACATTCTAGTGTAATATACTATATTCGAGTACATTCTAGTATACTATGTTCCATTACATTCTAGCGTAATATACTATATTCGAGTAAATTACGCTATAGAGTAGATGATCCTATATTTTGGTGGATCAAAGCAGAGAAAATCGGAAAATTCAGGTTCGGGATTCGAACTCCATGCGGATTGACAGTCAAACCATATCATCGTGCCAACGAGTACTTAGGTAGTTTTCGAGAAACGTTTACCGCAGAAGCCGAGTTGCACCGAACCGATTCTAATTGCGCTAACCGACGCTTTGTTACTGGCATTCGGCCAGAAAATGACCGTGGCGGTCGAAGTGACTAAAGGAAACGTGCCCGGCGTTTCCATCGGCCGTCTGTTCGCCGGCGTGACAGCAGCGGAAAAATCGCGGGGAAAACTGGTTCAGCGGCGAGAGACTGGGTTTGATTGCCCGCGGAAAATCGCGGCTGGAGATGAAAGGCTCCCGCGGACTCTTGCCCCCTCGCTCCCCAACGACGAGGAAGACGGGCATTTGTACGTGTCGTCAAATATATATCAGGGAAATGGAACGCGCGGGGGAGAGGAGGAGGGGAGGAGGAGGAGGCTCCCTTCTCTCCCTTATCTGATTTATTCCGCGGACAAATTGAGCGAGCCGGGACTCGGCACAATTGAAAATCGCCGCTCCCTCCCTCTCAAACACTCCGCCACCCCCATCCCCCCTCACGTCACAGAATTTAAAAGTGGGATTAATTCACTTCCCTATCCCGATTCACGGTCCATGAAGGTCCCCCTCGACTTCGAACTTTGTACTCGATCGCTTTATTCTTGATCGCGATTTTTTATACCGAGTGAGTCGAGGTTGTTTTTTTTTTTAGCACATGTCCTACATGTCCACATGTCGCAAAACAAAATCCTGCACGTGGCCAAATAAAAACGGCTTCTCTCCTCGAGATTTCGTCGAGTATTTGTCGTTTTAATCACCTAACCATCGATAATTAAAACAACGCGTCGAGCTTTCCGAGGCGTAACGGAGAAAATGGCGGCCGTGCGAGGAACAAAAAACAGTGTGTGCGCGCCCTAATTGGAACGCGTACAAATGAACGATTAAAAACACCGTCTGCCCGGTTCGTTTCTTCTTTTTTTCTCCTCCTCCTCTCCCTCCCCTCCTCCCGATTTTTTCCACTCCGCTCTGTGTTTGTTCAACTTTATCCGCCGAGCGCAGCGTTTAACTGGAACATGATCAAAGTATTATAAGTGCGTTCGGGAATTCTTCAATCGGAACTACCGCGGCTAGTTTATCATAAACTTCCGATCGATTCCCGCGGAAATTATGTTCGACAAAGTGCTACACGGTTGCTATCGCGCGATCTCTCTTGAGCCTGCTCAACTATTATATTGCTTCGAAAAGTTTCGTCCGAGGATGATAGATGATTTTCCAACGGTTCTCCGTATTAATTGCTCCCTTAGACACGGTTAATAGGCTCGCCGAGCAATCCTGATCGATCATTTTGTATTTATTTGTTCATATTTTTGATCGGGAGTCATATTTTTATCCGCGGAGTGGGACAAAACATTTTACTTATTTGCTGAGTCCACTGTACGTTTGAAAACAACTCCGGCAGACGTTGGATTGTATTATTTGTAAAAATCGTTTTTGACATAAAATTTTATATGAAATTATAGACTGAACTGATTTTTAAAACTTTCCAGGCCGGGCTTATAAAAGCTATTTCTCACGAGCAATTTTAATTGAAATTTTTAATCAAAATACTGTGTCGTCTGAGACAATTTTTATCAAGACTGGATTTATGAAAATTATATTTTGTGGAAAATTTCGGTCGAAATTGGACCATAGTGTGTTGGTTTTATGGGCGTTCGAGTTCCTATTGCTCAGCGGTCCATTGTGCAGTCTAAAATTTTTATTAAAATGTACATTTTCTTTTGAAGAAAAAATTTCCCCGCCATTGTTCTCCCACTCCATTTTAATCATGCTAAAAGGGACGAAAGTATGCTGAATCTACGCTAGGCCATCTTGATAAAATGTGACTAATACATTGCTCACCGTCACGTGATTAATATTTCATTCGGAAAAGAGTAAACAAATTGAAAAACAAGGAGGAATTTCAGTTTGGATAATTGAGTCTCCCTTTGTGGAGTTTATGTGGACTCTAATGGCCGACATTTTAAGTGAAGTATAATTGGAATTGATTGTTCGACCGTCAAACAGTGCTTTAAAAATAAAGATGCTTGTTAGCTGTATTATCCTCGGCAAGGTGTTCTGGTTTCCAGCAAAGCAAATGAGAGAGGATGTTCGATTGCAGGGCTGTGTGAGCAATGGTGGTAGTAATTAAGAGTACTTTCTCGGGTTCCTGCCAGCGAAGACCATAAAGCGACGCCCTTTCATGCTTTATACTCCACATAAAGTTAATGTTGCACTCCACCGACACAGCAAGGTGCTCCGTTTCTATCGCCAACTTTCGCAAACGAGCTATCTATGCCCAAAAATACCTCCCCCAAAATTGGACAACTCATTTTTCCCCAAAAATACCACGTTCAATTATAATTGGTTGTTTTACAATCTCCGCATACACGTAGAAAACCGTTAAAACTATCTCCACGATTCCAAAATAATATTTTATAATCAACACTTAGCAATTTCAACAAAGTTGCATAATTCTGTATCCATTATTTTTGGATTTTGGTGTTTCCAAATTTGGTCTTGTTCTTCGTCAAATTTACCATTCTCTGTTTGCACGTCGACACAATGGGTCAAAGTTGATAACAAACAGCAAACTTATTAGCAATTCAATTAGGGGCAAACATTAAACTAAGGAAACAATTAACAGCAATTATATCATAATTGCTATTGGATGATCAAGTTCGTTAATTGATGCGTAATAACAATATTTTATATACGCACACATTTGCGTGTACATAAAATTTTCTCGTAAAGGCGTTCTCGCGGAATCTACGCAAAGTATAAAATAAACCGTGTTAAGCGGCGCAACATTTTGCATAAAATATGTGTTCCAGAAAATTTACGCAGAAATGTGAAATAAAATGTGAAGAAACGCGAAAATAAAATATTGGAGAATGCGCACGGTTTCAGCAGAAGTTCCACGGATCCTGAAGAAAAACAGTGATCACAGCGTGGACCATTAGCTCCCGGCAAGTTTGCGCGAGACACTGCGGTCGGGTAACTCGATTGCCGGCTAATGGCTAATGTCAAATGAAAATAATTATGTCAGCATGTAATAAAGCATCGATACCTGGCCGGCGCTCGCGTGGGACGTATCAACGGCATCCATTACACGTGCAGGACATTATACCATAGGTGCTGTGCGAGGGAACTTCCGGCGGAAACTGTCTCAAACGGAGCTGCCTTAAACGTGCTTTATCGACCACCATTTCGCAACTTTGTTTACCTCTGGCAGACACAATTTTAATCCGCCATTCCGTTTGCAAACGATCACCGTCTTCGGATAATATTAGAACGGCAAACACCGGACTGCCCATTACCAGAGCAAAATGGCTGAAGCCATTTTTCCGACGATTTAAAAACGATGTGAAACTTTAAAATTCAATATTTCAAGTTATCGAGAGACGATAGATGCGAGTGTGCTTGCAAATTACAAGAAAATTGTAAGTCTGTTTTTCAACGTTTTTGATAAATTAATTTCTTGGGAATGTAAATACTTTATAGCAAAATTGTACTATTCATGTAGTGTGTAATATGAGTTTATTTGCCGACGATAGATTTGTGTGGATTGTTATTGGACTGGTATTGCAGGTATTAAATTTCGATAATTTCGGCCATATTGCGCCCCCATAAGTAACAAGCTACACTTTGCAGTTGCAGGAACAAACCGAGGGCCATCGCGATCCATTATTAAGCACGAAAGGATAAGAGACAAACGAGCACCCTCCGATGCACCCTCGAAGAGAGCATGGTTGCACTGGAAAACGGTCAGGAATTTTCAAAGCGTTCCGGGGAAAACGGATAACGACCGTTTTGACTGAAAATGCAAACTCCCACGGAACATTCCGAAATATGTTTCCGCGATACTCTGCGACGGTGTGGAGGACGTCGAGCAGGGAATATTTCACGTACTGCTTTGTTGTTGAACGTTCTGAAAAATTTGTTGAAAATAAAATACCTCGCTTGAAAATTTTTATAAAAATGATTATCAGGTTCGCTGATTAAAATTCTCGTGCCACATCGTTGCTCGGAGCAATTGGTGGAGTAATTTTACAGAAAAAGAACCATATCTTTCCGACAATGTGAACAATTCCAGAGAAACAGAACAATATCTTCCAGTAATATTAACATGGTGAACAATTTCCATAGATAAAGAAAGAACGTATTTTTAACAATCTTCTACTTAAAAATAAATGTAGAATCGATAAAAGAAGTAAGCTGTTGGTGCGCCTGAAGCATCCATAAAATAACAACAATGGAAACTTTGTGCACAATGTTGCTAATTTTCCCGAGAAGATCGAACAGAAACGTTTGAACGAAATGATTTGTACAATAATGAAACAGAAAAAGGGATATCATTATCCCGGGTTAAATCGGGCCGCGTCTATGGCCGATAACGACGCCGATTAGGCTAAATTATCCGAGTGGCGAATTTCCACGGGGATAATTGCGCGTCGAAAATTTATGCAGCTAATTAAAACTTTTCCCCGATGAGGCGCATCAAATTCCCCCCTTAATTGCGACTGTAATATCATTATTCGGTCATCGTTGGGCCAGGGGGAGGGGATGTCAAAGTTTCAGTCGGCCTTTGACCCTTCAATCGCTATTTTCACGACCGGGTCAATCTCGACCCGGGCCGTAGAATTTCAATCGTTTGAAGCATTAGGTCGTGCTATATGGAAATATATATATATTTGGTATATTCCAAATATTATCAAGGGTGTACATTCCAACCACAACTTGGCTCGAAAAGAATTCTTTGAAAATGAATTTTTTTCCGTCCGACAAGCACTGTGAATTGTACGAGGGGGTGGTGGCAGTTGAAGGAGACCGAAGGTATGTACGTACGAAGCACTTTTTCCACTTTTTCAACCCCTACGGCCCTGCACACCCCCGCGAAATGGCCTCGGCGAACGATCGATTTAGTTTTTCCTTTTGTTCGAACGTCAGCCTTCCACGCTTATGCATTTCGCGTTGCCTCTATCGCGAGACTTCCTCCACGACGTGTGAAACAATCTGTTGCTCGCGCGAGCGCAACTTGCGCGGCGGGTTGCATCCTGACCGGCGTCATGCGATTCGGAAGTATCCCGCGAAAAACGTTACAACGCGTGCCACTCCGCAACCTGATTTTTCATCGACACCGTAATTCAATCGTAAAACCACAATTTCCAACCCCTTCGTAACAAAAATATATTTTCCCCAAAATATCTGAACAAAGATGAGAATTATTAAAGTATATAGTTCGAACGGACAGCTTCTTCTTCGAACCAGGTGATGAAATTTTTCAAATAATCTACGACTCTCGAGTTACCCCCTCCCCAAACTTCATCCCTCGGAAAAAGTTCAAATTAATCGTGGCTCACTCGAAGCTTGAAATACTTTTCAGATAGCTCTCACCCTTCCTACGGACGTTTCACGAGGAAGTCACTCTTTTTCAGAGGGGTGGCTCCAACTTCGAGAGGAGGGTGGCGGATCGAAAAAAAAAAAGAAAAAGGTTGGCAAATTATGGCTCGGGCGAGAGACGGTGATTCTTCGTGAGCGAATGGTAACGTGCAATCTCCATTCCCGCGGCCACCCCCGTCGCGATTGTCACGGAAGTGGGCGAGGGGTGAATTTCTCGGCGACCGGAACGGAAGTGCCGGAAGTTGTTCCAGTTTGTCAGCGGGATGAAATAAGGACGACGGGATGTGGAGGTCTCTGGGGTAACAGACAGTAATCACCTCGCGGAGACGTCTGCTGAGCTGCTTATGCTGCATTTTTAATACGGTTGTGCTGAAAACTGCCACGGCGAGAGGACCGAAGTAAAAATATGTCTGCGATGTGTGTGTGTGCGAAACGCGGAAGACTTTGATCAAAGAGCGAGCACAGTCTCGACGCATTGTTAAGTCCGATTTACCATGTTATAAATCGAAACTTAGATTCCGCATAAATTACGGCCAACTCGAGCTCGCGACACGCGCAGGAAATGCTCCCGGGACCTCAAAGGTTGGTCGCGGGAGACCACAGCGTGAACTGAATGTCTCCAATTAGACAAAGGGCTTTAGCTAGATCAAAGGGACCGCCGGGTCCGTGTTACTCACAGGTTGCATCGGGTAGGTTGCGCTACCGACGAAAAAGTCCCATGCCCAGGCGAAGATTCGCGCGCAAATGTGCATCGACGTCACTGCCAGGTTGTAGGCTTTAGGAATCGGTCAGTTATGGCCTCCGCGCGATGATCTCCCCGCCACAGTCGCGTCCTCGTTCAGTCGAACGGCATTCCCCGGGTTGCGTTGCTTCGAGTTCAACTTTTCCCGCCATTAGGGCTACATGTCCCTCGGAGAATCCTCTATCCGAGATCGCAAAGAGTCTGCCTCGTACTGGAGGACGTTCAGCCGAAGGTTTGTCTCCTCAGTCCCCCGGCTATAGAAAATCCCGACAACCGATTCATCAAACCTCCAACTTACTTAGGGGACGCGATGGGGTGCGTTTGATCAATCGATCGGGTGCCCCTAAATGCTGAGTGCCTCTGCTGGTTTCGCTGACGGGGTCTAGTCAATCATGATCGCTCGAGTCCTGCAGTTTTCAAGCTAACACGTTCATCGGCTAGGACTAGATGTCGTTCGGACCACAAACCCCTTGTTGGATCCTCTAAACATCTCTTCTGGTCCTGATGGGAGCCTAGTCGACGATGATCACTCGAGTCCTCTAGTTTGGAAAGTGGCACGGTGATTATCCAGGCGGAAACTTTGCTAAGTGAATCACAGTCCAATTCCCTAAGTGCTAGTCCTTCTTCCTAGGCCCAGGCAACACGGATCACTAGAGTCCCCTATTTCCAATGACACCGCATTAACATCTAGACCCCATTGCTCCGCTGCGCTGTCTTCCAACTGGCCCAGTCAACACTGATCCCTGGAATCCCAAATTTTCAAGGACACCAGAGGTTCATATCCTAGGTCTAGACCCCGTCAAGAGCTCCGCAATGGGCACCCTCGAGGTGTCGATCCTCCATGCGATCTCCCAATTGGTCCTGTCCACTCTGATCACTGGAATCCCCGATTTTCAAGGACACCAGGTCCATATCCAATTGGTCCAGCCTACACTGATCACTGGAACCTCCTATTTTCAACGAGACCACGTCACTCGCACTGGACCTGGATCCCAACACCAGGCCACCTGGGACAACAGTCAACACAGGCCACCGGAATCCTCTATTTCCAGAGACGTCACCGCAGGTCCCAGGCGATTACACAATGGTCTGTCAGCGGCACTAACTCGATCCCTGTCCCGCCAGTCACTCATTAAATAATTACCCGCCCCCCGCAATAAGAAAGTCTACACCGAGCTGGCTGGAACAGCGCCTGAACCTTAGCAACCGGTGCTACCGGCCTATATACCCGACGAGCTACTTGTTGATCGACACGAGCACCACACGAGCATCCAACTGGGACAATCTCCTCGGAATCGAATTTGCACCGAGATTTTCTGTCACCAATCCTGGAGCGTCTCCTGGTCAAGGATCGAGGCACGGGATCGATGAGGATAGCGTTCGGTATCGTGCGATTCTGGGAACGGTGCGTGCTGGGCGATCGCGACGTTGCGTTAAGGGTTGATTTACGGGAGGATGATTGTTGGTTTTTGGGCTGGTTTATTGGGTGGATAGAGAGATGTTGAGAGGGAATCTCTTCCGGAACGACCGGAACACACCGGAGTACATCCTCCTCGGAGGGACTGGGCGACACTGACGGAAGAAACGTGCGCGTGCCGCTTGGGAACACATAGGGGACGCGGAACGCATGTCAAAATGAGTGTCTACGGGGATGGTACACAATCCTTTTCAAGTGGACCCGCTTAGGCATGGAACGAAATTGAAACAAAATATTGGAACAATCCTCTCAGACCGATAACTGGCCTCTCCTCCGCCCTGGAACGGTTTATGGCACAGAAATTGGACTGCGTGAAATTGGAGAGGCACCACTGGCCTTTCTATCAAATTGGAACATCCAGAGCCGAAGCGAACTACCCTCAACAAAAATTTGAATAATTAAATAATTCAGCAAATTGGGGAATTTTGCCGGGGCTAGAGAATTTCAAAGATTCAGTAAGATAAGTACCAGGATTTTATTATTTTAGCACTCGAAATTGTTGAAGACGGACTTTTCTATCGAACTGAAACAGTCGAAGTCAAATCGAACTATCCTCGATACAGATTTAAATCATTTTCATTGATCAATAAATAGGGGAATCTACAGAATCTACCAAATTTCGAAGGTTCCATCAGAAAAATACCAGGACTGTGTTATTTTAATGCTCAATAACGTATTTCATAAAATAATAGCTTAGTCGACTATAAGTGACTTTTGTTTCAAAGAACGAAAGAAAATTGAAAAGTTCCTCTACTAATCAGCGTTCAAATTTTCGCGCTAGTGAACCTGCCCAGCAACTGCCGCCTTCATCTGCAATATCAAGAACGGAACCTTTAAATTCCATATCGAACATACTTATTCTCATTGATACAGCCCATTTACTTGCCCTTTAATTCGATTCTTTATCCACTTTTCTATTTAAATTCGTCGAAACAGCACTTTCAAATTCAAATCTTAAGCGCGCGAAGTGTTTGAATTTCAAATCATGTCACAGATGGTGGCCCAACGGTTTTCCAGGGCATCGCCATATTTCTGATGGCTTACCAGCTGATGGTACATTCAATTTCGAATATACCATCGCTAGGAATGGTTGAAAAGCAATTTACCATGAGAATATTTACTTTTTAAACATTCCTTTTCTATCGTTCACCCTTGCAACCAACTTCCGATCTCGAATATTATGAATTAGATCGAAAATATGTTGCGTAACTTAGGTTATGTGCAAATTCGTCTGCTAAATCTGCAGACTAACCTAACCTAATTTATTCATGTGTACAGCTGAGAACTCGCTGATACATTTGAGTACTGCAATGCTCGTTTTATTTATTAATCTGCGGACGTTTGACAATCTGTTCTGACAACTGTCTTTTTTTTTCGGCTGGCCTTATCTAGCGAAAATAAAATAGTCTTCTTCGTGTCGAACAGCTGATTATTGAATCGAAACTCTGCGACACAAACAGGCCACAGTTATCTGAGATCCACACGTGTGACTGTTTCGCAAGTTTTCGAACGTGACGGTAAAATAAATTTGAGACGCTCGCATAATTTTTATCGTAGCGAGATGACGCGTTTTCATAAATTATTTGCGAAAGGAAAGTGTTCTGTAATCGGAATGGTGCACGTCGGTGCTCTACCTGGTATAGATTATTTTCAAATTAACAACACATATATCGTAAGGTTCACTATGGAGAATATTCTAGACTATAAAAATTTAAAAATACAATTTATTCTGCTAGATAAGATTGCGAAAAAACTTATTGACTGCAGCTCATTATCGTGTTTCTGAAGTGTCATCGCATGATTTATCTTTATTCCTGATAGAGCAGAGAGTATCTGTTGTAAATAATGTTCATCGAAAACAGCTTATTTTGCACATTCTTAATCTACTGTTTTCATTCCTCTGAACAAGTTAGTTACTCCACTTAGCCACCAAATTGTTTGGCCAGCAAATGTTTAGTGATTAAACTATGCATTTTAATTGACGTACACAGGGACTCCCCTGCATAGACACCCCGTGACCAAGATCGTAAACGATGCAGTCAGGGACGCTGAAATTTACAGGGACTGTAACGTTGTAAGTTTGACAATAGAAGGGCATTCTGTTTACACCTAACCCTGTAATCTGTACAGTGACGTTACTTCATTTCAAGGACGGTATCTTGGTGGAAAACATGCATGACATTCCCTACGTAACAGCCAAAAACATACTCCCTGAAACCACTGCGATGATGACCAGAGTGTGCACAGAAATAAGAAGAGTGTTGCCTGCTCGTATACCCTGCGGTGTACAGGTACAGAACGGTAAACTGTTATACGAGTTCTTATTTTACAGCTTTGAGAGTAAATCCGAATAGATTTTAGCAGGTTGCAACAAGGAAGCGATCGCTGTGGCAAAGGCTGCAGATTTTCAGTTCATCAGGGCAGAGGGATTTGTCTTTTCGCATGTTGCGGATGAAGGCTTCACAGACGCCTGCGCTGGCACTTTATTGAGGTACAGGAAACAGATCGACGCCGATGACATTCTCATTTTTGCTGACATTAAAAAGAAACATAGGTGATTCGCCATATCTCGACGTTGGGGGAGACCAATTTAACGTTCAGTGCTTTTGTTAACTCTGCGCTATCTGCCTGAATAGTTCACACGCGGTCACCTCGGATGTAAGCTTATCAGAGACGGCGAAAGCAGCAGAGTTTTTCTTGACGGACGGAATTATACTGACAGGAACTGCCACTGGCGAGGAGGCTAGCACGAAGGAGCTCGCAGGTACTTCTCCTTTGATGCTGAAAGCTTATTAAAGTCTTTACGTATAAATAATGTTTAGAGGTGAAAAAGGCTGCTAAAGGTCCTGTGCTCGTTGGCTCCGGGGTCACGATAGGCAACGTAGACAACTACTGCTCGTCGGATGCAGTGATCGTGGGGACCCATTTTAAGGTCGGCGGGTTGTGGAGCAATGAAGTCGATAAAGAAAGGGTTCACGACTTCATGAGGAAAATGAAGAGGAAGTGAAGAATCTCTACCATGAAAATACTATTCACTTTTCGCAGTGTCTCTGGGTTATTTTTAATACACAAGTCATTCACTTCTTCCATTCTTGATCGAGCTGTCTGTGTGTTATTACGGCAATTAGCGATAATGGGCGATTCGAGCGTATGTATCGACGGAAAAAATTAATTACATAGCAAAGCGGAAATACACGCGACCGGTTCCACGGTCAACCTGTCCCCTACGTGAATAGGCAGTTCCCCAAACGTATTTGCAACGACGTGCCTTACCGACTAAAAAAGAAAAAACGATAGAAACGCGTAATCTTATTTTCATATCGCCTGGTATGCGATCCTAGATTGCAGAACTCTTGGCAGAAGGGTTCTCCCGTTTTCAGCTGGTATGTGCCAAATGTGGACGCGCGGTACTCGTGATACCGAGAACATGCCAACGGGAAAATTCAGTACGCGTCCTCGCATTTATTAATGACAAATATCCGCGCGATACTTCCGCGATGTACACGGCTCTATGTACATGTATACGCAAACAAATATTTGTTTCCACGAAAGACGCGCACACGCTAGAGAAACATAGTTGCAAGTCAACATATAGCGCAACGGGCCCGGAAGATGCAATTCAAACGTGTATTTAGGACACGCGATTAGAATCGTTTCGCCATTTTATAACTTTGTCGTCTCGTAGAAACGCAGCGTAGTCGGGCCCATTAAAAGTCCATTATCTCCGCGTTTCCCCACTTATCTCGACGATCGTTTGCGTCGCGTAATTTCGTGGGCATTAACGATTCTACTGTTGGACTCCGCGTTTGGAAATCGAGAACAACAGTTCGTAATAAAATCGAGAAGAGTTTTATTTCAGTCTATACACGGTGGCGAGTTTAAGGTACAACGATGTAACCTTCTTCAACTGAAATATGCAAGAATATGCTATGTATATGTGGTTTTTGAGAGGAAAGTGTGGAGGGGAGTAGAAAAGAGACAAAGTCTAAGGGTCTGTTTGGTCCTGATGATTCAACGGTTTTGGCTGACGTGTTTATGGCAAGATTATCATGATGCGTTGGTGTTTTAGGGTCTAAGGTTATCGGGTGTACAACACTATGTAGGGAAACGACGGTGTCGGTGCGGAGATCGCATTGATCCGCGTTGACTTATATTTTTCGAACGAGCCGCCCGAGGACGGGAAATCAATTCGAAATGTGGAGTACACCACGATTACTGGGTCGCTGGAAAACAAAAAGTTGCGCTGTCGTGCATTGACTCGTATCAATCCGGCAGGAGGGATATCCCCCAAACAGTATTGACAGGGCTGACTCGCGCAGGCGCCCTTCTGATCGGACTGTCACTATGCCGTGTAGAACGGTGGTAGCCCAATTTTATTGACTGCCACGCCGTTCTACCCACAGAACCCCTCGCGAACATCTCTAGCCTCTACACGGCCCGAACCATAAGTAATATACCATAAGCTACGACTGTAGGTTAGATTAATTTCACGTTTCGGGTGGGTGGAAGGACGCGGCACGATCACAAGCATTCCATGGATTTTCTTTCATCTTTTTCCGAGCCATAAAACCTTCCCCGGAGTTGGGGAACCCTCGCAACAATTGCATCAGGTCACGCCCTGGGTAATGCGATTTTGTTTTACGGTTCGGGAGGGTGAAACGCAAAAATACATTCCATGTATCTATTTTATAGCTTCTACGTTTCTATCCGTCCACAATTTTTGCTTACTTCGGACAAGCTATAGAGAGGTTAGCTGCGTGGGTAAGCCGTGGCAGTTGTGCCAGGGTTTTCCGCTTGGAAACGGAAAAATACAATAACGTGATCACAACCTTTGCTCCCCTATACATTTTCGTGAACCCTCGCTTAAGCTCGTCCCACAATTTCCTTTCATACCTCGAGAGGATGAGTCACAGAAACGTAGTCGCATTAGACCACGGTTATTGCAGAAATTCTAGAAAATCAGAGAAGATGTATAATGGACTAATTACTGGGTGGCGATTGCGTTACTCCTCCCAAAAGACATGATTCGCCTAACCTCTCCCATTCATAAACAACAATAGCCCCGGCGAGCTTCAACAATGCCAAACGAAGTACCCTATCTGCCTCTCGATAACATGCAGCTACATAAGTTGGAATAAGTTTACAGCCCGAGCGACCCGAGAGTCGTATCCCTTAGGATAAATAGCTGGTAGCCTAACTCCCAGGTTCAGTGACTCTATCCCCGTTTCTTATTTCGAGAGGCACTGCTACATATGATGCCATCTTGCTGGCGCGGTGTCGCTGCGAGCCCGAACGAAGCAGCTTTGTGCCTCGGCAGCATAATGGCGGTGATAATTAGCCGGTGAGGTCGATCCCGAAAGCCGGGCTCCATTGTCTCTCTCTCGGGCTCGATCGTGCACCGTGGCTTTTCGCAGACTAACGGAAATTTAATGGGCGCTGGTAAAAAGGAAGTTTTCCAAGTGTCCCGGCGTTAAACAGCGGGCCAGCAGCTGCCCGCCCAGCTGAGCGTTCCCCCACCGTTGTTTCTCCTCTCCAACGACGTACCAACGAATCTCGGTGCCACCGGAAGGCGAGGGGGCACCCGATCCGATAAAAATAAGATCGGTCCCGCCTTGCGAAACCGTTGGTGTTACGCGGACGGATGACGTTCGCGGAAACTATTCCGGATCCGCGAGCGGAGCATCCGAAGGTCGGCCGTAAAAATAAAAATCGAGAAACCGCCCCTTATCTTTCCGATTCGAACGACCGACGACGAACGGTAACAATCGGTCCGCCCCCGCCGGGCAACTGTGTCCACATCATTCGACAACGCAAACAACGCCGCTCGGATTATCGACTACATATTTTATACAGCCTCGGCTGCCAGACAGTTCCCCAAGTCAGTCGCGCATCGATTTTCCGCTTCCTGCATTTTCCAGGAGCGATCTCGTTGGTTCGCCTGGCTCCCTTGTCCGCCCCCCCCCCCGCCCGCCCCCTCCACCCGAAGCAAATCATTTTCAGAGGCAACGAAATCCTGTGTTCCCTCATCTCCGAAAATAGCCGACCGACGTCGATCGACCGATGTGTCTCGAAAAACAAATACCTCCGGGGGGGGGGGAGGGGGGCAGGAGGGGAGGGGGATGGCTAGTACGCGACACAGATAAACATTGCTCTCGCGTGTAAACAATCGCGATTTATCGGCGATCGATTTTCCCTTCCCGTCGGACGCGCGATGGATCCCCGAGATACGAGCCACCACAGATGATCGATGACACACAGGGGCGCCCGAGGGTGGCACGGCCCTGGTATCGCTTTGAAAGCCCTCCCCCACTCCGGCGACGCGGTAAGCCTCCCCTCTCCCCGCTCCTCAGCAACGGCTTGACTGCCCAGCCAGCCAGCCAGTCGAAATCAGCTGACGACTATTACTGCGGGCAGTTGCTACCACGGCTCCTCAAACGCAACACGGTTCAGGCGAGTGGCTCTTCTATTTCTCTTCCATCCGCAAACATACATACATACATACATACATACACACACACACACAGAACACGCACGCACACTGTCGATCGATCGTCGCCGATAACGATAGCGACAACGCTGTCATACCACAGAGAGCATCTTTCTTGTGTGTTCCCTCAGCGTCGTCGTCTTCGTCGTCGTCGTCGTTGTTGTTGTTTGTCTACCTGTTAGTGAGACCCAACGTTCATAGTGACCGTGTCCGGGGATAGCCTCCGCGCGAGCGAGAGTGAGAGCGAACGAACGAACGAACGAAAGAACAAAAGTAGAAGAAAACGACACGGGATATATATCGCGGAGTAACGGCGGAGAACGCGTCCGTCCCGATGCGTGAGTGTAACCGAACGGATCGTGGTGCCCTTTTAAAACCAACACCTTTTCCGGCTTCGTGAAAACCGCTCTCCTAGCTCTTCTTGTCCTCGAGGAGAAAGAGAGAGAGAGAGGGAGAGTGTGCGAATTCGAGATCAAGGTCGCCCGAGTCGAGTAGCATTACACCGAGTTTCGGCTATTTTCCTCGCGAGGAATGTTTGGCGAGGGGCGATGGACACGTCTCGGTCCGATCTACGAGGTAAAGCGACGCTCCGCCGCGTTCGGCTCCTACGATGGGTGACCGCCTACGGCGTTTTTGTGACTAGTACAAAGAAACCGAGGAAAAAAAACCTGTTTTTCGGGACGGTCCGTCGAGACCCCGGGGAGATATCTCGATGGCCAATCTATTCGAGAAAGGAACACACTGGGAAAATTCCAAAAGGTTTCCTTCTTCCAGGTATAAAAAAAAAAGGTCTTTCAGAGGTGTTGTGTTTCTCGAGAGAAGTAGATAGAGAGAGAGAGAGTCTAGAGTCCTTGCGTTCGTGAAAGTGATATTTGGGAAGATAGGTAGTGGTGGGGTGGCCTGTGACGGCCTTGTAGCGCGGTCAGGATCGAACTGAAGGAGAGAGAGAGGTATGTGTGTTCTCGGTGTGTGCGAGCAGGGGACGTATTTCGGAGAGAAGAGAGAGAGAGAGAGAGAGAGGAAAAGAAAAGATGATGTGGTAGTGGGGAATTCGATCGAAACAATGCAGAGAGCGCTTGGTAACCGCTTGATCGACGCGCGGGATTGTTAGAAGTGCAAGGGCAATGGCACAGTGGTTGTAGTGGTTGTCACCGATCCGGACACACACACGTACGTACATTGCGACACACGGTAGTCGCGCGCACACACACACATATATATATTCGTGCGCGTTTCTATGTAGTTTTAGTAGAGGCTCTCCTCTAGTTCAGGGAAACCAGCGGGACGCCTCTTTCGAGCAGGGTAGAAGAGACTAGAGAGACAGTCGGACGCGTTCCTCGCCGGAAAACGTCAATTGTGCAATGTCGCCGATTCACGAACGGGGTGCGCGAGCCAACGCTGGCTATTCTCGGCCCCGATATACACCCGTTTTCTAACCCGTCGTTTCAGACACGGGGAGTCGTGTGTTAACAGCCCCCTTGGACCCGCCACCGCCTCTCTCAAGTCGAATATATATATATACACACACACACACACCAGCCGTTTTTCTTTCTCCGGTCTCTCGCGATTCGTCGGCTCCTCCGTGTTTACTGAGGGAAGGCTAGAGAGAGAAAAGTATGTTTCAGAGAGAAAACTCTATCCCCCATTCTCTCCGTGCTTGGGTATCCTCTTTGTTCCGCTTCGGGAACACTGTTTGCTCGCGAACACGCGATCGTTCCGGAGCTGGATCACTAGGTCTGGATCAAGTGTTGTTAGAGTTTTCTCGGGTTTAGAGTCCCCTCGATTTTTGGGAGTCCCTAATGTTGGTAGGCTAGCGATCGATGGAGGATGAGTCATCGGGTTTTTCCTGAAGGGTCCTAAGAGTTCGTGTGGGGATTGTCTTGGATAAGTTTAGCCCCTTAATGGTGGGCCAGGATAAGCAAACAGGGGGTTTAGCTCATGGACGTTAGGCGTCTCTCACGCATCCTCGGGGTATACACAATGGTTCGGGCTTTCGTGTGGATATTAACGTGTCAGTTGTTGCGGGGTCGTTCCAGGTATAGTGACAGGCGAGGATTGCAGTGCGCGAAGTATGATGTACGGCGCGAGGAAATTCGCCGACGGATTGTCTGACGGTTATGGGTTAGACAGCGGTAGGTAGACTGTACAGAGTTAGATTAGGCGCTGTGTTGTGCTTGGTATATATTGGATTCTGTCGTGTTTGTCACGTCTTAAGTGAATATTTCGAATATCGCTGTAGGTATGATCATTTTCGGCAACGGTTAATCAGAATGCAAATTTCAATAGCACACAATTGGCCGTCCGGAAGCTACCAGGCACCGCGTTCGTCTAAATTAGGCCTTGTCATTTCAAGTGACGTCAAGATAGGGTACTAAAGTTGCTGTGTCTGGCTGACGCAATACTCGAGGCGGCTGTTCCTTGTATTATAATTACTTCAGCAACGTTAAATATTCATTCGCAGCGCTCCGTGCAAGTCGATTTTTCGACAGTGTCCGACAGAAAACTGGTCCCCGACAATCTACTCGGACACCACGGTCGTTATGCTAAGCCAGCCAAGTTCCGTTTTACCATGTCGGGCGACACAAGGTTAGGGTCTTCGCTCGGCTGATGCAATTCCCGAAGCCTCAGTTCCTTGTTTCGCACAGTTTTCCATGTCATGTTCGCTAAAAATGTTAATCTATCTGAAACGGTACTACCAGCAAGCGTAATTTACACTGCACGAATCGTCTCGTCGTCGTGATTTACACAACCGACTAGTGTCGTCTAGGCCTGAGTTAGGTGTCGTAAAGTTAGGTACCATAACGCTCGGGGAAGTTTAGCTGCCTGGATTGACAGCGAAGCTTGTCGACTTCGTCTCGACAGCTTCCATCGTTATGCCCCGAAATGCTGTGCTGAATGTCTTACACACGACCCCTCTATAACACGGTCCCGTGTAACACGGTATCGTGTTGTATCGAAACCGTGTTCTCCGGGTACCGTGTTATAGCGAAACCGTATTAAGCGAGGGTTATTTGTCCCGTCGCAAAATTTTCACCGTGTTATATCGAAACCGTGCTATATCGGAACCGTGTTATACCGAAACCGTGTTATTTGTCCCGTCAAAAATTTTTCACCGTGTATGATATTATATCGAAACCGTGTTATTTGTCCCGTCGCAAATTTTTTCACCGTGTTATATCAAAATCGTGTTATAGCGAAACCGTGTTATAGCGAAACCGTGTAATATCGAAACTGTGTTATACCGAAACCGTGTTATTTGTCCCGTCAAAAATTTTTCACCGTGTATAGTATTATATCGAAACTGTGTTATTTGTCCCGTTGCAAATTTTTTCACCGTGTTATATCAAAATCGTGTTATAGCGAAACCGTGTTATAGCGAAACCGTGTAATATCGAAACCGTGTTATTTGTCCCGTCAAAAATTTTTCTATTATATCGAAACAGTGTTATTTGTCCTGTCGCAAATTTTTTTACCGTGTAATATCGAAACCGTGTAATATCGAAACCGTGTAATATCGAAACCGTGTTATATCGAAACCGTGCTATATCGAAACTCGGGAGCCCATCGCAAATCGTGCCAAATCGTGTCAAATCGTGTCAAATCGTGTTTCGAGCGTGCCGTGCTATATCGAAACCGTGTTGTACCGAAACCGTGTAGTATCGAAACTGTGGAAGCCCACCGCAATTTTTCGCCCGTACCAAATCGCGTTTCCAGCGTACAGTGGTTGTATAGCGTTGCACCGAAACCGTATTTTCCGGGCACCGTGTAGTAAGGGGTACGTAATCCGCGGCTGGACGAATCAATCGACGGGTTCGAAAGTTGCGGCGCGTATCGGCCCGCGGGTCTTCTATTTTGGCCTTCATCGATCAGCGGTCGTATTATTAGAAACCCTCGTAAACCTGTACACACAGAAATTTCATCACGGTCTCGTCTCCACCGTTCGGCAAACTGGTTTCCAAGCGATTCCGCCGTTCCGGTCTCCCCCCTCCTCGCCCTCTGTGCGGCGGAGGAGGGGAGGAGGAGGAGGAGTAGAGTGAGTGTCTTTCTTTTCTCTCTTCTCCGTTTTTCTCTTTTAGCTTCGTTCGCCGTCCCACGGACACATTGACCCCGTTGTCAATCGGTTTTGCCCGCCGATTTCGCGAGAGCGCCGCGCGCGAGCATCGTTCGCGTCCGTAGCGTCGTTTTGACGCGAGTCGGATGCCAACGAGCTCTCTCGTCGGCTGTTATGTAAACTATCGTCGTCGGCGACGGTTACATAATTCGCCGGAGATAAAAACGGGAATGTTTCTTTTGGCACGCGCGCACCACCGCAACGGACCCCGCGAACAGACAATTGCTTCCATTGATTCATCATTTTCCACCGGGATTTCCTTCTACAATTTTTTCAAAAATTATTGAGAATCGCCGGGACCCTTCGTAATTGCCAGGGTGGCAGAAAACAGAGTAGCAGTGGCTAATGGGATTTTTCGAATCCACTAGAAGAAAGTAGAAAGCCGTTTACTAATGGCGAGATACCGTATTTCTGTGTTTGTTCGACCTAGGATTGATCATCATTTTCCACCGGCATTTTCTTCTGGAATTTTCTCAAAAATTAACCAGAGACTGCGGGATACTTTGTAATTGCCAGGGTGGCAGAAAACAGAGTAGCAGTGGCTATTGGGATTTTTCGAATCCCCTCGGAAAAATTTAGATCGCGTAGAAAGCCGTTTACGAATGGCGAGATACCGTATTTCTGTGTTTGTTCGATCTAGGATTGATCATCATTTTCCACCGGGATTTTCTTCTAGAATTTTCTCAAAAATTAACCAGAGACTGCGGGATACTTTGCAATTGCCAGGGTGGCAGAAAACAGAGTAGCAGTGGCTATTGGGATTTTTCGAATCCCCTCGGAAAAATTTAGATCGCGTAGAAAGCCATTTACTAATGGCGAGATACCGTATTTCTGTGTTTGTTCGATCTAGGCTTGATTAAAAAATATATTTAGAACCGATACGACTCTCCGTAACGCAGTCAATATTTACCGAGGCAGAAAACGGATGGGCTAATGGGTTTTCTGCAATGTACTCGAGAAAATATTGAACTGAAATATAAAAACAGCATCAAATATATTAGACTGGAATGTTGAAGAGTTGATTAAAAAGATATTTACACCTGACACGATTCTGCTGCAGCGAATATTTGTGTAAATAGAAAACGGCGTCGCAACAGCTGCTGGGATTTTCCGAGAGCGTTCGGGAAAAGTCCGGAATAAGTAGAATCGTGTCCCCTGAATCGCCTCGGTTAGTCCGCGTCCGTTGCGGCTCTCGTCGATGCCCGATGGAAAAGGTTATGGGAGTCCCTTCTTCTTTGTATTCCGTATAAAGAGAGGCACTATGCGGCGGAAAGAGAATGTCCGCCGCCAGGCAATCCCTCTGTCGAGCTAGCTCCGCCAGCCTGGCTCCCGAGAGCTATCATTCGTTTCTACGGATACCGTTAGATGTGAATCGATGATTAGGGGAGCCACAGAACTTCCTTTCAGACGGCCAGAACCACCGAGAACCTGAACTTCGGTCGTCGGACATCTTCTTCTTCTTCTTCTTCTTCTTCCTCTTCTTTGTTCTCTCTCGACTGTCTCGCAAGGGAAATCAACGTCGGGACCTCCGATCGGTAATTTAATTTCATCTTCAAGGGTACCGCTACACATATGCGCCATTTTATTTTAAGTTCTTACGCGGTACACGTGCGCTGCCTTTCTTCGCAGCAATTGTTCTCGCCGTTCGTTCCTTCTGTCGCATTCCTCTCCTAATTCCGCCGGGCGTTGAATCGAATCCAACATTTCTTTTAATGACGTCAAACCTGGAATTTGAAAATTTCTACTGTTCGGATAGCAGCTCTGCGACGCTTGCCTTTAATTTTAGTATGGTCACTCGTTGGTTTAATTGGATGTTTTTGACCAATGGGAGTTGTAGAATTGAAAAATTTTTTTTTTTTTTGAGGTAGTCGAGTACCAAATTTGAAAATTTGTACTATTCAGATAGTATATTTGCGACACTCGCTTTTATTTTTAGTTTGTTTGGTTTAAATTAGTTATTGTAGAACAGTGGGAGTTGTAAAATTGAAAAAATGTTTTTGAAGTGTTCCAGTACCAAATTTCTGAACTGTGAAGACTTGCCTTTATTCTTAGTATTTTCTTTGATTTAAATTAATTATTTTAGAACAGTGGGAGTTGTAAAATTGAAAGAATTTTGTCGAGGTGTCCGAGTACTAAATTTTTGCGGTCAAAATTTTGAGCTGTGTGGAGTTGAAAAAATTCTAAAATATTCTCGGTTTGCCTGTGATTTGTTTAGACTTGTTATGCGGTTTTTGAATGTTGGTGTCGGCAGCTTTCGTTTTCCAGTGTGTTGAATGTACAATTTATTTCTTCGATAAAGTATATTTTTATAATTCGTCCCTGAAGCGTTCACTTATCGAGTTTCTCCGACGTGTGACATTTAGTATGGTCCCTGTCAGGTTCGAATAGGCGCGTAGAAAAACCTCCGCCTTGTACAGAAAAATTTAGGTCGTAGAAAATGACGGCGTAGCCAGTGCTCTTTAGTATGCGGAGGATCTCGTAATCTACAGACAGACTTTGTCACCGAGGAGTAACGAAAAATAATCGTATCAAAACAGAGAGCTCCTGGTATCTTGATGCTAGAAAAACGTCATTTTTGCGATAAGCCGAACATCGAGCCACGCATCTGAACACATACGACAAGATTAACAACGTGATTCAATCTTTTCTCCGTGTAACAACACCACTCCGGAACAAAAGTCACGCCTTATCTACGGGAACATTAAACAATCTGTATCGGTGAACAATCGACAAGAACGTTATTATGTCTTTTCGTTGTGAAACTGAAAAATTCGTGTTTCGAGATAGCATCGACTTTATCTGGCAAAAGTTGTTTAAAATTAGAAATACCGTAAAATAGTCGAACATGAATGTTCAAGGAAAATTGTAAAAATACGCGACAGTATTTTTTCCTAAAAGAATTAATTTTTGAGCGAACAAAAAATTCACAATGTAGCATACAATTTTTCGAGGTTAATTGAAAATTGGAATAAAATTGCACCGTTCAGTGAAATAATAAAATTTTGCTAATATAATTCAATCTTTTAGTGGGAAACGTAAATGTCCAATAAATCGATGTGAGATTTAGTTCGAAGGGAAACTGACAAAGGGAATGGAAGCAGCATTTTCCCGTTGGTTTTTCCCGAAGATTAGGCCAATACTGACAAGAAGAAGGCCTCGGCAATCTGTCGCCGGTGCTCCAAAGTGCACGGCCAAGTGCAACAATGGTTCCCAATCGGTTCCCTTTACAAATCGAAGCACGCCACGCAATCGCTTCTTGAATCAGCCGCTCGCTGACTCATGACTCATTGCACATTTTGCGCGGCAGCCGAGTCTGCGACTCACGGTTACCGTAATTGCGACGAGGAAAAGCCTGACGGGAAAAAAGGGAAAGAAACGGTGCGAGTCATTACCAACGAGAGTCCATAATGTCTCGCGAACGCTACGTTTCGATAAACAATCCCCCTTTTCCATACATTTTAACGCGCCGAATCCGAACGCAAAATCAATTTTTCCCCACCATCCTCCGATGTGGAGAAATTGAATTTTCAACTTTGTCAATTTTTTCCACCTGAACCGTGAAAGCTGTCGGAATAATTTTTACGTAGAATTTTTCTTCGCACTCCGCGAAATACGATGATATTTTTTTTTAATAAAAAATTGGAATTTCGGATTCGCGTTCAGCAAATAGTGCGCCGGTTATCGAAACGCGAGATTGCTGTTGGAAAGTGCAATCTACCAGAAGCTCGTTCGCTGCGCGCTGATTATTATGATTATTATTATTATTATTCTGCGGCTGGTGAATTAATCGATACGCTTCTTCACGCCGTCTCACGGTGATCGGTGATTTATTTGCGCGGTGTATCGCGCCAATTAACTGCCCGCCCCTCTCCCCACGATAATTTGTGTGCTCCGACCGTCCGATTGCAAGGGCACCAATCAAAAAGAAGAAATCCCCCCCGAACGAATTAATGAAGACGCTGATTAGTTCATTGTCCCGGTATCCGAGCTCTGATTTATAGGGAAACGATGACTATTTCGAGTCCGAGCGGTTTAATTGCGGATCCGATGAAATGAGTGGACAGGTCTGATTATCTGTTGGAAAAAATGTTGGGCATAATTTGAAACTGGATGGAGGATAGATTAGGCGTACATTGAATCTAGATTGGATTTAATTCGCATCTAGATTAGGTGTAGGCTCGGGTTAGACTTGAATTCGATGGAAATTACATCTCGAATGGGCATAGATTAAACCTAGATGGCCAGAGAGACTGATAGATTAGGCATAGATTGAATCTGGATTGGATTTAATTCGCTAGATTAGGTGTAGACTTGGGTTACACTTGAATTCGATGGAAATTACATCTCGAGTGGGCATAGATTAAACCTAGATGGGCAGAGAGACTGATAGATTAGGCATATATTGAATCTGGATTGGATTTAATTCGCTAGATTAGGTGTAGACTCGGGTTAGACTTGAATTCGATGGAAATTACATCTCGAGTGGGCATAGATTAAACCTAGATGGGCAGAGAAATTGATAAATTAGGCACAGATTGAATCTGGATTAGACCCAGAAACGTGTTAGGAATTAATGTAGATTGGACTTAATTCGTAGCTAGATTAGGTGCAATCGTGGGTTAGACTCGAATTCGATCGAACATAGATTAAACCTAGATGGGCAGAGAGACTAATATATTAGGATTTTAGACACACGTCAGGTGGTGCAATTCTGAATTGTGCTTGAATGAATTCTACATTTGACCGAAAGTACAGATTACGACATAGATTGGACATAGACTGGGCATAGATTAAAGGCAAAATAGACACGGGCTTGGATGGAGTCTACATTAGATCTAGATCAAGTGCAATTCTATGTGAGATCAAGGCCGAATCTACTCTCAACATAGATCATGGATAGATTACGCCTAGATTGATCCCAGATTAGAACCAAATCTAGATCTACTGTACTCGTTCGAGACCATAGATGGGGGACAAGATGTTTCAGAATAAGCATCGCGCATATATCAAACACAGATTAGGCGCAATTCTGAATCAGGCCAGGTCTGATGATCATCGAACTTAAACCCAGATCGAGATAGAACCTAGACAGATTGTACGCAGATTAAGCACACGTCTGTCACTCTGAAACATTTTTCTCTGTAGCAATCGCCATTGAACCGTCTCTCACGGCGTTCCATTTTCAGTTCCGCAGTTTTTTTTTTGTCGCGACTCTGACGAATCTCTAGTGACACACTACTGTTCGCTCGACGCGCTAACAGACCGGCGGTTAAGCTATTAACGCGACCGCTACTGCGTCGCGGAAACATGTAACGAAGTTAATATGTTCCGTACGAGTATAGATATCGTCGGACTGATAGACGCACGTGGTGAACACGGTCTCTCTCTCTCTCTCTCTCCCTCTCCCTCCCCCCTTTCTCTCTCTCTCTCTCTGTTTTCCGCGGCCGTTCACGTCCGCCTACTTAACTCCGACGTCTGGCCAACCTTACGTGTGTCAGGCCCGCATCAATTTGCGGTTCCTGCCCGATTGTAAAACAATTTCCTATGCCGCTGTCCGCCGTCTGACGCAGACCAGGCATACACGCAAATTTAGATTCGAATGCAACTCCGCTCGGGACGAGCTGCTGTCTCATTTCGGTGCGAAAATGATCGACACGCTCTGAGAATTTTTACCTTACGTAAATTATTGAAAATTTTGACAGAATTGCTCGTCCCATATCGCTTCTACCCACGATATCAAACTTCCACGAAAAACCGATCTATCCACGATATCATTATCCACCGATAATTCCACGAAAAATTCCAAAGCAATTTTCAAACCATTTTTGCGAAAACCCCATCGGAGAATTTCAACAAATTTTCAACGGATATCGACCACGACACATTCGACCACAACCTAACGCTTCTCTTTTTTTCAAATTTTGCGTTTGCAATAACCCAGTCGCCATATTTGTGAAACAATGTCCCCGGACCAATACCCCCCTTGTAACTTTTAAACGAACAAATTGAGCACCGAAGTTGCTTAATACTTTTTTGTGAGAAATAAAAATCTGCATCGAATGGAGTATTTCAATATATAGGGTGTCCTAGAAAAAAGTAGTGCAGTAGTGGTTCCCCGACGCATCGTTGCGCAGAGCTGCACGAGATGAATTTTGCGACATGCTCCGTGTAGAACCGTGCAAGTTTGATGCAGGATATTTTCGTCTACGTCGAATCGTTTCGGAGATATTGCAGGGTTTAGTTGCGCAGGTCGGACGGTTTCGAAATGACTATAAAAAGATGATTCGAATCGCGGCAGGCGGGCGTTTGTACACGATTGTTCGTGTGCTGGTAATATATATATATATATGTACATATATATATATATATAATCGAAAGGCGAGCCACAGTTCCAGCGATGAAATCAGAGAGTTTTCTGACGCAACGATAAGGCTAGCGTGATTAATTCGATTACGATTCACGAGGAAGCGAGCGCTCGCTTGATGTCCGCGCGAAAAGAAACAAAGATAGCGCTAGCAGATTCATTTGTGTTCGAACGGCCGGGGGAAACGCGATATGTACGGAACAATACCGGCTCGAATACAATAATTAACAATAGACGGCTATTTTACAATAGCGACAAGTGCGTATTACAACGCAGTCTAAATAGTCCATCCCGATAACTCGACTATTTTCTCCGTTGACGTTTCCGCGTGTTTCATCAATCGTCCGAATAATTAATTCGGTTAATGAACGGTCCGAAAATTCTGTGAAATCTAACGGATCGCGCGTGCCCTTAAACAAAATTTTGTTTCCAGACACAGTCATTTTTAATTCTATCTTTACGTCTGATTACATCCAGAATTTTTATAACGGGGATCCAAAAAATTTCAAATGTGCAAAGTTTTGCAAAAATTCGTCCGGTGTGGATATGAAAAATGTATGTTCTCGTCGAGAGGTATAACAGTCGATGACGAGAGGGCAGAAAAATGGCGTCCGCGTTTCGAGGCTTCAAGGACCCGCGTTTTCCGCGGACTGTAAAAACCGAATCGTTGTCCATTTACGTGATTACGTTCAGGGATACTTGGCATAATTAAACGGCGCGGCACGAATGTCGCTCGCGACGTATAGATTGATCGCGGCGCGAAAATAAATGTGGAAAAGCCCCACGGGCGTCCATAACCGCGTTAGGCGTGTCCTCCGGCTTGGGAATTCCAAAAGTTACATTTTTTCCCGCAATTTTACCTATCGCAGACCTTGCTAAACCTATTAATACATGGCCAAACTCGAGCAAACACACCTAATTGCACGAGATGTATTGGTTCGGTCGTCGAAGACTAAATTATCCTGTTGGATCGATTTTGAGAATGATTACCATGTTCGACTGAGTGATTATGAGTAATGAGAGCAATCGATCTGTAATTTTATCGGTATAAATGATATAAGGGGTGTGCGATAAAAAGTCGACTCAAATCTCGCGGATCATTTTGGGGGTAATCTCGGACTTAAAAAAATTGAAACATTATCGGAAATACGTTTTATCGGCGATATTGATCGATGATGCTTATCGACGACGGTTCGTCCAGTTTCCAAGAATAAGTGGAAAGAGGAAGTCGAAAGCGATCGATCTACAAAAATAAAATGTCATGTTACTGAACGATCGAATTACAGGCGAAAGAATTGTCAACAATATCGTCAGACATATAAACAATACGATTAAGCGTGCCACGCGCACAGGTGTGCCATTGGCGTAGACCGTGCCGCTCGGTTTTCATTGCGCAACAGTCGCGAATTGCTCGCGACGGACGATCGTCACCGATCCTCGCTCTACGGTTTCTGCGTCGCGGTTTTCTCCCAGGATTCAGCGTAAATCCCCCGTGGCGCGCGCTGTCCGATGTGTAACAGACTTGAAATAATTATAACATGGTGACCATGGACCCGATTGCTCGTTCTTACTGCGACGCGTACTCGAACGCACCTCTTCGCGGGGGACAGTGATAATTGCGCGACAATAGTAAATCACACAGGGCCTAGATCGATCTTTCTATTACGGTGTATTCTGTGTAAAACGACCTCCCCTACCGCGTGGTACCATTAGATTTCGCCTGGGACTCTCATTTCTCAAAATAAATCCAAAAATGTGGAACTCAATTGGCACGCCGACGGTGTCTCGGTGCCTTTAAACAATTTTTACGGATGTTTAGACGCTTGAAATGTTATTTAAAAATATACGATTTTATTCGGGAAAGTCTACGGAATAATACCGCGCAAAAATTATTCCGACAGCTCTCACGGTTCGAGCAGAATAAATTGTCAAAATTGAAAATGTGATTTTTCAGAAAAATCCAAATTTTTCGAAAATGGAGAACGGTAGGCGAAAACGATTCTCGGATTCTTGTTCGGCGCATCGAGATCTATAGGAAGAGGGTATACACAAATTCGCAGCGTAATGTTATATTTGGAGAATCTTCGCGGGGGACAGTGATAATTGCGCGACCCGCTTGACGATAGTAAATCACATAGAGCATAGATCGATCTTTCTATTACGGTGTATTCTGTGTAAAACGACCTCCTCTACCGCGTGGTACCATCAGATTTCGCCTGGGACTCTCATTTCTCAAAATAAATCCAAAAATGTGGAACTCAATTGGCACGCCGACGGTGTCTCGGTGTCTTTAAACAATTTTTACGGATGTTTAGACGCTTGAAATGTTATTAAAAAATATACGATTTTATTCGGGAAAGTCTACGGAATAATGCCGCGCAAAAATTATTCCGATAGCTCTCACGGTTCGAGCAGAATAATTTGTCAAGGTTGAAAATGTGATTTTTCAGAAAAATCCAAATTTTTCGAAAATGGAGAACGGTAGGCGAAAACGATTTTCGGATTCTTGTTCGGCGCATCGGGATCTATAGGAAGAGGGTATACACAAATTCGCAGCGTAATGTTATATTTGGAGATTCTTTTCGAACCGAGCACTCGATCCTCCAGATTAATTCATGGCTGATGGATACTCTTTCAGCGGCGGGCGTTTGCGTTTGAATAGATCCGACCCCATAAACACACACACGCACACACACAAATGCAAACTTACACGGACAGGCACGTCGTGTGCGAGTCCTTTGACGCCGGGCCATTGAATATTACGTTTCACGGTGGAGAATTTTATTTGACCGATGGGGGTGCGTTGTCGTTGCAGGCGCTGCAGTGTAAAAAGAAACTTCAGGATGCTGAGCAGTTTGGCAAATTACTTACTCGGAGGCAATATCTCCGCCGCGCAAGACTCCCGGGAAGGGTCCAATAATGAAACCCCGGAGTCCCTTAGAGTAATGGCGAGGCTCAGCCAGGTGGAGGTCGAGGGCGATGACTGGATCCTCATTGACCGTGCAGGTACGTCTGACCTTTTCAACGGGGGTCCTTTTGAGGAGGGTCGAAATACCTGAACCTCTCCCGTCCGGGTCCGCCCCCCCCCCCCTCCCGACATCCGAGCCCATTCCAGCCTGTAAAACGGCCACGTGTTTGGGGACCAACGAGACCCATAGTCCCTCCGACCACCAAGCCAAAATAACCGCTCAACCCTGACTAACACCTACTATTACTGTTCTTGTGCCTTTTCTTGCGACCGAGCAGCCCGACAAAAAAACCTGAAAAAATTCTCAGACCGGCGCACAGATGCTGGCTACATGTAAGAATTTTTTCAAAATTTTTCGTCCTCGCTGACCGGCGGAAACGAACCGGAACTCTCTCGATAAATCCGGATTCGTTTTCTAACCTGCCACCCGGTTGGGATAAGGGGTGGGGGGGTGTTTGAGGTTTGGCATGCTGGGCTTAGTGTAGGAACTGGCTGTTGTAGGCGACGAGTTAACATGTTTGCGATTTTCATATGGCAGAAGGGTGTCCAGAAACGACTGTTGAGTCAGATCTGTTTGAACCCGCAGTTGAGGGCGCGACAGCAATGGAGGAGTCGTGGTATGTAACGCCACCCCCTTGTTTCACACGGACGACACCAGTCACCGTGGAGATATCGCCGTTGGAGGACCTGCTGATTGAGCACCCCAGCATGTCCGTCTACCGAGCCACAGCTTCTCCGGTTGAACTCGACTCTCCGCTACCAATCCCGGACGCGCCGGAAGAGCGGGACGCCGATAACGAAGTTTTTCCTCCTCATGCTTCCGGCGCGCCGCCGGCAGCCTCGCTGGAACGTAGCCCGACAAGAACCCAAGACGATCGGGCGGTCCGTAGACACAGTATCCAGAGGATAGTACTTATGGTCCGATCGTCGCAGAAGGTACCTATCACCTAGCCTCAACCACGCCCGATACCCCTAAGTTGTCTCAGTAATAAGTCATTAGAAGCCAGTGTAGGTAGCAATCTGTGACTATAGCGCTCGTTCAGCCTGGGGGACTAGGTACCCCAATTGGGAGTTGCCTACCAGTTGTTCAGAGAGGTTAGGAATACTTGGATCCCCTAACTTGTAATGAGCTACTGAACGCTACTGGTGGCTATTTTGTCGCCACCTAGTTACTTAGTTTAGGGACTGCTTAGACTCCCCTGGCAATTGGCAAACACTATAACCTGGCAGAGTGCCGCATCTCAGGTCAATCCTCGAATCTTGCAGGTTCTGGAGAAGAGGACTACGCAAGCGCTGAAACGGAGTCGCCTGGAGAGGAGTAATAAGCTGCGCGAAGTGTTCGGCACGAAGGGCAGGCAGGACCGTATGCGCATCCACCACAGCGGCGCGAACAACAACCGGAAATGCTACTAGTCATTCGATCTCAGGCCAAGGTGTACTCGAGTACCTTCTACCTAAAGCAGAGAGAAAAAGAAAAACAATCTAAACAAAACGAAAAAAAAAGAAGAAGATAACACACGAGACAAGCCAGACAGATATACACACATAGAAGCAAAGCGAAAAGGATAAAAAAAAAAGATTAAGAGGAGCAGTCAAGAACGCGGAGCTAATCTGTTTAACCCCTACCGCGTTCTTGCTCGTCGTGCGACGACGTATCATGTTCATAGACGCGCGGAGGCGTGGTTTAGCCGCCGCGTGGGCGTGGCTCAGCGAGCTCCGGGGACACGCCCCGGTATCCCCGGCGACGTTCCTCGCGCCGGAGGACGCACTCCCAAGGCAAAACTACGGAAACGAAGACCCGTCGGGTCTCTCGGCACAGTCCTACGAATCTTTAGTTGCAATTCATTACACGTTCACGCCAAGTTACAGGACTCGATCGGATCTGCCGGATCTCCGAGCTCGCTGCGCCACGCCCACCGTAGACCATAGACCCTAGTTCGACGGTCGCCCAACTCCCATCGCTCGGGGAGCATAGTTCTTATTGACTCGGGGGCCAAAAGCAACGACCGGTTTCTCTAACGGGTGACGCCAGACACGCCCGCCGAAGAATCGGTAGTCGACCGAGCCTCCAACGAGCGACGAGGCTCCGAAGCGTTATGGTGCGCGGTATAGTCAGGCTCCTGGGACTCGTCTATGGTACTCTATACGATCGCGTGTATATATTTTTAGCCTGTATTTAGTATGGGAAAATGTGTTTCTTACTCATGCTCGTTAACTTTTAGTTTCACTTAAGACTTCTTAGCCCCGCCCCTCCGTTTCCCGGCCCTCCCACCGTAGCAGACAGGCACCGAGGCGTGACCGACACGCCACAGCCCCGCACCGCCCCGCCCCGCGAGCCGAGCCGGTCACGCCCGCGCGCCACGATTGGTCGAACGGCCACCGAGGGGCGGTACCTCGGAGGCCTGGACCACAGCGTGTGTTGGTCGCGACGGGCGTGGCCGGGGTGGATATTTATTTAGCGGCACCAGTCTATATGATACCCGATCGATATTTGAACGGTAACGCAGATTAGTAGGGACTAGTTAAGTAGGCTATCAACAGGCGCAGCATAAGCCCGCGGTCGCGCGCGGTTCCGACGCGGGACTATGCTGCGCCGATGAGAGAAGCTTCGCGAATTTTTTAGCACATTCAACGAGAGAAAGCCAAAATATAGAAAGGAGAGAAAGATGGTTTTGTCTCTCTTCATGGATCCAAGAAGAAAAAAAAAAAGAAAGGAAAGAAAACAGCCCGCATTGTCCGGACGAATCATTCCCACGCGGTTAAGCTCCTCCCCCGGACCAATGGGGGAGGCCGTAACAAAGATTCCAACGAGAAAATCGGTTTCTATATTATACGGTTGACGCGCGTTCTAGCGCGTCGATGGTTTCAACGCGTTTCGAGGCGGCGTACTGTTGTGCAAGCCAACTAAACATACAGACACACATATACACACTATCTCTCGCATACACACAGAGATACACGCGCTCGCGCACAGACACACACGCACGCAAACTCGTACGGAAAAAAAGCACGATAAACGACACGCTGCGTGATGATCGTTTTCTTTTTGCGTTTTCGTTTCGACGGGTACAGGCGTCCCAGCGGACTGGAAGAATTTTAAACTGTAAACTTTTGCTAGAAAATTCACGACTCCGATCTGGCTGCCGGAAGTTTCTTCTGTGAAGAAAAGCGATTAGAAGGTTTCGAGATGACTATGAGCCCTGACGTGCTCCGGGGTTTCACGGGTGGGGTCACCCCGATCTGATGGAAGCGGTGTTAGACAATTATCGTGGCATTGAATTATCGTTAAATGTTTTGGTGCTCCGGAGCTAGAGAACTTTTTAGACCTGGCACAGTCCAGAGAGGGTACCCGTGCAAGCGGTTACCGACGGGACTGCTCTCAGGCTGGTCCAGAGCGAGTCAGTTAGGGTACGGGAGTCAATCTAGTTCTAGATCTGATCTTAACGGATAGATCGTGCCGGGTTTAAACGACCCGAAAGGTAGGCCTTAGGATCGGATCGCCTGTTAGTTGTAGGCCCGATGACGATTCGGGTCGTTCTAGTTTCTAATAGATCTGTTCCGAAAGCCGAGTAGTCGAAAGCTTGAGTGATTCTAGGGTATAAGCGCCGTCTAGAACTAGGTCTGCTCTGAGTCAAGTTGCGTTAGATCTGGATAATAATAGTAGCGTATAGGATACAATCTATCCCCCCTAAACTTGATCACTTCGGGTGGCCCAGAGTGAACCCCGGAGCCAGGTCCACACAATTTCAACGAATCCAAGGCATCCGAGCATGCCTCCAGGTGTCTCTCTTCCGTCCCCAAGGACTCCTGTACCCGGAAACGGAAACCCGACGTTGTCCAAGGCTGATAGCAATAGTCCGGCCCGACGATTGGTTGGGCCTAGCGAAACTCCTGTGATTCAAACTGAATTCGTCGATCCTTGGACGATCCTCGTCTCGAGGAGAATAGAGCCCCCCTTTGAAACGGTACCGGTCGTGGTCCAGGACTTTCCAAGGGCACGTGCAGGATCCTCGGCTGTGTCCCAGCGTGAACCCTGCGACTTTCGTCCCCAGTGCCCACGGTCGAATAGCCTAAATCAGTTTTGAATCGGGGACAGCCGTGGATCCTGCCTGCCGAAGTGTGTTCAGCGTTTTCCGTTTTCCGTTCGAACGCGGGACAAAATGGTGTCCCGTGGCGTCTCAAAAGCAAAAAGAGAAAAATCCCTCGTGGACCACGACGGTCCGTCGGTCGCCAGAATTGATTATATGTATCGAGTCGGGCCACAACAGAAAACTAGCTGAAAGGATGAAGGATGAAAGGGGTCTGGCAGGACGAGAGGTCCTGCCGACGAGCGTGCGGTTCGTAAATGTGTATTGTACATGTATATCCTGTAACTATACCCCCCTCCCGTTTATCTCGTTAGGGTGCCAGGGGCCTAAATCCTGCGTCCTGTGTCGACATCGTGATCCCACACCCACGGTTGATTTTATTTGCGATACTTTGCAAGTCGTTTTCTTTCCTCCCCTCCCCTCAACCCCCCTACCCTTTTCTTTCTTTTTACTCCCTTTCTTCACTCTCTTTTTAACCCCCTTTGCCTCCGTTTCTTTTTTCCCGTCGTTCACACACGTTCTCAATTCGTCCGTGAACGATCGATCGATTGTATAAGTTGAATGTGTATGCTCGTACACCTTGGCCCATTATAAACTGATGATTAATAAAAATATTTTATGTCACTAACCACGTGGAGGCGTTCAGTGACCATAAACGGACGTCACCGTGTCTTTCATTGCTCGCCGCCCTGTGGATCGGAGCGCCAGTGGAATGTGTGTGTGTTCTGTGCGCTGTTCGAATGAATAAATCGATTTTCATGACGACACGAAACGGTCTCGTGATCTCGCGATCCAACGCGGCAGCCTACGCGCACGGTGCAAGATATTATTGTAGGTGACCCTGAAAACTTTTTGGGACTATATTTTAGAATTTCCTCCCCTGAAAAAAGAAATCAGCCCACGAATAATTTAGCTTGGATCTGCGTCGGTAGTTCGTTTTATTAATTATTCTACAAGAACGAGACGCCTCGGTGATCAACCAACTTTAACGATAGCCTGTAGAAGACAAAACAACCGTTCCTGTGACGTTCTAGATTTTCGTGAGAAAAAATCCGTACACGCAGAGACATTGTCACAGTCTACTTGTCAAAAATAGGTACAGTTAGGCACCGCGCCATCGGCCGCCGTTTGTCGTCGGCCTAATTGGTCAAGTATCCGCTGAACTCGTCGTCGTATCTCTTGAACTCCGCGATGTATCCGCAGCTGTGCACCGAGTGAGGTATCTTGTCCTTCGGCGTGAGGACCGCTCGCTGATTGTTCTCGCAGTTCAGGTTCAAGGACACCTCCCTCATAACGCCGGCGGATCGAGCGACCTCGTAGTCGGCGTCGATCTCCCGATGCCTGCGGCTCTTCGAGAACAGCTGCTCGAGGCTGTAAATGACGCTGACGAGCTCCTCCTCTAGCTGGGGGTCGCACGAAAACGAGACCATGCCTGGCTCGCAACCGGGAGCGCCTGTTCAACCGGTGATTTATGGGACATTAATGGGCCTTGTAACAGTCGGTCGTTTCGGAACACCTTTGGGACCAGTGAACAAATGCCTAGTGCCAATGCAAGCTTTGCGGGACTTGTAACTGAATGTTAGGGCCCATGAAATTATTCTGGGTCAGTGAAAAAGATTCGAGATCCTGGGGAACATTATGGGACTTGCAACTACATTTCGGGACCTATGACACATTTTTTGGAATAATCGAGGACAATTTTCGGATCGTTGACAACATTTCGGGACTTGCAAATAAATTTTGGGACCCACGGTATACATTTAGGTCAGTGAGGACAATTTTGGCACTGTTGGGAACATTCTGATACTTGTAACTCAATTTTAGAACCAGTGAAGCTATTTTGGGTCAGTCAGAAAAACTTTGAGATCGTTGGGAACATTATGGGACTTATAACTGCATTTCGGGACCTATGATACATTTTTGGAATAATTGAAGACAATTTTCGGATCGTTGACGACATTTCGGGACTTGCAAATAAATTTTGGGACCATAGAAACACTTTCCCTGAAAATATTTTTGGGCCCTACATTGTAGGATCTGTAATCAAATTTTGGGTGGTGTGGAAATATTCTAGGATCTGCGAAACAATGTTGGGACCAATTGTGAAATGTTTAGGGCCTTACCGAACAGTTGGGACTTGTACAAAAATTGTACCATCTTTGAGAATATTCTGGGACCCGCGTAAACTCACAGAAACATTGTGGGAACTTCATCAAAAATAGTGGGGGGGCTCGAAAAAAAGTTTTGGGGGACCGCAAAAACCGATGAGGCCCATAATAAAATGATAACCTTAAGATAAAGGTAACCTTGGGTATCCTGGACGGTCTCCCAGCGAATCAGAGCTTCCTGCAAGGGTTTGTATAGTTGTCTTCTGTTAGGACAACACCAGTTCGCCACTTTAGCCTCCAACTGTGCTCTATCTTCGGTGGCTAGCTGGCACCAGCTTAGAAACAGCTGCTTCAGTCGTGGTACTGCTCCAATATTAGAATGTTTATAAAAATCTTTTGCGCGAGTCGTTGAATTATTATCAATAGAAAATTGTACGCAGAATGAAACGTGTCCTGTCCAGTTTGTGACGCGTGAAATGTGTGTCTTTTAAAAATTTTATTTTTAGGAGCAGAAGAAATATTTCTACTAGACGTTAGAGATACGATTTTCGAAAAGAATTTCGTCTCGCGTTCGAGGAAAGTATTTTTAGGTTTTGACGTACACACCTTCAGGGATCAGAACGAATATCGTGTCGCATATCTGCTCAAAGACAGACTCTTCCATCAACTCGTCGACGGTGTCCCCGTTGTTCACGGTGCTCGTGGATTTAGATTGCATCGCGTATTTTCAGTTTCGCCGAGCTGCATGTCATTTTCGGCGCGCGAGTGCACGAATACGAGATCGAAAACAAAATCTTCACGGAATCGTTGGGTTTCACAGTCGACAACTTCTCGATACTGTTCCGAACTGTTCAAAACTCAATTGAACAATATTTTTCAAGGGATCATTTTTTTAGAAATTATCCTATTCATTTGATTCGTGGCGAATCCACGCATTTTCGAATAAAAAATGTGTCTCCCTCATACCGGGACTGAAGAATTTTAGGCTTGTTGTGAACACAGTGTGTTCGACCAAAAGGTTCTTGTCCAAGCTACATCTAATTTTCTAATTCACTGATAAACATCAGGATTTTGTAATGTTCCTTTTAAAATGACACTTTTTTGTGTTTCTGCAGTACAAGGGAAACGTCCGAGTCGTTAAAAACAATCTAAATTAAAATTATATAATCTTACCAACTGTGGGTAATTTCCATTAGTTTGGACACGAACCACGGATTCGTGTCCGAGGTTCACAATTTTCAAAATGAGCGACAACGTGTCTCTGAGTCTTGAACTCCAGGCTATAATTGACGAATTTTCAAGGATCCGAGATGTGTGGCAACGACTAACAATTCTTATAAATTATTCGCACGTTTTTGCATATTTTCATATTATAGTTATTGCATTTTAACGGACATTTACAGGCGTATGTTGCTCTGAAAGCTTACTCCGACGTCCAAGAGGAGACATTGGCGGCAGAAAAATTGCATTCGAACAGAATGAGGGAGAATTTCGAAAAACTTTCGAAAACGTATAGTCTTCTCAGGAAACGGTATCATTCGATGATCGAGGAAGCCAAAGAGGAAAAAGAGAGTCTTCGGAGAACTATCGAGAATCTTAAAGAGCAGTGTGACCATTTACGACTCGTTGCCCTCGACTGTAATGACGACAATGAGCAAGGTTATCTAATTTTTCCAAACCCGAATCATTTTTCGAAGAATTGATTGTTGCTTTTCGAATAATTTTATTGTATTCGCACATTCAAATGATTTCGAATAATTTTCAAACACAGTTCAGTAGGCCAAGCGAACAGTTGATCAATTGATTTAACTCTGAAGTAATGCATTTGTTAATCGATTCTCCGATTTGTCCACTAATTGTTAAATTCATTTTCTCCAGTGTCCAAATTGGAGAATGAACTTGCAATTTTGAAAACGGAGTTGCTAGTTCAGACAGCAAAGCACAACGAAGACATTGCTATACTGAAACAAAAACACTCTGACGAGTTGCAGAAGTACAAATTGTTGTTGCAAAGCAGCAAACTAAAAGCTGCATCGGTATTTAAACATTTATAATACTAGTTATACAATCCTATCAGTTATTATTATTTTATTGTAATATTAATTATTGCTTCCTATATTGTAAAACATCCCTTCTATGTTGTACAATAATGTTTTTGTAATGCAGAGTGAAATCAAGAAAAAAGCAAAACCGAAAAAACCAGCCAAGGAGAAGGAAAATATCAACTATTTCAGGTACCATTTTTTCTTTCATGAGAAAGTAATTTCAAAAGTTTGCAATCGTAATATCGATCGACATGTACGTTCCAAGATGGCCGGAATTGACCATAGAGAGGATCACCAGCGCTCCCGTAAACGCTGACGAAGAAGCAACCACCATGAGCAAGGTAAACAAAAAAAGAAGACTGTTTTGCGAAGACAACGATGGCGCAGTTAGCATAGTTCCGGCAGGAAAATAAATAAAACGGTAGGTGGTTAACAAATACACACACTGTTGGTCCGTATAAAATATATAATTATTAAGTAATTAATTTTTGTACAAACACAAGTAATTCACTTTTGTTCACTCGTCAAACTAGCAACATTTTTTGGTTCGATGTCGACTCTCTTAAATAAAAGATATATTACATTGATCGAAGATTTTTCCGTGGAAAAATCTTGAATTTTGGAGACTCTCGAGACTTTTCGCCTGTTATGGGAAGCTTATCAAAATCATTTACTGATCTTGCGGTTCAGCGAGTTCCAACTGTTCGCGTAATCTATCTTCAGGTGGCCATATGTGTTCAAGTCGATATGCGGGGGTGGTACTATTTGCATCATCGATCGGTATTCTGGCTCTGGATGACGTGCAGTGTCTGCAAACAATTCATCGCATCCCCTTAATGGAAGTTACAATTTTAGAACTCTCCCTAATCGCAATTGCTTCTCAAAAATTAGAAAAAAAAAATTAACAACAAGCACATTACTATATTTGAGAAGAGAATTCGGTACCAATGAATTTTTGTATTCAACATTAACGATAAAAAGAATTTTCTGTCTTACCGAATTCGATGGGGCTCGCAGAGGGCACATGAAGGTCAACGATCTCAGGCCTGACAAAAGAAACATTTTTATCAATTATTCAATCAATAATACGAGCAACATGGGCAATCTTATCAACGTTTATTTTTACCTGTGAAGGTCCCTCATCGACGTAGATTTACACCTGTGCCTCCATAATCTGTGGTCCTCCATAAATTCAGCACCATGTCTTATTTCTGAAATACCCATATCAATCATACAAACATGATTAAAGTGCAGAAATGCAGCTCTACAGAAATCAATTTTTTAACACATTCTGAACGTCGACAAATTTTTGTAACGAATTTGTAGTACGTAAAAATATCCAAAAATATTTTTAAGTAAATTGTTTTGATTACGAGGAATTTTCGGGAGATGGAGAATTTTGTGGAATATTCTGTTTCAGAAGTTTTCAAAAAATATGAACGCATGCATGAACGATCGAAGGGTGATAGTTCTCTAGAAAGTAGTAACGGATGGTCGATGGTCAGACGGTTTGGCTACTTTCACCGTTGTTTATCGGGACCTCGTGCTAGAGTGCTCGCTTGAATAATCCCCTGATTAATATAATAGAAGCGCAGCAGAGGTCTTCGCGTCTAATAGGCTTGACTTTAATCGCTCGATAGATTCGACGCCCACCGACGCCTTCGGCCTCTAGCAAACCTTGAACGGGCCGCGTTTACGATTCAGAACAAGGACGAGGAAATTCAGTTCACCTGATCCTTTTCACCACTAAATAGTGCTGCAATTATTATTAGATCACACACCAAACAATTTCAAACAAACGTTTTCCTGTTGTATATTTATTTATAATATTTTTTGTTGCACGTGTTTCTTAGTCAATTTTATCATTTCCATTACCCTCTACTATTTATTTTAATTATTTAAAGTATTTACAGCTTGCAATTCCCCAAGGAAAACATACATTCAATGAAATTGGCTTCTTACAGGCATATCTTTCACTTTAAACATTTTTTAAACAAGTTCAAGTGCTCGTCAGGTTATAAAAAAGTGTATCATCGTATTCAGGGGAGTCTATAGAACAACCACACATAAAAATTATTCATCTCGGACCCTCATTTTTCAAAATACATCGAAAAATATGCAACTCAATAAGCGTGTTAAAAGTTCCTTGCGGTTTTTAAACAATTTTTACATACATTGAAATGTTCACAATATTATAAAAAAATATGATCCTATGCGGGAAAGTATATAGAACAATACTACGTAAAAATTATTTAGATAGCTTTCTCGATCAAGCCAGGAAAAATGATCAAAGTTGGAAATGTGATTTGTCAAAAAAAAAAAAGAAAAATTACTCGAAAATCGAGGCCGATAGACAAAAACGACTTTCATATTCGCATTCGGGGCATCGAAATCTAAAATAACAGCTCATCACTTATCCAAGCAGAAAACTGGTATTGGACAGTGAAATTCCGAGAGAAACGACCGACGAGCGAAGACGATGTATAGTCATTTGCAATGCAGATCGTCATCGATGTCCGTCAAAGTAAATTAAAAGAGGTACTCTACGACTGTTTAGGGTCGTTTGCGCGGGATTTGACGGGTCCCGGTGAAAGCGAAGACGACGCGAAAGTCGCCGGTAATAATAATCAACGCGCGTCGAACGTCAAATCTGGCGCGCGAGCCGAGCGTCTGCGCAGCATCGACGTGAGAACGCGCGGGAAATTCGACTTTCTAGGCCGCGATAGAAATCGCGGGCGGCCTATCAGAGAACGTGCGACAAATCGCCAACTATTGCGAGCTAGAGCTCGCGACGCCGATTTCCCGCGAAATCGATTCGTTCTTCTCCCCGTCACCGCGCGATCATTTCTAACGTTTTTGCGACCAGTGACGTCGACGGAGAAACATTTGTTGAATTGCTGACTGTTCCTCAAAGTGTTGCCCGTGACTGTACTGTTTCTAGAAACGGAGAACAAAGAACCATTGTTGATCATAGTATCGATTGAATCGCACTTTGTCAAATGGTACCCAATATATTTATTTCACTGTCAACCACAATGAAAATCGTCCAAACCGAAGTCTCTCAGTCTCCCACCGGTGACCGTCGCACCAGCGACAAAATAAAAAGTCTAAATCTCAACTTCAGTCAAGAACAAAGCAAGGGTTAATCGAAAGTTCAGTAACGGTCACCGGTGACCGTCACACCACAAACAAAATAAGAAGAATAAGTTCCTGACCGTCATACCACACACAAAGTAAAACTGGTCTCGATAGACAGTTCATTGACGGTCACCGGTGACCGTCACACCACAAACATAACAAGCAGCTGAAGTCCCTCAGTCTCCCACCGGTGACCAAAGACGAAGTAAATGTGGTCTGAATGGAAATTTCACTGACGGTCACCGGTGACCGTCGCACTATAAACACAAAATGGGAAGCAGAAGTTTCAACGGCTGTCATAAACACAGTTAAAGTGGTCCCAATCGAAATTTGACTGACGGTCACCGGTGACCGTCGCAGGGAAAAATACGTTGGACGATCCGATTTTTAATGTTGTTTCCGGTCCGACCTAGGGAAGGAAGTGAACAGCTCGTGATCGAATCCGAGCGGCACAACCGCATCGGAGTTGCATAACGATTTCGCGGGCTGTTCCCATGCGAGGCACGAGGGTGGCGTGCACGCGCGTAATCGTGTCGCCGCATGCGAGAATATCAATTAACGCGAGCCAGGCAATGAGGAGAAAACGCGCTCGGCCGGCACATTGTGGCTTTTGGTCACGAAGACTCCAGCGAACCGGTTTAGACGGGTCGTCGACGTCTCGGTTTCAGGAGAGACCAACGTTACGTCAGCTCATTATGCTACCGATGTGTTTTGTCACCAGAGCTGCGTGTCAATCACGTGACCGTTGCCTGCGAAAATCTCTAGCCCTCGGGCGTTCGAAATTTCTCTTTCCTTCGCCCCGAAATTGTTTTTAGACCGCGCAGAAAAATTTGCGCTGTTTCTGAAATCCATTTGGTGAAACCCGTCACTCCTTTTGAATTGTGGACGATAGAAATTCATTTAAAAAATTCTTGTGTGATTTCTGTAGGATGTAAATTCATCAAAAATATTCTTTGGAGATTTTTATGTGTTATAAATGCGTTGAAAAAATTTTGGGAGAGACTTTTACGTATTATAGATTTGTTTAATAATTTGTGAAGGTGTAGAATGGAGTAGAAGACTGATTTCTGTTGTCTTGCATTCTTGCATTCTATTCCACATGGCTTAATCGTTCCGGCAAATTATCGGAGAGCTCCGTGCGCGAAGAATACATTACACCGTTAGTCTACTGCGAAAGTATGCAAAGAATGCCTGTAGTTATGCGAACATTAGCGATAAAAGGAAGTTCTTCCTGCAGAAGTCATCGCGCACCAGGAAAATGCAGTGAACTGAATATTGACTAGGTGAAAGCGTAATAGAAAATTCATATATGCGGTCGTCTGATTACGTATCGGTTCGAAATAATTATTAGTTTTGCGCAAACGTTGGTCTATTAGGCATTCATATTCCTTTTGTTCTTTGGAAACTTGTGAATAATGTATTGCAGCACACTCATTGGACCTTATCGTGCAAACCTCATTGCACTATCAATTTTGCCTTCAACTAGGCAAATTTCCCAAAATATAGATTATTT
>CM052135.1:3018051-3029485 GCA_028454255.1 Halictus ligatus
GCACGATCTCCGCAAAAATAGATAGTAAAAGGTAGCAATCGTTGAAAAGTAGAATGGAACGAAGAAAAAGTTTTACTTTTTCCCAGGCTTATAGTGGCCATAAATCATTGCGGAATTCCGCGGGATTGTGCATTATCGTCTAGCCGGCCGTTCTGAAAATATGCTCGACCAAAAAACCAACGGGTGGCGACATTCCAATGGCTCGTTAGTTCTTCGAACGGTTCAAACGTCTATGCTCGCGGGTTCATTGCGCAATATAAACTTTCATTGGCCTTTTGAAGGAACGCTCGTCAACCTGATTCGGCTTAATTATATCGGCCGGACGTAATACCGTTTGCTGTCGTTTGCTTTTGCCGGTGCCGAATACAACCTCGGGCGGGATCAATTAGGTTCGCGAGAAATATCGCGGTGCTCCAGGCCAACGAGCATAACCGGCCGATCATTCCCGGACAAACCTGTCCAATTAATTGTTTTGCAAAAATAATTGCAACTCGACCGGGAAGCAGAATTTAATTCAACAATTTTCTTTTATGGAAATGTACCAACTGGATCTTTTTTTAAATTACATGGTTCTTTTTTTATGATCACCATTTATATTCGAGGGGTGAAAACAACCCCAAAAATAATCAGCGTATATCATATTTTCTTGGTAAGAAATTAATTTTCAAAAAAACAAGAAAAATCAGTATTAAAAATATAAAGTGTTGCGAAATAATGCTACGATTAGGCTGTTATTTGAATAACCGGTGCACGCAGCTACAATTAATCTCTGTAGAGCAGTATCAAAATGATTTTTACCCGACATTGATAACCAGTTGGACAAAAGTATTTCCAACACAAAGAATCTACAGAAGGTACTATCTTCGTCATACTACACGTTCCTTCGTCTCGGGCCTGTCGCGCCGACTATCACTGGAGCGTTAAGATAAACGCAATCGCAGCTGACTGACAGCTGCGAAAATACCAATCGAACGATTTTGCTTTCCGCGTACGCCGGATGAATATTCATAGCACACAATTACGATTCGGTCGATCGAAAATCGAACGGGCTAGAAAGTCGGAATCGTTCTGCACTTTCTTCCGACTCGGTACACAATGCATTCAAGCGAGCATGGTTCTTTGTCCCTGTGTTGCTTTCTAGCCGGAATGCGTGCAATCCTTCGTCTGGCCCCGTGTTCCTATTCCAATGTGAAAATCAGATACATAATCGCATCTGTTCTGCAGAATCTGGGTACTCTTGGGTCACAGGCTCCTGGAATCTAGATTCACAGAAATCCCATGGTTTGCCATAGGTGGCCCGAGTGCAAAAGTTCAGGTACCCTAAGCGTGTTGGATGTGAGTAGTATTCAGCTTATGGTATTGACAATTTTATCACTATAAGACCTAGGTACCTCCAGGTACCTCAACATATTCCATACTAAATTTCAGGCACCACCCACTAAGTTTCAGGTACTCACTTCTAATTTTAGATACCCTTCCTATGTTTCTAGCACGCCTCTTAAATTTTCAGGTACCCATCAGTCAATTTCAGATATCTCCCACTAAGTTTCAGGTACCCATTTCTAATTTTAGACAGACTTCCTATGTTTCTGGTACACCTCCTAAGCTTTCAGGTACCCATCTTTCAATTTCAGATATCACCCACTAAGTTTCAGGTACCCATTTCTAATTTTAGACAGCCTTCCTATGTTTCTGGTACGCTTCCTAAATTTTCAGGTACCCATCATTCAATTTCATATATCTCCCACTAAGTTTCAGGTACCCATTTCTAATTTTAGACACCCTTCCTATGTTTCTAGCACGCCTCCTCAATCTTCAGGTACCCATCATTCAATTTCAGATATCACCCACTAAGTTTCAGGTACCCATTTCTAATTTTAGACAGCCTTCCTATGTTTCTAGTACGCCTCCTAAATTTTCAGGTACCCATCATTCAATTTTAAATATCCCCCACTAAGTTTCAGGTACCCATTTCTAATTTTAGACAGCCTTCCTATGTTTCTGGTACGCCTCCTAAATTTTCAGGTACCCATCTTTCAATTTCAGATATCTCCCACTAAGTTTCAGGTACCCATTTCTAATTTTAGACAGTCTTCCTATGTTTCTGGTACGCCTCCTCAATTTTCAGGTACCCATCATTCAATTTTAAATATCTCCCACTAAGTTTCAGGTACCCATTTCTAATTTTAGACACCCTTCCTATGTTTCTAGCACGCGTCCTACATTTTCAGGTACCCATCTTTCAATTTCATATATCTCCCACTAAGTTTCAGGTACCCATTTCTAATTTTAGGCGCCATTCCTATGTTTCTGGCACCACTCCCAAATTTCAGACATTATGCCCAAGTTTCAGGTACCCAATATTAAATTTCAGGTATCTCTAACTAAACTTCAGGTACCCTAATTTTAGACGCAGTTTCTAAATGTTAGGTACCTGTACTAAGTTTCTGGTACCCCTTCTGAATTTCAAACACTTCACAATTTTAGGTACCTGTTCTAAGTTTCTGGTACCCTCCCCAAGTTTCTAACCCAGACCCAACCTAGATGACCAAGTATCCACGATACCATGATCCCAAGTCCGTAGATACCCTAAGTGCCTCAACTTCTTAAAGCCTCGTAGGTTCCCAAATAATTTAAGAAATCCCGGGACCTGCAAAATCCCTGGAACCTAAATTCTACCCTAGCTATTAAAATACCCAAAGGGTGTACGCACCCTAAGCGGTCATCCACCTTGGCCCCCAAGTCCCCAGCTCTTGGATAAATTCAATAATAATAGAAAAACTGAAGCTATTTAGTTATTTGTTGCAAAAAGCATTGTGAGAGAAAATCTGATGTGACTAAAAATTTTTGTGGAACAGCACGGTGAAGAAAAAGAGGCGCATGATCTCCTTACGTATGTTTTATTTGTAAACAGCGAACATCTCGGTCCATCACGAATATGCAGTCACGATACCTAAGAATAAGAGGGTCTACGGAAATAGTATGGTTTCGGGAAGTGTCGTAAAATCCTAAAATCATGAAACATAGTTTACAAATGAGAAGAAGAAAAGAAGATATCGATTCGTGATTCCTCGTATATTCTACTATTTCAAATAACAAAAATTCCTCGTGTTACGCAAACATTTTTAAAATTAACTTTTCTCGCGCTTTTCCGGGATCCGCGAACTATATCCCTCCGGAAACAGAATTCGTCCGTTTTTCGTCTCTCGTTGCGGATCATGCAACGAGCCGGTGCGCGCCCGTTTTTGTGCGCACATGTTCTGAACGGGTCCATTGTCTCCCATCGAGAGTAAATCGATCCGGGGGAACGCGCTGTGCCCGCAAATGAGAACAAGAAACGACCTTGGCCCGCCGCTTGCTTTTTTCGGGAACGGTCGTTTTAAAAAATAGTCTCTTGAGCGATTCGTCAAAGACCGGCAACTCTCGACAGTCATGGCGTTTCCCGTTACCATTAAGAGCGGACTCCCCCCATAAAACAACGCAAACCAACCGGTCATCTTTCGGAATTAATTGCGAAAAAACGACACGACTCAGAACCAAAAATCTCGCCGCAGCACGTCCAGGCATGATCCAACGTTGACCAGAAATTTGTTTAACACGCTGCGCCCAATAGCGTCCATCGCACACCCCGTTAAGTGACCGGCTGACACGAAGAATTGTCTAAAATTAAAACAAAAAAGGTTCCGATAGAAATACTGAAAAACGTTGTATAAAAAAATAGTTGACTAAAACATCACCGCTTTGGACGATCCTCTACGAACGATCTAACACGCTTCAAGAACCTTCTTCGATGTTTAATTCGACGCAGTCTTATTTGTTTGTGAATTATGCGTTTCGGAGTTCTCCTTATGAACACGGCCGAGTCCACGCAATGTATAATGATCACCGTTGGGCGCAGTGCGCGACAAAAATTTGTGTACATTCTCGAATCCTGTCCGAATACAACGCAACAAGTTCTTTCTCCGTGCGTCGTCTCGTTTCCCGGCAATAAATTCGCAAAATCTGCTGTGATTCGATGGGCATACCTGAACGAAGAAGTCTAGTTTTTCCTCGACACGTTTCGTGGACGTCTCCTATCCTGTACAGCCCCGGAATTAGGCGAAAGACAATCAGCACTCGCACACACTCTAGTTACAGCTTAAACTCAGTCGCTAATCGGCTATGTACACTCCCGTCGCGCAAATAAACCCTACTCGTCGGGCTACCCCTAAAAAAACGACAACGCCCCTACCTCCGACAGTACCGCCTAGAGCCTTTAGTAACGCATATCACAGTTACAAATTGAATGATCCGTCATTTGCCGCGTTCACAGTCCTCGCGCAGCGCAACCTTTCCATCCATCGTGCCACAACAGCCCTTCGTTCACCCCTCGACGCTGGAAACGCCAACGTTCACGCATCAACCCCCGCGGAAACGCTTCCGCGTCATTGAAACGCGTCGAACGAAATCGTTCCGACCGCTCTGGTGGTTCCAGCGTCGAATCAACAAACTATGTTACATTTATAATACGAAAACATGTCCTACAACACAAACAGAATAATATCAACCCTTTGCGCTCGAAGCTGCTTTAACTCCAGGACGAAACATTCCTTCGTCCTAGAATATTTCTATGTATTCCTCGTCGCGTGATGCTCGCGAAAACGGTGCAATTTATTCGCACAATACTGAAGCGTTTACTAATTTATTAAATACAAACAAATTTAATCAGGTGAAAAATACTTTCGAATAATGATACAGCCGTTCGAGTGCCAAGGGTTAAACATTGTACGCTATCGAAAAACCAAAAAATGGACGCGTTACCACCCTCGGGCGCGTAGAGGGTGGGCCAGGAGGGTTCAGAGAGCAACCCTTACAAGTATTAACTTTCTTTGTTTCTTTTCTCGTATTTCTTAAAGCAGAATATTGTTTGTGTGATTTCTCAACCGGCAGTTCAAACGTCAGTCGGCGATCAGACTTTTACTTTCTACTGGAAAAGTAAGATTCCAGAGGAGTCGATCCTCGTTGGAGGGTCCTCGTTGACCCGTTTCGTTTCCGGTCACGCGCGGCCCTAATTACCGGCCGCGTAATTATCGACAGGTTCCGGTCATTAAGCGACGGTGCATTGCTATTTTAGTTTGCGCGAACGAATTTCACAACGTTTGCCTCTCGACGATAGGAAGACGCTCGATCGTTATAATCCTTTTTCTCTAATTACTCTTCAGCGGTGGATTATTGCAAAACTGATGGAACCAGGCCCCCGGCTATGTTTTCATAAAAAATAAGACGACAATTCGTCTATCTATCAAAAGAATAAATTCGTTGAATAGTTTCTTGGCAACTCTAAAATGTGAACAGTCGTAAATCCGAAATATTGGAACGCGTCCCGTGAGCCTAGTGTCAATTTTGAATATTATTAAACTTTTGGGACGGGGGTCTTGAGAAGCATAATCCGCCACTGATCGTCGCTTACAATTTAAATGAAATACTGTTACGGTACTCGTGCGAAGACGTTCTAATCGTCCGGACACCGGTATAAATGAATGAAAAAAACTATTCATCGGGACGCGACAAAAACCGTAGAAGAAACTGTCAATTCGTTATTTCCCCCCCTCCACTCGGACAACGACACGCCGAACGAACAGAGTATAACGCGTTAAAAAGAATAATACGAATAATCTCCGGTAATTTTTCGAACCCCCTCCCATTCCTCCGCATCTCCCCTTTCATACCTAAACGTTTGAAAACAGTCGCACGCACGCTAGCTCGAAAGCGATTCCTCGTTTTGCTCGGATATACACGGGACGATTCGCTACGGAAGCTCGCATCGTTCTCTGGAATGCATTACTATGTTTTCATTTCGATTTACAGGACGCTGACAATCGAATTGCTTTCTCAGTCGACTATCTCGACTTCCGAAGAAAATTCCGGGCCCTCGATCTTGATGAAAACTTGGTTTTTAGAGAGCCCAAGGGGTCCACGCGATTTATCTACCGTCAAAGATTTAAGGGGTGAAATCGCTTTTTGTGAATTGCTACTTAACCTCGAAACTGTTGTAGAATGATACAAATTTGAACAGCGACAACCGATAACACAGATCATTTTTCGGTGTACAAAAATATGTAACGACGATTGACTAGCCTTATTTACCCATTTTTAGAAAACTTTCAACAGTTTCACCCCTGAAACTTGAATCTCTGCCGCCAAAGGAACCTCGTGTCCCCTTTTTGTGCATGGTTTCAGCAAAATCGTAAGGGCCCCTGCTGGTTCCGTTAATATGTACACACCGTTTTGAGAGAAGAAAATACAATGTCCTTGCTCGTAACCGTAGCCTCGTTTCCGCGTGTATGGCTGTCGCTTATAAATACATTTCTATGCGTGTCGACGCTACAGTTATTTTACAACATCTCCAGTAACGACGTCTCGCAATCGTTCTCATCTGACCTGGTCCAGCAACAAGGAAGCAGCGAGGTCTACGTCGTATTCAGTCCGCTTCAGAGCACCCTCGCACTCCTGTCTGCCTGCCAAGCCCAGTCTGCAACAATATCAAACACTTTAATAACAATTATCAGAAGTATACAATTATCACTGGTGCCCGTACAGACGTTGCTCTAGCACAGTCTGTTCCACAAGAGCGTGGACGTGATATCTGTGAAATTTGATACCCAATGCCTCCTCTCATAGTCTCGATTCTCTTAGTATCATTTCTGTCACCAAGAAGTTCATTTCGAGGTGAGTGCCGTGTACGCTACAGCATCAGTGTGTTTCCCTGACGAAGTTAGCAGCAAAGCTGACGAAACGTTGGGAAATCTCTTCCTTCAGGACACTGGCTTACAGCCGAGAGCCTCAACAGATTCGAAGCACTATTCTTGGAAAACAGCGAGTGGTGTCAACGTGTTCGATTGGCCATCTCAGTCCCCCGATGACAATCCAATCGAGAACGTTTGGTCTCTCGTGAAGTACAAACTCCGAGGATAGGGTATCTTAAAATCGAAGACGCTATACAGTTGTGTCTTCAATTTTAAAATACCCTATCCTCGGAGTTTGTACTTCACGAGATGCTGACGAAACGTTGGGAAATCCTCAACAGACACAACTGTATGATGCCGGGCCGTGAAAGCCTCAAATCTCTTGAAGACGCTATAACCTTCTCTTCCCGTCTCAGACGCCGCAAAGCTGTTTGAAACTATGCCCATACGTTGTGAAGCAATAATCGCTAATGCCGGTGATCGGACACATTGTTGATCAAGCGTCAAATGACCTTTTTTACAGAAAATAACTTGTGGAACAGACTGCAAGTAGAAGGTGGTGAATGTTGCGTCTCTGAACGAAATTCTAGAGAACGTGAACTGACCTAACAAGGGACTCGATCTTCGCCTGCCTGTCTTTGAGGATCTGCTTGGCGGCCTGGTTGGTGTCCCATCCGGTTGCCTGCAAAGCGGTGAGTATCTCCTGCTGGGAGGCGTCGTTGGTCTCCCTCTGCACCTTCATCACTTTGCTGGCGCGGAACTCGTCGTTGAGTGACATCACCAGCTGCTGCGAGGCGCCGGTGAGTGGGGGGCTAACCCCGGAGGGGTACGCGGAGGTGGACGGGGCTAATTGAGTATTAACAACGGTCTCGTTCATCTGCGGCGGGATCGCGGTGCGCACCGTGGGAGCTTGTTGTTGGGGCACCATGACAACCTCCTGCGGCTGGTTCGTGTGCGCCAGCTGGAGCAGATTCGGACTGCTCGGCAAATTGGACTTGATGACGGGACACTGGCTCTGCAGGCCGTTCTGTACAGACTTCATGGGGTTCCATGCCGGCGGTGGATTGTACACCGGCGGTTGCTTCAGATGAGGACTGAAGTCGCAGGGGTGTTGCTGAGCGGAGAAACTCCTCACCAATGTAGCTGCTCTCGGTTGTTGCTGCTGTTGTTGTTGTTGTTGTTGGTGTTGCTGCTGCTGCATCGAACTGGCAGCCTCCGAATAATGACTATGACTTAGATTACTGGCGTCGGGGGCGGACGAGGTGCTCGCGGCGAAGTAGTTCCTCAGGATATTCTGTTGGACGGTCTTGTTGTACAGCGTGTTGAACTCGTTCTGGGACAGTTGATCGAGATTCGGCACCGTCTGCTTCAGCTCCGCGTACACCTGCTCCGACAGCACCGCGCTGGTCGGCTTCGGCACCACGCCGCTCGGTTGCTGCTGGACCGGCTGAAGGTCGTTCTGGATCTGCGTGATCCCGTGGCTGGAGGTCGACAGAGGAAGACTGGGCAAGTGGCTGGCTTGGTTCACAGCCGCGACGACCGGCGGCGGCTGCGCGTGGTTCATGTTCGGTTTCGGAACGATGCACGGGCTGCTGGCCAGGTTGCTGGGCGCGATCTGCAGCAGGTTCAGGTTAGCCGGCGGGTTGCCGAGTACCCGGTTCACGTTCGTCTCCACAGGGTAAGCAGCATTCTGCTGGGACACCTGCACCTGCTGCCAGATCTGGCCGACCATCTGGTCGGTCGTTGTCTCGAGCATCCGCTGCTCAGGCTGCGCGCGCGGCTGCTGGATGTTCGTCGTCTTCGACTGCCAGGAGTTCTGCACCTTGGTCGGCAGATTGCCGGCCCCCCTGTGGTCGATCTGCGGGGACTTCGGCTTGACCGATTGCGGCGGCGGCCTTAGAGCGGGAATCGCGTTCTCCTGGAGCTTGTTCACCGACGAGTAGGACTCGGACGTTCCCGCGGCCTCCTGGCTGGCGTTCATGTTCTTGCTGGCCTCCTTCTCGCCGAGGTGCTTCTCCAGCTCCGCCAGGAACGCCGGGTCTAGCTTCTTCGGGGAGACGGTGCGAGCGTTGATCGACAGCTCGTTCATGCTCTGGGCGAGATCGTGGTTCGATTTCGGCTTCGGGGAACTCTCGTTCGGAGCGACAGGCGGCGGAGGAGGTGGTGCATCGGAACCTTGAAGATTCCGTGAGGCCACGTTCACGTAGGTCTGCTGCGCCTCGCTCTGCAGATCCTCCGGCCAGGTCGACCAGCTCGCCATGGGCGGGCTGGGCTTGTCGATCTCGCTGTAGTGATTCTGGGAATACACGCTGCCCGCCTCCTCGGCGTCGACGTTCACGTTCAGATTGATATTGTCGTTCCGGTTCTCCTTGTTCAAGTTTATGGAATAATGGTTCACGTCCGGCGCAGCCTCCGGCGCGAAGTAGTTCGCGGTCTCTTGGCCAACGGCGGCGTCCTGGTTCTGCACGTTGCCGTAGGTCTGGGTCTTGAAGTACCGGCTGCTCATGTCGGTCGGCACCTGGCTGTAGTACCTCGAGTGGGGCAGCTTCATGAACACCGAGGACGTGTCGAACGGGTCCGAGTAGGCGGGGTCCACGTTCCCCGGGAAGTTCGCGTAGGTCCTGGGGTCGTCCTCCTGCCAGTTGGCCTGTTGTCGATCCATGTCGTCGATCGGCTCGTCCAGGATGTTCACCACCCGTCGACAAGCGGTGTCCTGTTGCGCGACGCTGGTGTTCACCATCTCCTCGGGGGATAAATCGATCAGGCTGCCTTCCTGGCTGCCGGCCGCGCCGATCGCGTTCGTCGACTTCACCGGGCTGGAGCGGATGTCGTTCTGGAACCTCGTGTAGTTGAACTGTTTGCGGGATCGGGGCGTGCCGCTGAAGAACTTCTTCTTCAGGTGGCTGTCCGAGCCGGGGGCGACGCCTACCACGTCGGGCGGCTCCATGGGGTTGCGCAGATACACGTCGTCTATGTAGATCGGACTGCCCCAGCTCTTGCCGAACGGAGCACCGTGACCGGTGTGGATGAACGAGTTCTCGAGAGGCTTGCTGATGTCCTCCGGCTGCCTGCGTCTCATCGGGTCGACCAGACAGCGCGGGAACAGCCCGATCTGATAGGTGCGCTGGTTCTGACCCTTCCACCAGTAGTTCTCCGGCCGACCGTCCAAAATCACAATCTGATCGCCGAGCTCGATGGTCATCTTGTTGGCCTCGTCGAAGCTGTTCACCGCCTTCATCACGGCCGGCACCATTCCCGTCAGCGACGTCTTCAACGACGCGAACATTGGCCTCTCCGCCGGGTCTCGGGACCAGCAGCGCAACATCAACTGGTACATCACCGGCGGAGTCGCGTCCGGTTCGTGCAGCCGTTCCCCCTCCTTCTCGATCTTTCTCAGGATCTCCGAGCCGTTCAGTCCGACCCACGGCTCCTCGCCGAACGTCAGCATCTCCCACAACGTCACGCCGAACATCCAAACGTCCGACGCGTGGCTGAACTGCCGGGCTTTCAACGATTCCGGCGCGCACCAAGGGAACGGCACTCTCTTATGCTCGGTCATCACGTAACAGTCTTCTTGCTGGGGCAGGGCTCTCATTAGGCCGAAGTCGCCGATCTTCACTTTGTCCACGGAGCTCAGCAGCACGTTCCTGCAGGCCAGGTCCCGGTGCAGGAAACGCTTCGCCTCCAGGTACGCCATCCCCGTGGCGACCTGTAGCGCGTAGTTGCACAATGTTAATACTGAAATCCTGCCGGACTGATTCCGCAGATAATCCAACAGCGCTCCCAACGGTGCCAGCTCCGTCACCATCATCATCGGCTGCGACAGCACCACACCGTACAGTCTGCGAAGACAAAACGGTTAACCGACTAATCGAACAACTTCTTTAGAAATACTCACTTCGGCTATGGCACGTACCTGATGAGGTTATGATGATCCAGAGTGTGCATCGACTGGACCTCGGACACAAAGTCTTCTATCACACTGGGCTGCGTCAACGCGTCTGCCTTCAGAACCTTCACAGCCACCGGCAGCACCCTGCCCGAAGGTGAGGTCCACTCTCCTCGTCTAACCACACCGAACGTTCCGTCCCCTAACTTGGCCGACAACGTCACGTCCTTGTCCTGAATCAGACAGGTGAGCCCAGAGGTGCCCTCGACCGGCTGAGAAGCTCTTTTGGTGGTTTTCGCGCTGCTGCCGGGTCTGATCTTGGTGATCAGGTTCTTCTTCCATTGAGTATTCCTCTTTTTCTTCACAGCGTCCAGCAATCTCCTGATGCCAGGCTTGCCCAGCCCGATCTTCTCCAAATCCTCCGGCTGCACGTAATCGAAATGATGCAGTCGAGTAACTTGCATTTCGTCCCGTATCCTCGTGAAAAACTGCGACAGCTGGACATCGTGCAACAGTTCCTGCAGCCATTCCGTACCCTCATCCTCTGCCATGTTCAGTTCTTCTGGTACTCTAGAATCGATAAGACAAATTGTAGATAGATGGATGGTTGTAAGTATACGTGATCAAGAAAGGTAGAGAAAGCAACGCGTATCAACGATGGAAGTTTATTAAGGACCAGGGAAAGGTCGTATGCAAGCTACGTGCAGATAGAAAGTCGTATTCAATTGGTACAATCGCCGGTGTTACAGAATCATTTTGTGGGCCCAAAACGCAGTGTTTGCCATCGAGCGAGGCCTCCCCCGAGCAGGAAATGGAACGT
>CM052135.1:3029585-3118658 GCA_028454255.1 Halictus ligatus
TATGAATGAATATGTGTTTTCAATTTTCAAGTTGACGAGGCTAACGGGTGGCGCGAAAGTACAGCCACCGATTCCTTTTCGACTTAACACGAGAAAATTAGGTTCATATAGCACACATTAACACCTCCGGCAGATGACGGATAGGTGTTTCAATTTTCAAGTTCCCGAGGACCGATCTAACGGGTGACGCGAAAATTTAGCCACCAATGTTGCCTCGGCTTGAATTCAATCGAGAAAATTCAATTCGCGTAATATATCTTAAGACTAATTTTAGGATTAATTTTGAGTGTGATGAGAGTAAATATACCGGGTGGGTCGAAAATCAAGCTGCTCTTTCGGACTTCGACTCAATCTATAAATGATAGGCAATGCGAAAAGTCTTCGAGCATATAAATAGTTGTGTCTAATTTCGAAATTGTCGATCGATCTATCGGGTGGTTCAAAAATGAACTTCTCTTAACTACAATCTACTTCGGAAACGAGATGAATATTATGAAATATAACAAACGTGTTCTGATAAATGAAACGTGATTGTTGCTGGCTGCATGAATCAATTTATGACAGAACAGCAACAAAAGTATCTCGAAATGAAACAGTACGATGGTCAGCAGTGACCAAAAATAGATTAGTCGAAGGAAGAAGTCCGAGCGAGTAAAATAAGCTAAAGAAACGAAGTGAAATGAAGTCGACCTCGCTTCTGACCCACTCAGGGTCATGATTTATCACTAGACGGGAATAGATCTGAATAGGCTGTGGATGTCTGTGAAACATCACAGGAAAAGAAGACGTGACAGAACATTATTTTTTGAGAGTATAGCCTGAACAGTTCTGAAAATAAAATACTATTATCTTTTTACAATAGATCTATAGACTTGGTTGGAGACGATTTTATTTAAAGACACATTTGCTCAGGGTTTCGTTTACTATTCTACCACCCCGTATACAAGCCCCCTGTGCACGACTGACAAGTGTATAGTCGGTCGCACAAAAGTGGTTAAACCACTAGTTATTCGTCCATATGCCATCGCATTGATAAATTAATTCACATCTGACCAAACGGTGCGACAATTTCTATCAGATCACGAGCCTTGATAGCATAACAGTGTAGTCTTTGGTTGGGTCTAGTTCTTCCCGCTGCTGCGATAACGATGATTCATTGGCACCCCTGCGGCCACGGTTTCTTCGGATAAAACTATTGATCGGTCAGTGTCTTTCGTTCGTCCCAAATTAAATTTAACTTCGATCGAATTGATTGCAAAAGCGACAATCTACATTACAAATCTACAGACTGATATCGATAAATATCAGTCACAAATCAGAAGTATCAATAAATATCAGTCACCAATCATACGTACCAATAAATATCAGTCACCAATCAGACGTATCAATAAATATCAGTCACCAATCAGACGTATCAATAAATATCAGTCACCAATCATACGTATCAATAAATATCAATCTCGAATATAAAGTAGCGCTGAACGAGAAATTTACTTTACTGTTAAAAATGATTCTACCGGAAAAATTATTAAAAAATTCGGTCGCAGTAATTAATCGCAAGAAGCTCTCCAATCAGCTCACCGATCAGAGGACGTAGAATCGCGTTTGTTTTTCTATGATATTAATTTTTTATGATCCGTGGAGCGGTATAAATATTGTGGAATATTTTTTGCTCAAAAACTCGTCGGGTCCGGACTGCGTAGAATTTTCTGTCGAAGCATGACGAAACACGAAATTTCTCGAGCGTTCATGTCATAAACGAACATCGATCAGCCGAATCGAATCGAATTGAGTCGAGGCTATCAAGTTCCACTCGAAAAGGCCGCTTCTCGCCGTGTTGCCTCATAGCCACCGGCAGAATTAATCGAATCACCGGCGACCATAAGCGCTCGGCGAAATGAGATCGTAATATATTTATATTGTCCTTTAAGCGATCGATTAGGCGCGCCGCAGCGAAAATTCGATGTACCTCCGAAATATAAAAAAACGTTTCGCCCCGCTCACCACAGCTCTCGACCAATCGAAATAGATCATTGCGCGTCCGACCAGTAGAAAAATTTTTATAAAATTTATACATAGTTGAAATGATCGATAAATGTCGCGCACGTGTTGCTAATAATGTAGTTAATAATTTATATTCTTATCGAGGGAAATATGAAAGCAGTCTAAATTGCCTAAAAGCGTGAATATTTTTTAAAAATAAAACGCAGTAAAATTTCATTTGATCGTTAAATGATGCCGACAGTTGTTGAAAACACACTGGACCGGTTGGTTGATTTTCTAAGAAATGGGCGAGCATGGTGTATAATGAATCAATTTGCAAGCAATTAGTGGCTGGATTTTCCGAGATAAATCGGCTGGCGTTTGAATAAAAAAGTGGGTTCGTTAACGGGGATGTTGGAAACGGACGTCGGACGTCTCTCTCTCTCTCTCGGACGTCTCTACCTCGGACGTCGGGCAACAACGTGAGCCGTTGGTTTTCTCGTTCGAGCAGAATGTTGCACGGCGGCTTGTCTTTCACGGGAGCGCGAAGACGCGGCGCATGACAATGGCCCTTTATGTTAAACGGCAGACACGGCCGTGAGCACGCTTCGCGCCGCAGAAAATTACGTTCGCGCGGCAGTTTTACGTAAATTAGCTCTATAGTTCCCGATGGGGACACGGCTGTCTCTCTTCTATTTTTTCTTTTTGTCTGGCGACTTTAATGCTGCAACTGGATAGACTATAAAGACTTCGTTTATTCTTTCAGGTCCGAACGTCTGCATGACGGAGGAGTGCATCAGAACAGGTAAACTCACGATCTTCTAACAAAAAATTGTCTCCTTTGTTTAGAAAAATGGTTTTCTTCTTTTGGTAACTAAAAAGTTGTACCTCGGGAATATTGAAATCGTAGATAACAAGAGAATTGTTTATTTTCGTAAACGTAGTTTCATCTGAAAATGTCTAGAAACGTCAATAAACATCAATCACTGATTAGACACAGCAAGTATCTAGAAACATCAATAAGTATCAATCACCAATTCGAAGTATCAATAAATGTACCATTCAATACGTTAGATGCATCAACTGAGAACATCAATAAATACACAACACTAATTCGAGAGATCAATAAATGTCAGCCACTAGTTGGTAGTATCAATAACTATCAGTCACATATTGGTAGTATCAATACGTATCGGTCACTAATTGGAAGTATCAATAAATATCAATCATATATTGGTAGTATCAAGAAATATCAGTCATTTAGTGGTAGCATCAATAAATACCAATCGCATATTGGTAGTATCAATAAATATAAAATAACTTATCGGTAGTATCAATAAATATCAATCAGATATTGATAGTATCAATAAATATCAATCACATATCGGTAGTATCAATAAATATCAATCACATATTGATAGTATCAATAAATATCAATCACATATTGATAGTATCGATAAATATCAATCACATATTGGTACGATCAATAAATATCAATCACATATTGATAGTATCAATAAATATCAATCACATATTGGTAGTATCAATAAATATCAATCACATATCGGTAGTATCAATAAATACCAATCGCATTTTGACGACGGAGAAAGGAGCGGGTGGTATGAAAATTGTGAGCCTGAGGGGAATCAATAAAGTATCTACCTACCAATCGCACATTGGTGATATCAATAGATACCAATGACATATTGGTAGTATCAAGAAATATTAATCACATGTTGGTAGTATCAATAAATACCAATAGTCGCATGTTTGGTAGTATCAGTAAATATCAATCGCGTATTGGTAGTATCAATAAATATCAATAAATACCAGTGAGCATTTAAAAGTACCAATGGCCTTTCCGTGCCATTAAATGACGAGTATGAAAAACCACAAATCGGCCGACTGCGTGTGTAAATATCTGTTCGACACTTGAAATTGTGCAACCGGCTGGAAAGTGAATTGGTATTTAATCGTTTAATCAATACCGGATCAACAGTCGGTCAAACGTCGAGATTTCGGCGTGATCGTGAATCGAATTTGCGGTGGTCGGTCGGCAAGCAATTCCACGGGGATATCGTGTAATCCGATTTGCAACGGTGGCGGCGTTCAACGCAATTCCCGAAGACCACCAATCAGTTTTCGCCGATCTGATTACCGTTTCGTCCTCGACCGACTCGGACGTTCGCCTGATCCCATGGTGGCCCGTGTCACATATCCGCCACCATAGAAAGTCGATGACACACATTGATATTTATTCCGAAGCTTAAAGTGAAAAATCCACGCGCAGATCAACTACATAAAAATGTACATCAGAGTGTATTTTGTTGTTAAAATTGTCTGGCGTCTCGAAGTGGCACTCTCGATCGATCTAACCGCGTTAGGTGATCCCGCGGGAGTCTAATATCTCGATAGGGTAATCGATAATCTCAGGATCAATTACGGATAACAGGATTCCCGTGGGACATCGAGGCTCTCGCGTTTTAATACCTACAATCACTATCAATCTATTTTTCTCGCTATAATCTCCGTTCGATGACTCGTCGGGAAATTGGAAATTATTTCGGAAATAAGATTGTCGCGTACTTTTAATGTTCCTCGATTAAAAATGTTTTTCATTTTCCTCGGTGCAGATCAACATTTTCGTACGAGCAGAACAGTTGAATAACAACGTTCGCGTTCTGGAATGTAAATTGGCAAATTCCTGGTGCCTTTCAAATGTCCGCATTCTTTCGCGCGAACGTTTTCGTTAGTTTGCCGTTTGTTTTCTGTTTTGTTGGGAAAAAAGTTGATTTTCATTCTTCTCTTTTCTTCTTAATTATTGCCAGGGCGGCGCGTTTTTTGGCGTCGCGGGAATTATTAGAGGAACGTGCTCCTGTTTCTCCGCTCGGATGTGCGGACACGTGAAAGCTGCCCTGTTTTGCATACGCGACGCGTTATTTTCTCTACAATTTTAAAATTCAGGTCGAGCACACCGTTCTCTTCCGCCTTTTTCACGTAGAATCCGAGCTTAATTAATGCTCTTTATTCCGAACCGGACGGTTTCACATTTTACACTCCCGAGAGCTGCTGACATTTCGTTTTCTAATGTTATGTACATTGCTGCAATATTAGCGCGGAATATTCACCATGAAAATTATTAGCACGGAATATTCACCATGATGGTTCTCTGAAATTTAGTCAAATCGGAAAATAAAAATCCGGTTGTCATTTTTACTGCAAAGTAAAATTAACTAATGCACAAAAACGTTGATTCACGATGCATCAAATTCAAACTGTACGTTTGACAATTTTTTATAAACAAACCGATGAACCTTTTTACGTAAAACTTGCTGGATCTTCTAGAACATATATTCAACAAACATCGGTAATTTTCTCTACCCATGCAATCACCACAAACGAAAGCTGTGCAGCTTGATACATACAGTGGCCATTTTATGTTTGATGCTAAAAATCACCTAAAAGAATTTTTCCCAAAGAAACCAGTCGATCTTCCGACACGAGACTTACCGGGTCTTGTAGAGCATACGTTCAAGCATCGCCATTAATTTTTTCGGCCAAAACGGACAAAGTTTGTACGAGAAATTGAATCTTGAATGCAACCGGGTTTCAGCTGCGAGCCTTTTGTCAGCGATGGACCGTACCGCTTCACCATGCGAGAACTTCTTCCAGTATGCGTGCGGCGCATGGAACCAACTGCACGTGATACCTGAAGACAAAAGCTCGATCAGCACCTTCGAGGTGCTGGCCCACCAGCTGCAAGTGAGTCTGAAACATTTGCTGGAAGAACCACCGAACAGCAAGGACAACGATGCGACCCTGAAGGCGAAGAGGTTCTACAAATCATGCATGGACATCCGTGGGTACAACGAAAATTTTTCTCGGACGCGTCCTCTTGTAGACTACCCCCACTCTCTTCCCATCAAATTACCCTAAACAGATAAGCAATTCATTGCTGTCTTCGTCAGGGACATGTACCCTAAAAGAACTGGTACCTTAAGGGGACTGGCATGGTTCGAAATCAGTATACGAGTGCAAGGGTCAAAATTTAGACAAACTGTCGCTTCAATATTGCAACGAGCAGTTTAAAAGTGGTCAATTGTGTTTCCTAAAAGTCCAATCGACGTCTGTATGGAGCCCAAAATGCGAATTTCTACCTCATCGCGGAGTAATTTGTAATATTCGGCAGAAGACTCGAATTCTGAAGCAAGTATGACGTCACAAGATGGCTGCCGCTGAGAGATTGTCTGCCTTAAGGGGCCGGCATGGTTTGAAATCAGTATACGAGTGCAAGGGTCAAAATCTAGACAAACTGTCGCTTCAATATTGCAATAAGCAGTTTAAAAGTGGTCAATTGTGTTTCCCAAAAGTCCAATCTACGTCTGTATGGAGCCCGAATTGCGAATTTCTACCTGATCGCGGAGTAATTTGTAATATTCGGCAGAAGACTCGAATTCTGAAGCAAGTACGACGTCACAAGATGGCCGCCGCTGAGAGATTCTCTTAATCTCGAGAGATTCAGTGTTCGTAACGAAAAAAAGGCTCCATACAGACGTAGCGAAGACACGCACAAACACGGTGGTATGCATTTTTAATTGATTACTTACTTATTCAAGACGTAAAATGTCTAGAACAAAAGGCACAGCGTAAAATAGCCGGCCCCCTTAAGGGGGTATCCTGGTTTTTCATTTTCAAACAGTTGATTACACATATTTTATTCTTCGAATCCGCCGATCTTTTCTTGAGCGAAAAATCCCCGAAAATCGGAATACCCCCTTGCCAAATGAGTTGCTCATCAGCGCGCCTAACGAACTCCGCGACAAGCGTACGAAGCTTCATCCTGAGTGTTTGAAATGCTTCCGAACAGCTCGGATCCGGGAGATAGGCGACGCCCCTTTGAAGAGGATCTTGAAACTGCTCGGGGGATGGCCGGCGGTGGTTGGTCCAACCTGGACGCCACCGCTCTATCCGATCGAGGTCCTCCTGGGTCGAGTGCGCGGCGAGTACAACGAGGGCGTGCTGCTGGAACAATGGGTCGGCCCGGACGACAAGAACTCCTCTGCCAACATCATCCAGGTGCGCCGGCAAAGTAAGGCCCCTTGGTCGACGTCTGCAATCTATGAGACTCGCGATGGGTAGTGAAACAAGAGTAAAAAACTGGCTTCTTCGATAGACATCGAATCAAGTCTCTTCGTGGGTCAGCTTGCCGGGGACGCGTCCTTTTAATTGTTCGGTGTTCGCAGTTGGACCAGATGCAGCTGGCGCTTCCCAGCAGGGACTACTACCTGAACAAGAGCAGCGAGGCTGCCCTCAGAGCCTACCATCGTTACATGACCAGCGTCGCTGTGCTGCTCGGAGCGGACCCCCAAACTGCGCCCAAGGAGTTCGACCGAGTCATCTACCTGGAGAAACAGCTGGCCAACGTGAGTATCCGCTGGCTTGGTGGCGCGAACCGGGCTCCTTTGGAAATTCTGTACGGTTGAGAATGATGAGACGACGATCCGTATACTGATCTTACGTGGGGTGGTAGGGGTCTGTGTAAACGAACGAAAGTTGAAAGAAAGTTGGAGGGCTCCGGGAAAGAGTAATTATAGGGGGATGGGGGAGTCATCTACCTGGAGGAACAGCTGGCCAATGTATCCGCTGGCTTCGGAGAGGAAGCTAGAAAAAGTCAGAGGTCAGCAGGGTGATTAGGGGTTTGAAGGAAGGAAAGGCTGCCGGAGGGGGGACGGTATATCGAACGAGGTATGGAGGGGATGGGATGCAGGAAATGTTACGGAGAGTTTGTGACAAAGTTTGTAGGGGATAGCGGTGCCAATAGGGGGGACAATAGTGAGGTGGAGAATTAAAGAGGCATAACTCACGTTCCAGGTGTCCTTGCCGGAGGCGGACAGGCACGACACGTCCGCGATCTATCGGAAAGTGACGTTGCGAGAGCTGCAGGCCGAAATACCGCAATTACAATGGAAGATCTATCTGCAGGAGTTGATCAAGGCCCCTGTGACGGAGCAGGAGCCTATCGTGGCGTACGGTATGAAGTATTTCGTGCACATGGGTCGCATCATAGAGAGCACAGACCGCCGGACGCTGCACAATTACATCCTCTGGCGACTGGTCATGTCGATAATCCCCCACATGATAGACGACTACCAGCAGAAGAGCGTGGAGTTCAGGAGGATCCTCTTGGGGATACTGAGCGAGAGCAACAGATGGGCCCAGTGCGTTGAGTGGACCAATAAGAAGCTGGGAATGGCTGTGGGCGCTCTGTTCATTCGTGACAACTTCAATCACGAGAGCAAGGTGACCGCCAACCCCCTGCGCCTTTAACCCGTACTGTTAATCGTGCTTGCAACCCTTAAATACGACAGCAAACTTTCTTAATGATTAGTCTTCGGGTTGAAGCGTTCGCAAACGGTGAAGCATGATTTTCTATTCAGGAGACCGCTCTGGAGATGATCCACACTATACGGGAAGCGTTCAACGAACTGCTGGCGGAAAATCATTGGATGGACGACGAGACTAGAGCGGTCGCTAAGAGCAAAGCTGACTCGATGAACGAGAGGATCGGCTACCCTGAGTTCCTGAAGGACCCCGTTGAACTCTCCAAGGAGTACGTGATGGTGAGTAGCTCCGACGTCGCCTGGACGTTGTTCAATAATGTTTAATAATGTTCTTGGCCCCTCAGTTGAACATCTCCGAGAACGAGTTTCTGAAGAACGTCCTGGCGGTGTTGAAGTACGCGGCTTATCACAATCTGAGAGAATTGAGAAAGCCCGTCGACAAGGACAAGTGGTCCACCGACCCTGTTATTGTCAATGCCTTCTACAACCCTAATAAAAATGACATTGGTGAGTGTGTGTTCACGGACCGGACAGTCTACACGTACTGTGTAACTTATTTTGTAATCACCCGATGACTGTCTTTGCTATAGTCTTCCCAGCGGGGATACTCCAACCCCTCTTCTACTCCCAGCACTTCCCAAAGTCGCTGAACTACGGTGGCATCGGTGTGGTGATTGGTCACGAGATCACTCACGGTTTCGACGACAAGGGTCGTCAGTTCGACAAAGACGGGAACATAATGCAATGGTGGAACAACGCGACCGTCAGGGCTTTTCGAAAGAGGGCCGAGTGCATCGTGAGACAGTACTCTAACTACAAACTGCACGACATCGGTCTGAACATCGACGGGAGGATGACGCAGGGGGAGAACATTGCGGACAACGGGGGCCTCAAGCAATCCTTCAGGGTAATTGGGACAATTAACACTTTATCTACCGGAAACCTATTAACCCTTGACGCTCCGTTCGCATTACAATTTGTATTTACAAAATAGCTGGAGCGTCAACGGTTGACAGGCTTTTCAATGATTGTATTGTACGAAATTATTAGATTGAAGTCTCCAAAAGACTTCCAAAAATTAATAATCGCCGGTAGATAAAATCTGTTAGAATGCAGCACTGGAGGCAAACTGATTAAACGATCATTCGTTCGAAGGCATACAGGAAATGGGTGTCGATACACGGAGAAGAACCTCTGCTTCCTGGCATTAATCTGACGCACGACCAACTGTTCTTCCTGAACTACGCCCAAATTTGGTGCGGCTCTATGAGGCCAGAGGATGCTCTAACGAAAATTAGAAGCAGCGTTCACTCGCCGGGCCCTATAAGAGTCTTGGGGCCCCTCTCGAACAGCGAAGACTTCGCCAGGGCCTACGACTGTCCTCCGGACTCTCCGATGAACCCGAAACACAAGTGCAGCGTTTGGTAAGCATAGATCCTTCCGTAAAACGTAATTGAAAATTTTGTCATAATTATATTACCCACAAAACTAGAAATATTTGAAATTCTGCTACTGTGAAAAGCAGCTTCTCTTTAGTTTATTTTTCTCCTTGTATTTTTTACCGTTTTAATCCTAGTTTTGTTCGAATAATATCTCGTTTCTCTTCTCATTTTTATTGTGAATTTATCGTGGAAGGTAAATGCTGGGAGGAAACGGAAGGCGCGACAATTTTCCTACCGCGAATCGCTAAGCTGGAACTCCAGGAGAAAATCATCATCATCGTCAGCCACGATGGGACCACAGGAAACAGAATTGACAACATCCTCGTGGTACACCGTGGATGGAAATATTGTTTTAGATAAAGAGAGAGAGAGACAATTCGAGGGAATTGTATCAGTGCGAGTGTACGTTTCGAATGTATGTTTTAACATTACAGCCTAAAATCCTACGAACGAGAGTAACGCATGTATATAGGAATTGTTCCGATCGCTTGTGGTACTACCCGTGTATGTTTTGTATCCGCTCGTTCTCCATAAACGGGCAGCTGCGTAATTTTTAAGACAACATAATTGTTCTTGATTGTATCAAACCTACTTGGAGACAGTCGACTCGGTATAGATAAAAGGATACTAGATTTAGAAAAGTGTTTAAGAAATGTTTGCTTGATTAATTGAACGTTTATTTAACGAATAAAAATTTTAATATAAGATGCCTGTAGTTCGTTTAAATTGGTGGCGAAAGAGAAGAGAAAATCTCAAGAACCAATAACTCAAAATTGGTGTTTTCAGTAGTATAACTCAACGACAAGTGCATCATCATTTTAGCCTTGTATTAGAACTTAGAACCTAATTTTTCAATTAGACTACGGGAATATACAGCACTATACCGGGGACACTAAAAACCCGGCCTTGAGCAATCTCATTTCCTCTCTCCAACCCCTACGCTATCCAACCCCTAAGGCCAGAACAAATGATTCTTGCCGATATTCCCATAAGGGGTAGTGCAATAAGCGGCAGGAATCATCTGCTCCTGAAAATCTGAAAATAGCGCCACTAGACCGTAGCGGCAAAACGCTCAAACTGTTAGCCAAACGTTACCGACCGAGTAACCGACATTGATATAGCAGCGTCACCTACCGGAGAAAATCGGAAACTAATCGGCTACAAGCTTGGGCGTTTTGCCACTACGAGGAATGGCGCTTTTTACAGATTTTTGTCCGAACTTGTACGTGGCGCCACCCAGCGGAGGAATCCTGAATACTAATCGGCTACAAGCTTGGGCGTTTCGCCACTACGAGGAATGGCGCTTTTTACAGATTTTGCCGGACTTTATGTGTGGCGCCAGCCAGCGGAGGAATCCTGAACACTAACCTGCATCATCTATTTAGCCTGGAACAGAACCTACGTCGTCTTTTTAAGCTGTGTCAGAACCTTTTAGGCTGTATCAGAACCTACACAGAAGAACCTCTTTTAAAGTAGAAGTAGCATCCACTCTGGCATTATTTGGAATCCGCTAATGATGCAGGTTCTGGTCTAGGCTAAAAATTAGACTAGGGGACAGCACTATACTGGTAAAATCTCTCATTTCCTCTCTGGCGATACCCTGCGCCAGTCGGTAAGGTAGAATCTAATCTAAAAATGTTATTACTGTTATTGATGTTAAAATGGCCTATTAGGATCTATATCTCATTAGGATCTATATCTCGTCTGTTTAGCTTCGACTGAAGAGGATTCGGAGTTTTTCTGACGCCTTTAGAAAAAATTACCGACCGAAACGACGATGGAATTTGTTTAATTTGAGGCGTGCGCGTAGCAGACGATAGCAATCGCCATTTACAAATTGCCCAGAACCGAGAATCCTTTTCCCGAAGAACGTGGGGCAAAACCGAAGTTAGTGCAGCAAAATGTTTTCGCGACATTTGAGGACGTTCATGACCAGTGCCGTAAGAAGAGGCGAACACGCGTCGGAAGGATACGCCTGTTCTGTGAGTACAGGAGAATAATCCATAATTGCGTAATTGTTATACAACGATTATGCTAAATTTACGATCAAATTCCGAGCATCGGAGTAACAACATCTCGAAATGCCTGTAAAACGAATGAACATGTCAGTCCTCTTCTGACCGAACGACGCTCTATCTCGTTAACTCTGTCATTAAGTAAAACATGCTCTTTAGTCGAAGAGGTTAGAATCGTGAAATTGATTTTTGCAGAATATTCCCTTCAGCATCACGAACAGGTACAAGGTCACGGCGTACTTCGTTCTGTTCTTCGGCAGCGGATACTCCGCGCCATACCTCATTCTACGTTACCACATGTTGAAATAAGTTTTGTAAGTTATTCTTTTGTCTGGACCCCTGTGCGTACTGGGTGGTTCGTTCATTTATTTCGGCTGTCTGTTTTCAGCTGCTACCGGTATTTAACTTAGCCAGCTCCTGTGTACCTACGCCCCGGGATCACGGTGCTATTTGTAATAATGGAAGATTAAATTAATGTTATCAGATAAAAAAGTCTTCCTCTGTTTCTATAACCCCGTAATCCTTTCGTAATCTTCAGTCATAACAAGGAGATATTAATTGTGTAAATTTAGCGAGAGCCACGACAGGAATGAAATATGATTTTGTCTCATCAGCTGTTATGAAATTAAGGTAGACAGGTGACATTTCATTTAAAAACCAAAGGGGAGCTAACGAAAGTTGTATAGAAACTGTTATACAATGAATGCAGCTTCGATATTCCACCACGAGCAGCGCTATAGTTCTCCACCATTCCACGATACCCGGAAAAAATACAATATTATCATGACACTAGGTTTACGAAGCGATAAAAGTGACTATTTCACGTTGCTTTATGAAAACAACGAGATTGCAACTATCCAAATTTTTAGCCATTTTGCCCGATATATATACACAAAGAAATACATTGAATAATGCTTCTTTATAATCTCAATAATATAATAAATTAAAAATGTTAGAACATGTCAGTTTGACGCGTCCCGTAAACCTAGTTTTAAACAAATTCGACAGAAAAGCTGTTAGCCTACAGGATCCCCGAAAAGAATTCGAACAAAAATGATTCTTATCTCGTTTATCAACGTTTCTCCGCTTTACTATCAGTCTAGTACATTTTTTCGTCATCGCCTGCGCACGATAAAAGGCTCTGTTATAACTTCGCCTACATCGGCGAAATTAAAAGTCGCAATTCGTGCAAATTACAATTTCCCCCCCCCTACATTCGACATTCCTTCCGTGACGTATAATATAGCTTCATTGCGAGACGTATTTCCAGCAATTATAAATGATGATGAACTTTTTACTGGTGATCTTATTACAGCCGCGTTACATAAACACCGCTTGTATCATCGATTACACCGTCCGCTGTCCCACCTATATAACAAACAGGCGTTAAATCAAATCGTTGGCAGCGTATCTGGCACAGGACATTATTGTTCTAATCGCTTATCGTCGTTACAATAGCTGCGCCCATTGTAAATCCGGTGGAAACCGAATAACCACCGAACAGCTACATAAATTGCAGGTGTCGTTAAAAACAGAATGAGTCCGTGCGCAACGATATATGGTCATCCATCTAAAATCTAAAAGCTCTGGGGCTTTGGGTTCGACCCTCTTTCTTTTTTGAATAATATGTTTATTGGTTCAGTATCGATGTAAACATATATAAGAACTTAACCATTAAATCTTCGTATGCTTAATACGTATTCGCTCGCATGACAGCAATACTCGTACATAATCTCTTTGTTTGTACAATTGAACAGGCTATGTAAAGTTATTAGGCTATGTAAATTGCAACTCTTTGGTGTGAGAAACAAAAAACATAAACATAATGTAAACATCGTCAACTATTTATACAATTGTAAGAACACGGTCTGCCAACATGGTTTTCTTTTCCCCATGAATTTATTTGTCGTCCTATATGCTGTTAAACGACCACAGCCATTGTAGCCGTTAGACTACATAAATTCCAGTCTTCCGTTGAAAAAGCAGAGTCCACATTACAATATTCTGTTAAAATAATGTCTATCGAGCCGGTTCAACTGTGCCAGATGTACGTATGTACATATGGCTATAAATTCCAGTCTTTTGTTCAAAAAGCAGAGTCCATATTACAATATTCTGTTAAAATAATATCTATCGAGCCGGTTCAACTGTGCCAGATGTATGTATGTACATATGGCTATAAATTCCAGTCTTTTGTTCAAAAAGCAGAGTTCATATTACAATATTCTGTTAAAATAATGTCTATCGAGCCGGTTCAACTGTGCCAGATGTATGTATGTACATATGGCTATAAATTCGAGTCTTTCGTTCAAAAAGCAGAGTTCATATTACAATATTCTGTTAAAATAATGTCTATCGAGCCGGTTCAACTGTGCCAGATGTATGTATGTACATATGGCTATAAATTCCAGTCTTTTGTTCAAAAAGCAGAGTTCATATTACAATATTCTGTTAAAATAATGTCTATCGAGCCGGTTCAACTGTGCCAGATGTATGTATGTACATATGGCTATAAATTCGAGTCTTTCGTTCAAAAAGCAGAGTTCATATTCCAATATTCTGTTAAAACAATGTCTATCGAGCCGGTTCAACTGTGTCAGATGTATCTATGTACATATATATGCGCGATGAGAGTCGCTCACGCAATAAATGTCGCAAGTGGCTTGCTAATGTATCTGCAGCGGCAGAGGATCGGGCCAATTCAAGAGCGACGCGCTATCAATGCGTAGTTCCATGCAGGCGGCAGGCAGGGTTCGTGGTCTCTCTCTCTCTCTCTCTTTCTTTCTCTCTCTTTGTCTCTCTCTCTCTCTCTCTCTCTCCCCTTTCGATTCACAGAGCCGGGGCTGGCTTGCTTGGGAATCGATCGGTCGACGCTCGCGCCGCGTTTTCTCTCGTTTCGTTCCTCGTTTCCTATCGGCACGTGAGGATCGGCCTTCAGGCTGTCCCGGAGAATCGTTCAGAATCGTTGCTGGTACAGTCGCACTCGTGTCGCAGTAATCGTCGTCCACGCAGCCCGCTGCCACCATGAATCGACGCTGAACGGCCCAAGCCACTCGAGCCCAGGAGCACGTGCTCGGTTCGCGACCCCCCAGTGCCTTGAATGCGGACAGACCCGACCCGACCCGCGGCGCTTTTCACCCGGGGAAGGCCCGATCAGCTGAACGATCACGCCTAGGCCCGAGAACCGAACCGAACCGAACCGAATCGAGCCCCCCCCGTACGCTGCGCCCGGAGACACCGAAAGCCGGCCCCAACATGTACCGGAAGCTGGGCCTCGAGGTCCAATACCTCACCGACCAACATCTCGCCGGCTTCGAGAGCTACAAGGTACCTCGGACCCCTCCCTTGATCCTCGCATCCCATGCGATCAGTCAGAAGTTTGTTTGTCACCCTGATAGACTCCATCACCTCGCACTGCCTCCCTTTTTACTTTCCCAAGATTTTAACGTCACACAACTGTAGTCGCATGTGCTGGCTCTCTCTTATTCCACTATCAATGGGGTAAGGAAAGCCTAACAGTGACCTCCATGGCCTCCGCACTGACTAATGCTCCCATCCTGTGGGATTAGTAACTGTTTGTTGCCTTGACCATCTTCCATCACTTCACACTCCAATCCTCTTTCAACTTTTCCACTTTGGTTCGACCCTCTCGTCGTTATCACTTCTGCTAGACTGTAGTCGCATACGATCGCACGCTTCGTTCTATCTTGCATCTGACCTGATTGCTATACTTTGTCCAACGAGTCGAGCCAGTAAGGATAAACAAATACCACTTGAGTCCGACAGAATTGTAGTTACATTTCTCTGATGGTTGGCAAAGGACACGCGTGGTTTGTTTATCTACACTCGTTTCGATGGAGTATAGACTGTGGATCTTTTTGCAAAATAAAAATTATTGGCATCGATTGCCAGAAATGGCAACAATATAGACCCTTCCGGTTTAACAATCTCACCAAGCCAAAGATTATAGTATATATTAAAATGCCTCGGCTCGTTTCTATTGTAAATGCATAAAATCCATAGTCTACCGATTACTAATGCAACAGGACAGTTTCTTGGAACTTTGCGAGTCGTCCACTTCGGTGGATTAAAATCAATATGCCTCTGTTTGCCTTCCCGTGATAAACATATCGTACGAGGGTACTCATTGTCAACTGATTATGCAAGTCGAACAATGGAGTTGTTGGGAAACACGATTGAAATTCAATGATTTGTTGATATTTCTTTTTAGTACTGCTCTGTGGATACAAGTCCCCTCAGCGTGTATATTATGCACCCGTTTTGGAATAAAGTGGTGCAGGTACGTTCATAGATAAACCTAAGCTACAACCAGCATAACAGAATTGTTACTTAACTGTTCGTTGTTTCAGTATTGTCCGAAATGGGTCGCCCCGAACATGTTAACTTTCTCTGGATTCCTCTTTACTGTCTTCAATTTCGTTATGTTTGCGAGTTATGATTATTACATATACGCATCCAGCGACGATAAACCGCAGTACCCGCCTATACCGAGATGGGTATTCGCGTTGGGTGCGTTCAATGTCTTCATGGCTTACACCCTCGGTGAGTACAAGGACCGTAAACAACTGCTCGAACAAATTTTCTCATATTCGGTTTCGTTACAGATGGTATAGATGGAAAACAGGCGAGGAGAACGCAGACGTCTGGTCCCCTAGGGGAGTTATTCGACCACGGACTGGATAGTTGGACGACAATGTGGATCACCGTGTGCATGTTCTCCGTGTTCGGTCGTACAGATCACAGTGTATCCCCGATTAGGATGTATTTCATACTGTGGAGCGTATTTGTGAACTTTTACTTGACCCATTGGGAGAAGTACAACACGGGTGTGCTGTTCCTTCCGTGGGGATATGATTTATCCATGGTGGTAAGTATTTAACGATACCGTTGTTGTTCCGTTGCTCTTAGCAACAGATACAAAACTAAGAAATTTGTTCGATTTCCAGGGCACCACCACAGTGTTTATTATATCGAGCATAGGGGGACACGAAACCTGGAAATTCATGTTGCCCGGTGAGATATCTGTGGGCGTGATGTTCGAGATCGTACTGTATGTCACCGCTATCGTGACCAGCTTACCCGTGGTGCTTTGGAACATATACAAGTGAGTGCGTTCATCGAAAAGTATACGTACAAGCGAATACATTCGTCCAATCAACATTTACTAAAACCATCCTTCTGTTTCCAGATCGTACAGGGACAAGACTGGCAAAATGAGAACATTCCTAGACGCTATAAGACCTCTGATACCTCTGAGCATGCTGTTCGCAATCTCGACAGTCTGGGTGATGCACTCGCCCAGCAACATTGTGGAGAAGGACCCCAGGATCGTCTTTCTGACTGTTGGAACCATTTTCTCCAACATATGTGTAAGATTCTCTTGACTCGCGGCGGTATTCTTGTTTTCCTGGTCGTTTTTGCGCGAATTTTTTCCTGAAATGTTTATTCATGTCCGAAGCACACGTGTGACTTTTTACAAGTAAAGATAATCTGAATTAAAAAGGACACTAGTCGACTGTATGTGATCTTCTGAAACTGCACAACCAGAATACTCCCGCAAATGGCGGAAAGATCCGCAGTCTATAAGTAATTAATTTAATGGTGGCTAATCGTATTTTCAGTGTCGCTTGATCGTGTCGCAAATGAGTAACGTTAAATGCGAGATATTCTCGTGGATTCTGGTGCCCATGGGGGTGGCAGTGGCTGTTACCTTCGTCTTGCCCAGCACCGATTTGATATTCACCTACATGGTCGCTGTGATCGCACTGTTATCGCATATTCATTACGGCACCTGTGTGGTAAGCATTGCGATGCAACGAAAAAGCGATCGACATGTTAACGTAACACACCATTGCCTGTTCCAGGTGCGCCAGATGTGCCGTCACTTCCGTATTCACACGTTCCGCATTAAGGATCGCGTCGATTGACTACTTGCCGACGATACATGTTAAAAACGAAGAAAAAGAGAGAAGCGAGTCGGAGCCATCTACGAATCAGCGAGTACAGAGAGAGCAGACAAGAGCAACGAGCGAAGAAAAACCGCGTTCGCAGCTCGGAGACGGTCTCCAAAGTACCCCGAGAGACTTTGGACGGCGTTAGAAAAACAAAACAAAAGTCACTCATGCATCCAATCATTGCTGATCACTTATCCATGAAAGAAGTACCTGTTACGTGATCTTATATTTATTTCTTCGCAGAGGCAAACAAGATCGTTCGATACCTCGTGTTGCTGTGATATACATAGCCGCGGAAAATCACGCTTCTTTCGGTACCGGTCGATACACGCATACTGTGTTCCCGGTATTCACGGTTTAGTGCATTTTATAGAGCAATCGACGTAGATAACGAAGAAAGGAGGCGAAAGAGGAAGAAGAGAGAGCGAGAGAGAGAGAGAGGTGTGTAGCAAGCACTCTATCGTCTTCTGTATTGTCTTTTTGTGTTCAGTTTCGTAAAACTCTGACTAAGTGTACGGAGGGAGGTTTCTTTTTTTCGTTCTTCGTTTTTAACATGTATTGTCTGTGGTAGCCAATCGACTAGGCTCGCTCGCTGTGGTTGTGCGCATTCTGTCCTGTCAACTGTCAACTGTACACGGTGTTAGTTCGTTCGTGAAAGGTAATGACACGGTGAGCTCTTACGATACAGACTCTCAGAAGTGACCGGTGCTGCGAAGAGCACTTCGACGCTACAAACTCTACGGAATGTGTTCGACGATTCGATAGAATGTTTAGAACAGAAAGGAGAAGAGCGAGAGGCTTCCTCTGATTCGACGATGACGAAGAATGGCAGATCATTCTGGAGGCAGGCTGCCACGAACAGCTTCAGGACCGCCTGTCCTAATCCATGACACTTTTCAGTGGATCTCAGAGACCTCGCTACCTCATCATAGTTGGAACTGTATCGATGAGATGTAACACGTAGAGACAGGGTTCCTTTTTAAAAATGGAATCCGACTATAATCCTGTCCGCCGATCGCGAGCGGAGCTGTACGAGTGACAGTTGATCGACAGTCGCATAACCGGCGAGTCAGCTTAAATGGACTTTAATACGGATCGATTTGAGGGGGGGGGGGGGGAAGCATCAGGTTTCATTAGCGGCCGCGATGAGGCACCTGTGTAAAGAGACATTATTTATTTTCGTGTAAGGATGCATGTGTATGTTATGTTGCATTTAACGAGGACCTAGCGCATCAACCGCTGAATCCACGAATTCCATAACAATTTAGGCTATAAAACAATCTAGAATCGTCAATTCGAGCGGGAACCAAGAGGGGGATTTTCCTCTGTCGTGTTCCTCCTGTAGCGAAAAGACTATTCTGTATATAATATACATATTATATATATATATACGTGTATATATATACATATATATATATACATATATTTTCTTGGAAACGAATGGAACGCGTGATATACTGTATACTCGAAATTACGCTACGCATTTGCTAGCTTTTCTCGACGTGGGAAAAATGTTTCCGGTGGAACGGAGTGTCGTGCACCGTTCCTCTTTTTTTTGATCAAAAAACGAGGGAACGTTGCTCGACGATTCGTTTCGATCACTCTGTGTCAATTCCTCAAGTGATCAATGCTCTATAAATTATCTTTTTGCGTTGGAAAGCATGTCCTTCATGACAGACGATGTACAATACCTAGACGGTAATTACTTTTTAAGTTATCTTCTAAACCAACTGTTTTCTGGGGTGGTTAACAAGCGAGAGGCACGTTCATTCGCCTAAACGTGAATGCTAACTTTCGGTAGTTGGAGACGTTGGAAGCCTATGATCAAAGTAATACGTTCGAGTAAGTCGTGAAATAAATAGAATATGTATCAGAATTTTTTTCCCCCGTTCAGTTCTTTTTGCTAGTTCCGCTCATTACAACGATTCGATGATTCGATTCAGCAAGTTTCTTTTCTTCGACGCACTTCGCTAGTCCGTTTTTTCTTTTTACATTAATTAAGCGTATTTGTAGCTGTAACCACGACGATAAGATGCGTTGTTACCCTGTAACGAGAAGTTAAGTGTTTTGAACGTTAGCGGACCTCCGGATTTCTGCAAAATTTAGTATCTTGTATATATATATATGATGTAAACGGTAACGAGTATAATGAAGGACATAGTGTACGCATAGCTGAATTTTGTTAGACGGTCAATGTAATCACACACTATTCTCCCAAACATTTGTTTCTGCCAAAGATATTAAAAAGATTTTATGTAAATCGCCGTTTATTCTCCCTGTCTACCTTCGAACGTGCACGTTCGAAATTCCTCTCTTCGCGGGAAATTAATTGTTAACTGTACAACGATTAAAGAGATGATAACGCATGATCTATACGATATAGTTATGGCACGAAAGTCTTCAAGTATTCTGCCTTCACTTTGCTTCGATCCTCCGGCAAAGGAAGCGTCGGTTCGATTCCCTTCGACTTTCGATCGGATGCAACGCTTGCCTGAAATTATTTCGTTTTTTTTCACCGCTGTAAACTAATCAAACGCGATTATACAGATAATTACCCAAAACTTTTTGCATATCTTGTAATTCTCGAAGAAGGGCTCGCACCTTTTGCGTACGTAGTTGTTATTGTCAAGGCACTGCAAAGACATTAGATGCTCCTGTAACAGAAACGAATCGATGTAGTGAGGATCGAGCAGCAGGTTTTGAGGTTAGAAAACCCGAGAGAACTAACCTAAAAATCATTAAGTTGCCAATACCTGTAGACAAGGATTGTTCAACTCTTGGTTCCTCTTCAACGCATTTTCTGGCGGTGCGTTTACCGTTTTTTGGTCTACCGGGGTGCCTATTTTGGTCATTGTTGTATATTTATCGAGAATCTACAGACGAGTTTCATTGGCCACCTACCTAACCTATAAATCGATAAAACTTCTTGTAATACAGCTCAATTGTATCGAATGCAATATTCACAAGATATTTTTGATGATTTCTATTGTAACACAGTAATATTCTGCAGGCAACAGACTCTTCTCATTGTTACACCATTCGAGGACCATGAACGGGACTATGCGAAGCAGTAAACACGTTTCGGCACCGAACTGACCGGTTCACGTGTCTAATTGATTTGCAAGGCGATTGTTGAAGACACAATACCGTATATATAATATATATATATATGTATTTCGTTGATCCTGTATTTACATATCGTTACAAAAAAGAAAAAAAAACAGTTTTGTAAAGCGTACAATCTTACAAACAAATTCCCTCAATGATACTGACCTTCCTACGGTTTGTTTAAAAAATATTCTAGCTCTGGAAGCATTTAAGCATGATCTCTCATTCTCGCCGCTCGAGTAACATCGATAATTGTTTCTCATTAAATTAATATCTTAGTTTATATGTATATATATATATATAGTAACCAGTCACAATCCGGTCGATCTAACATTTAAGTAGCGGTTCTCTCGAATATAAACCGAAGGTGCGCGATATGTACAACGCGGTGAACGCAATCCTGATTGAAATCCGGGGAACAATAAGTAAATGCCGGTTAGCGAACAATGCGATGGTCGTTCCCATTGTTCCTATTCATCGTCTGATTTCAAACAGTAAAACCGAGAGTGGTTGTAACAACATTAACTGCAGGTACGAGAACACTATACGGGCGGTGGTACAGTGCGCTATCAACTTTACAACGTTACATCTAGAAAATACAATTCTCAAACGACCACGAAATGTCTCGGAACGATTCCCGTAGTTCTTGCACTCGAGATCCCCGTGGACACCGACGAGATCTCGAGCCAGGCTGAAACCCATTGTCTCGTCCTCGGTACCCTAAGTGTTCTCGAAGTTTTGTTGCACCTTCTGCCACTTTGCCACCATGCTGGAAACCTCTTTGTGTTTCTTGCTGATCCCGACCCTCGCCTGAAACATTATATTCTTTGAGCCTGCACGTCCCGAACCTTGTCGACAAACTTTGAAAATGTTTTCACTGTTTCGCATTTGATCTAGCCTAAATTATACCTTTTTCTTCTTCTTCTCCTTCATGCTGGCCTCGGCGTGTAGGGCCTCCAGCTCCATGTCCACCTTAGCTTCCTCCACGGGCAAGGACGACTCCGTTGTCACCGTGTCCTGTCTTTGAGGTGGTTTCTCAGGCCTGCTGTTCTCTATGCGAGCGATGTCACTGTAAAACGAGTCCAGAGCGGACACCAGGGACTCCTTGGCCGTTTTAACGGGTGGCTTCTCGATCACCTTATGGTTCGTGTATATGGGCGTGTAGTCCGGTATTATTTGGATCGTCGGCTGCACGCCGTGCTTGTGGGGAAGCACTAAGGCTGCCGACTGCTCGAACAGAACACACAATATTGACAACGCGCCTCTGGACGCGAACCTTGTCGTTGAGAAACTTACGGAATGCAAGTGCTGGTAAGCCGGGTACTGAAGGTAGTGCTCCTGAACAATGGCTGCCGGGTGACTCAAGATAGGAACCGTTGGATCCCTGACAGCAGCATCGTACAACGCACTACCTTGAGGCTGCACAGCACTGTATATGATCCTCTTCAACGCGGTCGCTGGTAATTCGTACGGCGCTTCCGTCAAGTCCACACCCGGTGGCAAGGGTTCCACGTTGGTCACGTTCGCTATGTTTGTCAAACTGTTAGCTTGCGGTGACAGCGAAGTTGCCGAATGAGAGGACATGGCTGCGTTCTCCAGGTGGTTCACCTCTGCGATCCCCTCTGTGGATGATCGGAACACTTTAGTTGCGAATAGACAAAATAATGTACAAAACAGGAGCCATGCAGAAATTTTGACTTTGGTTAGCTCGAACCAGCACATCAATATTTTTAACCCTTCGCACTCGAAGCCATTTTAGCTCTAAAATGAAACATTTCTTCCGACCTAGAATATTTCCCTTCTACATATACTTTTTCATACTATACATACAAAAATGGTGGAATTTACACGCAGAGTTCGGAAATGTTCAGTAATTCATTAAATACAGCAATTTTTAGTGGCGCCTTACAGTCGCCATTCGAGTGCTAAGGGTTAAATTTGTTTAATCTGTCCACTGATCGGCAGTTACTCATTTCCAGGAAATAGTAGAACTCGCTCACCTTTCCCCACTCGTTGCTTTTTACTGTCCATAGCGTCGCTGCCTTTGTCTCGTTTCCTTTTGTCCTTCTTCATGTCGTTTCCATATATTCTTGGCGGAGGAGGTGGGCTTGGGTTTGAGATTTGTGGTGGCGGTGGAGCTTCTACGTCAGGGTTCCTTGAAACTGCATCTTCGCTGGGGTCGTCGTCCGGTTGCTTCTTCGGTTTCGACTTTAATCCTTCTTCCTCTGCTGCTGCGAACACCATATTTTCGTAAAGAACAGTTTGAAGTTACGTACAACAAAATTCGCAGTTCAACGAGGAACGATGATCGTACCTGTCGCAATCATCTCGTCCTGCTCCATCGGCGGGGGCGTCGAGCAAATTTCCATTTCCTCTGCGCCACCGGCGATACCAGTGTCCGGATAGATCCATTGTGTCAATCCGGTGGCAGTGTTCTGGTAATAATATCGTTTATGCGACCTGGAAAAAAGCCCACCGGGGAATGTAGAACAGCTGAGGCGCAGGATGAAGGTTACTTGCATGTGTTACATTGACAGACAAACTTTCGAGGGACGTTGGTCCGTGAAAGGGACGTCCCAGCGAGTTTTTCTAAAGCGACTTACTTGCTAGGAAACAAATATCAGTTAATACTCCTACCTGCGACTCGGCGTGGCATTTACTCAACTCAGCGAGACCCCCTTTATATTACATAAAGGATTAAGAGTGTTACTTAGCGGTTTACATAGCGGGGCGCTCTCTTCCGCAACACGAGCACCGAGCATACACAGTCGACAACGTCAGCGTTACGCTATGGCGAAATTAAGCGAATTGGTTATGAGTATTTGAGGGAGTTGTGCGAGTCGGGACAATCTTTTCTTAGCGTTCTTGTTCTCGATTTTTCTTTTCCTCTTTCTCTGTTTATCTCTTTGCCTCTTTCTCTGTCTCTGTCTCCGAAGACAGGAAGCACTCGGAGAACTGTCACGTACTCTTTACACGGAGAAAGAATCTTGTCGAATGCTTTTTTAATGGAAATGCTCCCGGGCGACAGTAAAAGGTAAAGATACATAACACGTTTACAGAATGAGATGGCTGAACTTGGTGGGTTCGTGAGATATTTATAATTAAAAAAAAAGAAAAAAGAAGGAAAGAAGAACATGTGTAACGTGTGTCATGGATCTCCGAACGATCGTTACTTCCAGCTTACATCCAGTGCCCTGTCAGGAACCGATTCCCTTCTGTCCATTCTTGACAAGCAGCTTCTTTGCATTCTAAGTTTCCTTCGGGAACTCCGTACAGGCACATGTGGCAGTCTCATAGGGACTTTTCTCAACGATTAGTCTCCGGCGCCAGAAACCATCGAATGGTGTCCCGGTACATATCCTTCGATTCGAATGCTTGAAATCCTGGTGCGATCTTCATTCGTACTGTACGTCACAGTTCCTGTCTCTTTGCATAGCAATGCTGATCCGACTTTCTATATTCACTGACTCGACAGCTTTCTGGTTGACTCAATGACAAATTCGGAATGTCTCTACACTTTGTCTCATGTTCCATGGATAGGTCTCTCTTGAATCTTCTACATGTTTTTGGGCGCACAGCTTGCGGTGCACGCAGTGCGTACGGTACACGCGTGTTCTTGAAGGGCCGCGTACTGAACACATATTTCTATCTATGTTATTGCGGCGATTCGAATCGTTTATAACAAACAAAACGCGGTCTCTTCATATATAACATATACTTTTTCGTTCTAAATGAATAAAATTCGCGTTACTATATAAATCTACGAAAAATTTCCGAACCAACTTTTTATAATAATTACTCTGAAATTGATAAAAATTATGTTGATTAACACCCTCGGTACGACTCATTCGATTCACATTTTCAAGATCTGACGAAAAAGAAAAAAAAAAAGAAACTAAACGTTTGTATTACGTATCGAAGCGCGGACACAATTAGATTTTTCTACGAGAACGCGACAAATGGACCAAAAACTGACAAAGGCATTACACCGATGCATGAACACGTCTCTATTGCGACGACCGAAGATCTCAGAGCAGTGATGTGTATAACATACCACGATGTTTTGTATGGAACGAGTCATGTTTATTTGTACGAGATAATACACAAATTTTAGATCGTATACTATACCTATCCCACTGACAAAGCCATCCCGGCGGTGCCGCGTCTTGTTCCAAGCGTTCCAGTTCGTGACTGGTGTCAGTCAACCACCTACGCAAGTAACTCTTTTCTAAGTAACCTCCTTCCCACGCCACAAACAATGTCTGCAACAAAATACGAAACATTCTTAATAGTGTCACGTCCGGTGGTTCGTCCGCTCAAGAACAAAAAGAATATTGCAAACTATTGTTTGAACCCAGTGATGTCACGCGAGGAGACTCAAAAAAATGTGAATGCAGGTAGGTTCGAAACTGCGTCTTATCCCCTTAAAAATTATAGTAACAATAGCATCAGCATTAGCGGCGTTGCCAGATATCCTCCAACAAAATAGAGCACGTCTCAATAGACCTCTACAGCTAAGTTTACGCACCTGAAGCTGAATAGACATCATCTGCACAGGGGACACAGTGGGCTTCCCCTCGGACAGAAACTTCAGTTTCTCAAGAATGATCTGCGACAGCAGTGCAACCTCTCCCTCGTCCTCCTTCGAGTCAGCGGGTGCCTCGGACGCAGCTACAGCCTCTTCTTCAGCCTTGCCAGGCTCCGCCACAGAGTCCACAGCGTTCTCCGGCTTGTCTTCGGCCACCACGGTACTCTGTTCCTCCTGGTGTTCGCTCCGCGTTTCGTCGGTTCTCTCGACGCTGTCGGCCTTGACCTCCTCCTGTTGCACCTCAGGCTCCGGTTTCGTTTCCTCCTTGTCCACCGTTTGTTTCTTCTTCGTGGACGGAACTGAAAGAACCACTCCTCTTAATCCACCTTGACGATAGATTAACACGAGCATCCTTACCATCGAACGCGATACGCTTTTTCCTTTGGAAGAACTTGCTTCTGCCGTGCAGGTTGTCCAAGAACTTGTTCGTCTTCTGCCCGTCATCCTCGGACCTCGAAACCGACTCCTCGCCGCTATCCGCCTTCTCGGAGATCACCTCGTTGTCCGGTTCCTGGACGTTCCTCCTGTCGTTCCCATCGCTGTCGTTGCTTTCTGGTATCCGGTGCACCTTCGAGCTTAAACTGTCCGCCGACTCCTCGGTCTGAGGGATTGGGAACAAAGCCTTCCTTTCTTGCTTGACCTCCAGCTCCTCCTCGGGTTCGGAGTCCTCGTCGTAGCCGGGCACCAGAGACACGCGGAAATCGAAATCGGAGTTACTCTTTCCGCTAGCCTCGTTCGCAGCGGCCTTGGACTCCCTAACAGGTCGACTGTCTACAAGTCTTTCCGTACACTCTTCCGGTTCTTTGACTTGATTCTTCGAGTACTTCGTGTCCTTCTCCTCGACGATCTTTGTGTCCACACCCTCCGTTTTTGTATTATCCGAGGAGTCTCTAGAGTCTTGGTCCGAAGGGCCCTTCAGCATCTGAGGGTGTTTCACAGGCATCGACGAAGAGAACGTCTCGACTTTCGGCTTGGTCGTTGAGTTCGCATTGACAGTCTCAACCGCGGACCCTGCAGCTGCGTCGGTCTTCGATTGACCTTCGTCTGCAGTGTCCGAGTCAGTTTCTTCGGACCCGAAAGAGGTTATCATTTCGATTTTCCTGTAATAACAGTTTCTCGGTTATGAGAGGGTAACGAGAACTCAGAAGGAAAGATAGTGGTTTCAGATATGCACCCGTCGTCAGACTCGTTGTCCATTGTGTCGGATGTGTTCGCCACGTCCTGGTCGGTCGACGGTTCCTGTTTCTTGGTGGTTTCGTTGCGAATGTACCTGTTACGGTTTCGAGCCACCACTTCCCTTGGTATCATGCCTTCCGGTATGTTTTCGTGCGACTGGTCTATAGAAAAATTGTTTTCGAATCGGTGGGAAGGTTTAATTGTATTCGTTAGCAGAAGAGAGTCAGGCGCAGCGTATAGTTACATGTGACGGACGAGAAATCGACCCAATGAGGGTCCTGCATAGAATGAGGCTTCATAACAGAGTTCGTTTTAACATTGTTCTTCATATAGCGCAGTTCCTCTGGCATCTCCCATGTTACCTCGTTGGTCTCTATGTGCCAGTAGTACGGGTAACCGGAAGACTCGTCTATGCACTCTCTCCACACTAAAAGAACAATTAATTTTGAGTTGCAGACTTCCAGATCAGGGGAAATGCTTCACAAAAGCTCACTTGATGCTTGCTGGTTGACATGGTGCGGCAACTGTGCATTCGAGTTCAAGACATTATTACCGAACTCATTTGCTATCGGCTGTTTCGGAGCGATTAGTTGTATTTCCTGCGAATCGAACGTTTAGAATTACTTAGATGTAGAAGATGAGCAGAAATTCGTACAGAAATGTACCTACCTTGAGGAAGTTATTCACTTGATCGTCTAACTTACAAACGTCCTTCTTAGTGTCCTCTGTATCGCTGTCCGAATTATAGTGGCAGAGTAGATTCGCCAGTGGATTTCCAGGTACATTTTGCCCACGGTAATCGAGAGCGGCTTGTTTTCGCTTATCTAGACGGGCAAAGGTTTTGTTCAGTGATCAATGGTATCGTACACAATTTATGTACAACTACAATATTTATTCAACGGTTGCTACAATTAATTACTTTGAACATGATCCCCGTGCGAACCAGCTTGAGACTGATTAAGTTCTAAGACAGGTCTCCTCTGACGCCGCTTCATAATAAAACATAAGACAAGTTGTGTATGCTATACACAGCACTAATTATGCCTGAAACGAAAAAAACGAAAGACAATTTTAACCTCATTCTTCTCGAAAACGGTGCGACATTACGAAAGTCGATGCGAGTAACGCAAGACACGGAAATAGACATAAATTAAAAATACATTTTCGTGTAAATATTCATGAAACTCACTCATAACCTTCAAATATCACCGATTAATTCGCTCGACGAGTTTCGGTATTAAGTACAATGTAACAGACCGAGTACTGGCCGAGTCGTTCAACAGCGGTTACAAAACGTACAAAAATACAATTCTACACCCCTGTTGAATTTCCCTAAAAAATATTTCACAATTCGGAACGAAAGTTTTAGGTTATGGACCACTTCATCACAGAATCATATTGCCATTCGAAGAACTATCCGAAGAACAGAAGAATGCAATTCTACTGGCTCATCGGGCCACGCGATTTTCCGAAAATCGCTCAACGGGAAAATTTGGAACTAGCGAGAAGCGCTACCTGGCGGGAAATTTTGAACCGGGAGAAAGCACGCGTGTTTGAAATCCCAAAAATACCGGAAAACTTTGAAGCGCGCTTTGGAGGAAAATTTGGAATTCGGAAACGAACGCGGCCAATTCGAATTCTATAAATTGGGAGTTTTGAACGAGAAAACAAGCGCGGGAAATTTAAACATCGCCAACTAGGGATGCAGTGCAGCCGGGCGGGAAATTCAAACTTGGTTCTCATCTTATTATTGGTTGAACCGTTATACGATTAGCGAAACGATAAAATTGGGAAGAAATATACGGTTCGATGGCAACGAAGACGAGGTAGTTACTTATAACATATTTATTCATAATGTTTTAGTAATATACTCCTTACCGTAGACATGTATTTATATCATATGGCAGCATAGTACTATTACATTGTATAATATAGGTGAGGTGACTGACAGAACGATTCATATTTTAATTCTCTCTGTTCCCCGGCGTGTAATCGCGCCGGCGATTATGTTCTTTCGTTCGCACACACTCATGCACGCATCGTCACACGTTTACGCCCGTTCGTGCGGCTCCAGCCTCGTTGTGATCGCGTTCGGGGAATTTCTCTTTTCCCCCATGGAACATTGTCGGCCTGTCCCGCGGTCCTGCATCGCGAATCGATCGAGACTGGAACTGATCTCAGTGCCTCTCGCGAAGAATTGTTTCTCTTCTCCTCCCGATACTAATTTTTCTCCGAGCGCGGTTTCGTCGATTCTCTTTCGTCTTCTTCTTTCTTTCTTTTTTTTTTGTTGTTGTTGTTTCTTTTTGTTAATTAGCATTCGCGTTGATCGCGGCGCGTCACGGTGCATCGACCGCAAACTGCGAATCGGCACGGGTACAGTCGACCGTTGACGATCGCAAAACTTTGTTATCTACAATTAATTACTCGTCCTTCGTCTACTACGCTCGTAACATTGTCTCATACTTACTTCGGCTAGTTAAAATATCAATATACATTATAATATACTCTATGTAACGATAATGCAACATCTTAGTTAATTTATTATACTTTGCAACTTAGAAAAATAGTCCTGGCTAGGCGTGGCCGCGTCCCGTGGGAGCTCGCAATTAGAACTTTTTTTTTTTCGAATGTTCGCGCGCTGCCGATTCCTTCTTAGGCCGGTCGGTGAAACAGCGAACTGCTGTACCGAGCGGCCCTAGGGGATTTATTGTATTCGGGATGCCGGGCCTGATTTATCGACGGAATACGCGTTGTATGATTGCCGTTCCATTGGCCCGATCGACGCAATGCTCTGTAAACGAAACAGTGTGTACGCGGTCAATCAGGAGTGTCTCTAATACTGATTAATTTTGTTTTAGAAATCAATTGGACAAAGGATCCTACGCTTAAAGTCATCGCGATCGTTTTTAATTGACTGGGTTTCCCGGTTGCGTTCTAAAGAGGAGTTTCCCGGATCCGGGAAGGATTGGACTCTTCGAATTGGTGAATTTTTTTTTCAAGTTGGTACGCGTTTCGGGTTGGACGTCTAGTTACTTTTCTCGTTCCCCATCTTCGATTGGTATCGGATCGACGAATATCGAAACGGTCAAATCAGGTGACACGAACGCTTAACAAGCTCGCTAGGGAAATTTTTGTTGTCAGCAAGATAGTCGTTTATTTGTTGCAGCTGGTGTATAACCGAACGTTTAGCAAGAGAGCACGCGATGCGGTCACGGCACAATAAAGTCTATGAAAACAATCAACGGAACAACGGTAGTACTACCTCTCTGAAATCGTTACGCTCTACTATCCTACTATTGATTTATAATCGACCGACGACCGTCGCCGGCCGTAATTGGATTAGCGTGGACTTAACATCGACTAGATCTCGTCGTCAACCGGCGACGTTAGAACCCTACGCTCGAGCAAGATTCAACGGTTCGCTATCAAGCATCATCCCCCACATTGGCTGTCAATACACGACCGATATAACTCGAGAACCCCTACCACAATAGAAACAACGAAATATCCGTGTTATCCCTAGAAACCCCTGGAAATACTCCCTAGATTCCTGCCTGCACAACGCGACGCGTTTAAAGTACTTCGTTGATTTAGACTCGAGTATTGGCAGCCCGTAAACTGGCAAATCAAAAAGACACTAGATCTCAACGAATCCCCGGTTAATCGATTAATTCTTCATCCTCGTCGCTCGCCATTTTGTCTACTACGTTCCGCGTCCGATCGTTATTCACTAGTAACCTGTCTGGTATCTAGGGGAACCCCCTATCTATTTTTCCCCTAGACGATCGTGCACGCGACTCGGTTGATCGTAGAGGGTGCTGGCTGGTTCGGAGACATAACGTAACAAGGTTGGCGACCCTGCTCTGTAGAAATAACACTAGATCGACCGAGTTGCGCGCTTTCCATTCCACCACGAAGCACAGTCGAAGAAAATTTTATGTATCGTTGTAACCGGGCGTTTGCGCAAGCACGGACAATCATTGAAATGATCATCGAACCCTTTCACGATCAACGGAAAATAAAACACAGGGCCGAGCACGACGAGTGGACGTATGCCTTAAACGATACTTGTATTATTATTATTATTATTATTATTAATGTTATTATTAATATTATTATTCTTAGCAATTCGAACGCGCATCGTTTATCATTCCTATCGTTACGTAATATTTATAATATTATTATCGTTACCGTTATTCATTATAATTATTCTTTAGAACGACATAAAAAAGTCAGTCCTTGAAAGCGAAGATGCCTCGTCGACCGGCGTGCTCGGCGCGTCCCGGGATTTCCCGAAGACACGCGACAATATAACGAAACGAAATTCCCCTAGCGCCACTGACGAGAAAAATTCAAAACGAACCGAAACGGAACGAACGCGACGGACACACGCGAGACAGCGAATAATTACGAATATTTAAGTCTACCTACTGGGAGTCTCCGTTAATTGATCTAACTGTTCTATTGCAGGAAATTCCAACTCGTTCCTTCGTTTTCCTCTCCCCCCCCCCACTTCCTCTTTGGTGTTAAGGATTACTTGTATTCTGCGCTCTTACACTTTCTTAGGGCTGCGTCCGATTTTGCCGATCGCTTCAGCGACCTTCCCTCGAATTAACCAGTAGTAGTTATCGTTATTATCATTAAAAAGTAACTAGCGCGCGCCGGTCGCGAATGGAAGAGTCGAGTTCGAGTTTCTGTCGATTGTCCGGAGTGGGTTTCTCTTAAACGCAAAGGTCGTGCTGAACAGGGTTGCGACAGGCTGCCGGTTTAAGGAAAGTCCCTAGGCGACGGGCGGCAAATTCGAACGCATTTACAATTGACACTGTCACTCGCCGGAAACACGCCCGTGTGTAATTTCGTTTCGATTTCGTTCTCCGGACACGTTGTGACACATAACCCCCCACCCCCTCCCGATCGTCGCCTCCCTCTCTCTCTCTCTCTTTTTTTTTGCTCGATCGATGATTCGCCTAGTTCATTTATCCTGGTTCGCATAAGCGGTCAATGGATAACTCTAGCATCGACGCGCCGCGACACGCGTTTACAAATCGTAGTAATTATACCGACACGCTACTATATATATATATACTTTTTTTTTCTTCAATATAATATATCTACCTGCTTGATATAGCGACCAACGACAGTTGCTTTATTCTCCTTCATTTTTATATGTATAATTTTTATATATATATATGCTTTTTTTGTTTCATATGTATATATATATATAATATTTATAGTATCTCTCTCTCTCTCTCTTTTTTCGCATATTTTTAGCCGTGTTACGCGCGGTTTACATTCGTCCTTCGGACAGTTCAGCAGCTTCGATCGATGGATCCGATCGGTTCCGAATCGTCTAATCGCCCTCTTTTTTTCTGTGTTTTTTGTTTTAATTAAACGCTTCGCACTAACGTCCTCTCTTAGATAGAATACTGATAGAACATACAGTCATCCGTCGTCCCTCTGTTCACACACCCTCCCCTCTCTTCGTTTCCCTGTCCTGTTTTCGTGTCGCAATTCAATATTTATACCGTCTCGTGAAACACTTATTTTGTATTCTAGCGCCTCGTTCGCCGCCGTATTCCTGCCCCCCTCTATCCTTTCTCCTTTTATCAGTAGCTTTTGCTCTTTATACTCTCCTTCCGTCATTCGCACGCTCTCTTGTACACACCACTCGCACACTCGGCTCTATAAATATATTTTATAGACTTAGAATTTTCAATTCTCTGGGCGATTTGATCGCCTGGCTGCTTCGTATCGTCTCCCCCCACCTCCGCGATTCATCTCAACGTTCACGCCCACGCACGCGTTCCTCTCTTTGCTACCTCGTTAAGTCTCGTCCGCAACAATTCACTCATTCAAACTTCGCGCGCTTCGTGACTCCGCGGGCGCTGCTCGCGCGCCGGCGCACTGGCGACCCGCGTACTCTAGGTTGGCAAGACTGGCACGCTCGAGATTCAAGCCCGGGCCATTTTGAACACCTTGAAAGTCGTGACGAATCTTGAACGATCTTCGAATGAAATTAATGTATACATTATGGATAACGACGATTTTAGTCGTCGTGAAAATTTGTAAAAAGTCGTAAAGATCATTTGTGCAAGACAGAATGCAAACCATGGTCTTCGGGTTCCGAATATTTCTAGAGCGAAAGTATAAAAAGAATGATAAAAAGGGAACTTATATGCGACGAAGTTAGGGGATTCCCAGCGTTAGGCGCGCAACCAGCGTCTCCGGCTATAGTGTATGATACAACAAGTGATTTGCTACTACCCACACTTGCGCACCGTTCCCGCAAAAACAGAGAGTTTCACAGGCTGCTCTCTCTCTCTCTCTCTCTCTCACTCTCTCTCTCTCTACATAATCGTAAGCTTTTGTCTTGCACTCTCGTGATTCGTCACACGTCGACGATGACACTATGTATAGGAATCCGATGATCTAAGCACTGGTTAATATGTACACCGTCTATAGAAACTCCTCTACATAATCTTGATTAACTTTGTATAGAAATGATGATGCGAACGTCACGGAATCGTTGATCAATTCAATTACAGACTTTTGCGAACGTGTGTCGAGAAGCGAAATTCTCTGGTGGCCGAGCACGAGTGCGCGCGAACTTCGAATTCGAATTTCCCGCGCCCATCGTACCGCCACGGCAAACCTAATCCTTGTGCAAAAAGAGGTCGACCACCATCGCCCGTCATCGGTAAAAAATCGTACAAAAGTGTACACTCACTGCAGAAAGTCGAAGAGAACCGAAAAACAGTCGTACGTTTAGAGGACAAAGATATATGTATATGTATATATATATATATATATATATATATATATATGTGTGTGTGTATATATATATAGAACAAGAACAGCCCTAGATCCGCGTAGATCAGTCCGTTTAGGAAAATAATTTCTGAACGAACCTTATTAGATGAGAACGCGCATGCTGTGTGTACGTGTGTATGTGTATGTATATCTTGATTTATGAAAATACGAGGTCAGAAGATGGATATGTGGAGAAACTGAATGATTCGATGAGTTGCGACCCTCCCCTTCGTCGTCATTGGGTTCCGGGGTTGTCAACTTGGCGTCCATGGGGCCCGAAATGGGATCGGAGTTCGGTTAAGAATTATGAAGACTCCTTAGGGCGGGAAAAACGGTCTTTCAACTTGCTCTGAAGTTGAAAAGAGGGCCGTTCCGGAGCCAAGTTGAGAACCACTGGCGCAAATAAAGAAGTCACCGGAATCAGGTTCGAAATGAAGTTCAAGCGGACTGGTGATATCCAACGAAGGGAAAGGACAGAACGTTCCACACAGTGCACGCAGCACAGTGTTTCCTAGTTTCACTTTCGGGGGCTAGGTCGAAGCTGCCACTAATCCTAAGAAAGCGTGTCTCTCTCTCTCTCTCTCTCTCTTGTCAGCAATTCTCGAAACGCGATTTCTATTCTCTATCAAATACTAAAGGCCCTCTTTAACCATCTCTTCGTTCCCCGCTTTCGTCTACGATAACCCAAGAATCCCAAGAATCCCGTTCGTAGGCCTCCACGAAAAACAAAAGGGATCCCCCCCTCCCTCCCCGATCTCTATGATATGTAGGACAATGAAAGCTTCAGGGTTAAAACCTACGACCTAATTATGCCCCTGCTCGATGAAGGATGGAAACGATCAGGCGTGGACCTTGATCGACGGATCCGTGCTCGTTTGGTAACCTCGCGGGGCCCTTTGCGTCATCCGCCGTCGAACATAACCTGAAACCACGCTCTGTGATCCGGGTTCAGTTCGACAGCAGATCAGAGTCCAAAGTCGTCTGTAGGACAGACATTCGGCAAAGGGCCCAAACAGGTTCGCTACTCCCCCATTAGCAAACCCAGACTGGAATATCATGGGGGTTCGGCCCCCCTGAACTCTCCACGCTCGACTTTCTCAACAATGGACAAAAGAAGAGGTAGAAAAATAAGACTCAACTATCTTGAACTGTAGACCATTTGAAACAAACCGTCCTCTGTTGATACCCCAACGGGGGGTCCGCGCCGCCATGCCATTCTGCAACCCCCATCGGATCCGATGATGTCAGATATGTGTTCGCGGTGATTCTAGGAGACAGTGTCTCTCTTCCCCTCTCCCCCTCTACGTATAATTACACATGGAGCGACGTTTCCCTGGAAAATATTCGCGCAGCCTAGATCCGGCAACGCCGCCGGTACTGTACACCTTCAGGCAGACTATGGCCACAGCGAATCCGCTTTTGCGAGCAGTCAACGAACAAGATACAACCAGCTCGTATACACACGAAGGGTGTTTTCACCAAATTTTGGATCAGGAAGCTTGGCCCAGATCTGCAATCATCTAAACGTCATTACGGGACACTATCTGTGACTCTGGGAAGCACCTGAGGGTTTACTCGTCGTAAACTCATAGGGTCTACCTATCCTTGCCGCGATGGGGTTGGCAAGCTTTTGAAGGATTTGGTTTGAACTGGATAGCTAACTTGGGGGAGGTGCTGGAACTATCTGGGACCAGTTTTGGAGACGAACCCCATAGGATCGCACAGGGTACAGCCTTATTAAACGTACCGAAGCTTGCAACCCCACTTTTTGATGTGTAAAACGCACCCGTGTGCAGACCCCACGTGTCCCAAGTTTGAAAATGAACTAGAACTTGAAAATCAATTAACGACACACAGGTTTAACCTGCCCGACAAGCCCAAAGGAGCTGCACCGCTCAGATTCTAGCCCCCTAATGGCCAAACCCCACGAGTTCGCTGTACCCTGTTCCTTGACCGAGCCTGTTTACGGTACACCCCAATCCTCCCCCAAATTTTCAGCGGTATTACGTTACGCTTGCGACAGAACACGATGCGATATATATATGTACAGGTATCCCATCTGTCGTAACACCTCTACCCTCAGTCCCTCAGCTAGGTATTCTCTACCAGAGAAAGCGCTTCGTACCTCGAATCCCCCGAGAATGTGGAGCTCGGAAAAACGATGGAGAGACGACAGTCCATGCTCGTCCTCGTCCGGCGTGTGTGTCTCTCTTGATCGTGTCACCTCGCACGATCCGCTTAATCTTTGTACATTATTATTATCTTGGTTCCGAAATCTGATCGGCTGCTTATGTGTCGGTTGCTTGTCGAGGTCGGACACCGGGAACGGTGTTCTTCTGTATCGTCGTCTCGGTGGAATCAGCGGCTCGAGGAATTCGATTTGATCTCTTCATCATCCTCTTCATCATCTCCCTCCTCCTCCTCCTCTTCATCTTCCGGTTCTCGCGCGAGTAGAATAACGAAAATCTTTCTGTAGAATCGTTCCGAGGTTCCCCGAGAGCTCTTTCGCTCGCTCCTCTTCCTCGGTTCCTGTTTTTTCCTTGATGATGCGAAGAAACGAGAAGAAAATGGGCTCTCGACAGAGTCAGTCTGAGGTAACACGTTAATACTGATGTCTCCGGAAACCACTATAAACATGGATGACTCGAAGTAGGACGCGGGAAACTCGCCGAAGAAAATGGCCGACTGAAGAGTACACGGTTGATTGTGAACCTCGCGACGATTCTGCGAAACAATACATCTGGTAGACAATCATTCACACATTCTCTCTCTCTCTCTCTCTCTCTCTCTCTCTCTCTCTCTCTCTCTTGGATTATCATTTTTTCTCTCGACTACTGTCTGTCTCTAAATCATAGAAAAATCATAGAAAAACTCTCTCTTTTTTTGGCTTTTTTTTTAGAAACATTTCAATATGACAAACGTGGTCCATATCGTATGTACATATAGTTGTTCGCGTTAGCGTTTAGGATTCGATTTTTTACTGCTCGGGAAATTAGAGACGGCTGCTCGAAGAAGTCTTCTTCTTCTTCTTCTTCACGAAGTTGTACGGCTTGGAGACCTGGGGACCGTCGGTTAATTACTCCTCTTGTACACTGTGATTTCGCTTGATCTTCTTGATCCTCGACGGCCCCGCCTCCAGCCTTAGCTTCTGAGAACGATCGGTCCGGAGAACATCTCGCGAGGTCGTTGTAAAGAAGACTAAAACGCTCGAAGAGTTGTGTGTGTGTGTGTGTGCCACAGTAGAAAATATAAGCCGCTGGGTCAACAATTTCTTTGTCCGCGTGAAAAAGTTCGTCTGAGGTATGTGCTCGTGTCATTTGTTTATGTCCTCGGTGTATGTCTCTGTGTGTACGTTTGAGTAATCGTGGTTGCTCGATGAAACGCGATTGCACGAATAGAGAATCAGGTAATGCGAGCACGATAAAAAATTAGATTCTTATTATTACATGCCCCCTCCCTCCCCTGCACCGTTCCACCTCCTCCCATTCTTTTATATACTCTATTTCGTTCGTGCTTACTGTACGTGCATCTCTTCCACCCCAAACGTGGTTTCGTTGTGAAGCGAGAAAATTATGCGAACACCGCCGTTTCCCCTCTTCGCGAATCGAATCGAAACAAAACTCAACGTATGTGAACGAGGATCTCGGCCAGGGTCAGAATGACAAAACGGAAGAAGTTGCTTTCATCCCCTCCCCCATACCCCACCCCGCTGTTACCCTTCGATGACGTTCGATTCGTTTTTGTCGATGAAGTGTGTGTGTGTGTGCGTGTGCGCTTCTGAACGAGGCAAGGAAGAAATTGAAAAAGTCGACGAATTGGATTCGGGAGTGTCGAGAGCACGAACCGTGGCTTGACAGGCTCTTCAATTCAAGGGGTTGCTCGTGAACGATACTATGTCTCTCGGAGGATACCCGACTCCCCTTTCCAGGCTATGACAAACGTTTCCGTTCTCCCGAGAAGCTCGGGAGCACCCTCGCATTGGCACTGAAACGATGAGAGAAGTTCAAATCGACAGCGTACCATGTCTACGTACCGCTGGTATCAAGCTTTACATTCCCATGATGCTCCGGAACAATTTGGTTCAGTGTATCGAGTAGTTACTGTGACCTGCGGCTCAGTTCCTAAACCACCGATCTGCCCACTCATCATGCGTAACTGATTGTCACTGTGTAGTTCCTGCGAGTCTACCTGGCACCCCAGTTTTTAGTGTCACCCTGAGGAATAAATGAATGGTCAGCTCGAAATGTGTTGTTTTGTCTCTGTTGTGACCCTGTTCATCGTTTCTGCGCCAAACTAGAAAACAAAAAAGATATGCAACCCCCTGTTACTGTTTCCGATCATTTTCTGTGAAAATCCTTGCCAAGACTTAATGTTTAATGTTCGTATAATTCTGTTTTCGAGGAGTCACACTTTTTCAGCACTTGTCCAATCACTCCGAAGACTTCTTCGTTTAGCACTGGACTCCCAGACTCGAGGGAAAGTCTAGCAAGACTGCGTAGAAGCAAAGGAAACGTGCGAGCCACATCCTGGAATCCTTCAACAGACATGTATCAGTCCTTCGAGTCGAGTCTCTCTATTAATAATTATGTATGGCGTAGCACAATATATAGGTATAGGTATATATAATAACAGTCAATCATACAAAATTGCGGCAGTGTGCTTTCACGTATAATATAATTAATGGTACACGCCTTAGTTGTGTGATTTTATTGTTAATTAGTAAAATTAAGAACGCCGAGGAATGCTGGATACCATGACGACACGCTTTCACCGTAAAATATTATTGTTCCGTATACTTATGTACAACGATTAGGACAATTCAATGGGGCGAATGTGCTTTCAGTCGATTGGTGAATATATAGAGATTGGCTCCTTTCGCGGAAAGATAGTTCGTTCGACACATTGGCCCGATTCTACTCTTTGTTTTTTTTTGTTTTTGGAATTTGTACAATAGCAAATACCTCCCTTAATAATACTCTTACATTTTTTCCCTTTACCACAATATTATTCTCTTAAATCTGCAATATCCCCTATTGCAATACATTTTCTCGTTAACATTAGTCTCTGCAATAACTTTTATTGCAATACGTTCTGTATAATCAGTGCTTCTTGTCGCAACCATTCAAATATTGTTCTCTTCCAATATTCCCTGGCACAACTGGTTGTATAGTTCGTAGAAATCTTATATGGTAACTAGTGGAGAAATTGATTAACAAGAACCAGGTATTATCGTTTCGGTAGAAAATATATCAAATAATATAAATATAGAAAGCAGTAGTGTATGTGGTTTATAAAGAATTAACATTAAAGTACTTTGTCACAAGAAATATCAAAATGTTCAACAGGTTATGTCGTTCCCCGAATTCCAATGAGGTTTCTCCGGTCGAAACAAATTTGATAATATTTCTCTTTCAAATCATACACCACCGAAACTTATGCTCTCGAGAATTCACGGTGCTCCGCGGCACGTTTTCCCGCCAATCGTTCAAATCACCGCCAGGGATTGCCAACCTAACCTCACCGTGGAATACCAGGAACGACACTTGTCCGCGAAAACGTGGGAAGAGAAATGGTATCCGGCGTTCCGTCGCGTTTCAACATCGAACAATAGTCAAACACTCGGGGTTCCATACGATTAGAGTGTGGCTACACGAATTATGGTACACTGAGAGCTATACAATGATCCGCGATTCTCGTCTACGTCAAATAAACACCGTACCCGGCCGACGTCCTTCTGCCAGCGACGTCGATTAGGTGAACGCTGTGCGGATAAAAGAGGGCGCACCGACATCATGCTAGTGCACAGAGGATAAATACAGCACGCATACGGATATATTCCCACGTATCATAACAGCACTGTCCAATAAACCTGGTACGCTATCTAACATTTTGGTCACTGTGACTCGTCCAATTATTCTTCATCTCCACCTCAAGTTTTCCAGACACAGTACGAGCTTCCTCACATCTGTTCAATGTGACGCTGCTATCGAATGATCTACCTACGGTACCTTACGCTTAGGTATCTTTAAACCCTGCTTGTTAATCGATAAGACAATTTAGGATTGCGTAAGTATGCCCGTCTTTCACCGGAGGAAGGTTTTCCTGTTTTCTATTGGACGATGCTGGTATACAAAAGATATATTGTATGCCGCTCACACAAACTGCATTCTAACACGAGGACACGAGTAATGGAAAGCAACGGCAACAATGGTCAACCCTTTGAAGGCACAGTCATTCCCGGCGCATACTTTCATTAACGTTCAAGCTTCTCATGGTTGATGTTGCATAAAGGATGAAACAAACTTTCTGTTCGCTCGCGTGTCCCAACACCGTGGAACTGAAATTAACAATCAATATTTTAGAAGTGATCTCCTCTCCAAAGGGTTGACTGATACTTGGCAACCCCGGCTTGCAGAATGACGTTATTCGTACACGATACATTTTATACATTATTTATAAGTGTTCGGCAACAACTTTGTCCGATCCGGAGTCTCTGTCGCTTGCAGCAATACGGGAGAGGCCAGATTATACTAATCCTTTTGTGGGGCCATTCTCCGTAGCGTTGCAAGCGACAGCAACGCTCCTAGTGGACTGATTAACTCTTACCCTGCGACTCACTAAAGATTGCCAGCCGTTATCCTTGTGAACCTCATAAGTTTGCTTGTACGATAGCTCACAAGCCAGTGATAATTAGTCTTCACGTTTTTCAATGATGCTCCACACTTAGGGCAACAAAGACAAAGCTCAACTGGCAAGCTCCAGCGACTTAGCCCGCATATACATAGCTGTTTCTTTACACACGTTACAAACTATCGGTAGTAAGTGATAATGATCATTACTCGTGGCCACGTTGTCGAGACCGTTGATCAAAGGAACCCCGGATCGCCCCCACGACACGGTGGTTCCCCGGGTTGTCCCCCCACCCCAACCCCTGAAGTGTTCTACCTTTCTCTCTCTCTCTCTCTCGCGTACACAATAATACTGGCTATGTTTTTAGTCGTTTACAAGTTACAGTTAACTCATTACTCGTAATTATTATCGTTTCTCGGTGTGAGTTTCGACTCCTTTTCTCTGTCCCCCGATTACGGTTTTTACGCATCTTTCCCTTTCTCTCCCTCTCTATCATGCACTCACATATTCTCTCTCGCTCGCTCTTTGTTCGTCGATTTGTTTTGCTATTGTCAACATGTACAAGTCTTGGAATCGGTTCCCCCGCGGCTCTTGCCGCGGTGAAAATTTATGTATATTATGTATAATCGTCTTGCGTGCACATACACACACCATACCATACGCCATGGCATGTGTCCCCGTCTTCTGCTCGTCCCCCAATAATTCAGTCACCGTATATGTATATGTGAACGCAACGTGTATCGTCTTCCAGCGATCGTTTATTTTTTCTTTCTGTATACGAGGGGTGGCTACCCGCTACAAATAATAGTTTTTTATCAAAAGCACATGTATATCGTGGCTAGCCTATGTGTGTATATATAATATGTATATATATAATATATATAGTATATTGTATATAAACCGAATGCCGTATCTGTGTGATTCATTTCTCCATCTTTTTTCTTTTGCGTAGACCACTCTCCTGTGTGTATGTGTGTCTCTGTGGGTGTGTGTTGTCTTGGTCTGCCAACTTGGGTCTCCTCGTTTTACTTTTGCGTCGCTGGGACTGGGTCCTCAGCCGGGTTCTGCGTCGTCTGGAAGTAGCTCTCAAGGTTATACAGAGGTCTCGACAGGCCGGAAATAGCTTGAACTCTGGGGCGCAAGATTGACCTAGGTGGAGCCTCCTAGCGGATCCCCTAGGACTCTGTTAGCCTCTACTCTCCCCTGTCGATGAAATCGGTCGGGGTGTCCTTGTTCACTGATGTGCATCGACCGTGTTCGGGTGGCAAAGACGTTCATCCTTGGAATCTTGTTTTCTCGTGTGCGAAGAAGAAAAGCTCGAATGGGCAACGACTCCTCGGCTGCGATGTGAGTCCCCCCATAGGGGCTTCATTTTTTTCTTTTCGAGTGTCCCCTCCGTAGGAGGGCGGTAGTCAGTCTAAAAGTCGAATTTTGTGCAAAAGGGATTTGCGAACTAGGAACCAGTTTTCTTTTTCTTTTCTTCCGCGATCTCGTGGCAGTCTTTGGCGATTTCGTCGAGAACGATAGTTGCTCGGTTTCTCTCACACCGGGGAACCCCCCATAGTGATCACCAAAAGGGGACACCCCGCAGCGCGTTGCGGGTCTCGTGTCAGATTTCAGTCGATTTCAGCGTTGGATGTCGCGTCTCTCTTCGTGAAGGATGCGGTGAAGAATAGTCGCGGTGGTCCCATTGATTATGCGCGTTTCGTCGAGTGTTTCGTTCGAAAAACCAAAAAGAAACTCGTGATCGCTCTCTGTGTTATTGTGCGTCTGGCGACAGGATTTTCAGCCTTGAATCTGGTACATGATCTTTCTTTTCTCACGCGATTGGAACTCGACACGCCGACTACCAAAGCGATAAACATTTAAAAACACAACGTTACAACGAAGAAACGTATCTTTCTCTCTCTCTCGCTCTCTCTCTCTCTTTTCAAAACGGTACTAACAGCAATAATACTCTCAAAGAAACCATTCGACTAGAAAAACGGTAAACACATTTAGCGACTATATACTCAAGTCCAGGCTGTTCTACGAACAGCTCCAAAATGGCAATTTTAAAATGGCCGCTAAAGTGGCCAGCGTGTGTTGCCGTGTCAGACCTCCACGCTGACATAGCGAACACGTTGCCCCAGAAAATAATTCGTGAAAACAGAATATATTCTCTTTCGATTCTCATCAGGATCATGGACGTGGGGAGCGAGCTCTTAAGACACCTGTTAGGGGATTCTAGTTCCTTCAGACCTGACCACTCCGAAGATGCGCTGCTTCGGAAATGAATATCGGAGCGTCACGCGAGGGCGTGTAAGTCTGTGGAACAGAATTCCGAACAGCCGACAATATCTCAAGAAACAACCCCCACAGTCCCTCCAGCGAATAGTTTAAAATAAGTATGCCTACTGGTAACAAAAACTTTCCAACGCTTCAATAAAATGCCTGTTCCAACAGGCTAGTTCTTTGTTTCTAATACTCACGAGTAACACCTCTTAGGTTGTCCGTACTCGTGACTAGAGTTGGGCATGGATTAATGAACATTTTCAAAAATACGAGAACTAACAATATTGGTCATGGATCGGCGACGATCATCCTCAGGGGGATGACACCGAACCTACTCGCACTCAAAATATACAGATAAAAATGGACTAGAAAGGCAGAAGGGATTAATTCAACAATCAACAATCCATGACTAGCAATCAACAGTTTTGGTGGATCTGATCAATCATCAGGCATTACCAACCAATGGAATCAATATCAACAAACCGTGTATCAGGCTACCAGAGAGATATTCACTGTTCGATGCCCAACGCTGTATCTGGTCTTCATCGTGATTCCCATTGACTAATCTTTCGTTTGAAGTTTTCCTTCGGGAATGAAGAAAGCAAGGGATTCTTTTGAATGATTCGGTCAGATTAAGACGTTCAAGCTATTTAGGGCGCCACTGGATCCGAACCTACTCGCATGGATCGACTAAGACCTCTCAGTGTGTCTTGGGTACGTGTTGGTGTCGATCGTCATCGCTTGCCTCGGCGTCGCCCTCGACGCCTCTCTCGCCTTCTTCAGGGTGCGGTGTGTTCCCCTCTTCTGTGTCGACGCTGCTGGTCGGTGTGATTTGCTCTGTCCCAGGACCAGCTGCATCAGCTGCTACTCCGTTGTTGCCCTTCACGAGTCTCAGGTCGCCCAGGAGGCTCTTGTTAATTGGCTCCGGCGATTCTTCCGACTCCTCACTGCTAGGTGAACCGGGTGACGAGACTATCACCTGTGCAAACAGAGACGCCGCCAGGTCAGCGTCGTTCTCAGTTAATTCTAGGGCCGGTCACTCATCTAAGACAGTGCTGTTCAGTCGGCTCTAGAGGCGAGAGCCATCGCTCTGTGTCTACTCTGACCAGTGTCGCCAGATTGACACTTGTCTCCCACTCTACCCATCCCCTTCTACGACGCTCTTCCCCCATTTTCCTGAGAATTAATCCAGAGAGAGAACTATACTCCCCTCGATTTCCCCGGTCTGGCGACACTGACCCTTAACACCTCATGAACTGTGTGTGCTACCAGTGCGGCCAGATCAAGACTTCTTCATCCACTCTACCTTACTTCCCTTCTACTTACTTCCGCCATTTCGTCTCTGTCGTGCACACGTCACAATGACGAAGAGAGGGTAACTCTATTTCTCCGATCTGGCTACACTGTGTGCGCTACGCGTGCATGTTCTGCACAAAATGCGGCGGTGACTCAGGGATAGAACCACTCGGGCACCCCTAAACGTGAACAGCACTGATCTAAGGTAATGCACAACAAGTCGTTAACTCTTTGCACTTTCTCGCGAGTATGCTAGCCGGGGACTAGACTGTTCGTTGTGCAAAGAGTTAAGTGGGCGGAAACTGTGAAGCAGGAGGAGAAGTTGTGATGTTTAGTGATAGTTATGTGAGGTGAATGTGGATGTTCTCATAGATAACTCCTTGCACACGGTCAACTGACCCGTCGGGGTTCTCAAGCGTGAGTGCAAGGAGTTAGGTGGCGGAACATTATGAGAAGATTGTGATGTTTTGAAGTTACGTGAAATGGATGCAAGTGCCAACACCGCTGGAGAACTCTTTGAACTCTTGATTGTCGCGTCGGTGTCCTAACCAACTCTAGGTTAACCTCAATCGTATGAAGACATGACTGAAGGGAAACTGTGATGTTTTGAGGTTGTGAATGATTCCGTCGTTAGGTGATTCTTGGTGCAGATTAGGGGACTTGGTGACTTATTAGAACCCTGCATATTCACCGTTTCGTTTATGTGAATGGAGAACAAAGTGCATGTGCTGTTGTGTGCGAGTGCAACTGTTCAGTGTGAAGTTTAAAAAATATGAAGGTGAGTAAAGATAGCCGTACATTCGAGTTCAGTTCAATCGAAATACCGCAGAGCGTTACCCACTCCGACAAAGTGCTAGAAACATTCGAAGTTACCAAAAACGAAGTACTACCACAGAGGAAATGAGAGTGTTCCCACTTTTCTGCAACATCTTTTAGGCTGGATCAGAGCCTACATAAAAGACCCTCTTTTAGCGTAGAAGTAGCATCCACTCTGGCATTATTTGGAATCCGCTGCTAATGATGCAATTAAGATGATGCGGGTTCTGGTCCAGGCTAAAAAGATGATGCGGGTTCTAGTCCAGGCTAAGACTTAGACTAGAGCACTCTCATTTCCTCTCTGGTGCTACAGTGACAGTGAATCGTTGAACTGAATTCAAGATGCAGCAACTGTGATGCGAGTAACACATGCTAGGATACATTTACGATCCCTCAGACTGTCAGTGATGAAAGAACTACCGTGAACCGGATGATCGTTTAATTAAAATATGAAGTAGGACCACTTGACCTGTATCTTCCTCTCAATCTGCTGTCTAACTATGTAATTTGTCTTGTTACTTCAGAATCTACGTTGAGAACGACGAAGGCAACATCAAAGTCTCCGTTCTATCATTATCAAATTAATAAGCAATATTCACTGGTGATACTAGAAGAAGTCTGTCCTTTGATTGAATATTCATTTAATGCGCAAAAAGATACTAAAGTCTTCCTTCTGTGAATATTAATGCTATGTAATCCGTCAATTAGTTAGGAGTACTTGTGCGTGACTGTCACATTAGTGGAAGGCCATTGTGACAAAACGTTCGCAGCCAAAATATGGTTCATCGGATGCTATAAAACAGTATGAATCATCAGTATTGTCCTCGCACTCGACCAAGGTAGGTACGCTATGGCTACAGTTCAACGAAAGGACACAGACTGTGCTTGAACGTGATGGAACATGACAAGACGAGATTGAGTTGTGCATCGGTACTCTGACATCTGACATCGGGCCATGCAAGTGATAACGACAACTAAAGGCTGATGTAACGCGAATGAAAATGATAATAACGATAATACCTGTGCAAGAAGCGGCGTCTCTGTGCTGTCAGCGGTTTGGTAGAGCCGGCAATTTGCGCTTGCTCTGAAGAATACGTGCCCAAACGAAAAAAGATAAAGAAGACAACGTAAATCGTCACTATATAATGGAAAGATGTCGAGAGACTGGCGGAGAGCAAAAACAAAGAAAAACAATCACCCACCCAAGTAACGGACAGAACTGACATCGAGACATGCACGGAAGTGTTTTCTGGAGTGCTAGATATATTTACACGGATTCGTTGAAAATACGACATTTGCAAATTCTTCGCCACGGTCAGCTTCTTTGCTTCGAACAAACGCTATACGATGTGGTCGAAAATGTCCCATAAAACACGGGGTTCCCCCGTAAGGGGCAATGTCCGTGGGCTACTAATAAAGCAAGTAAGCTGCGCGAGAAGAACGATTTGCAATGGGGCTTAATGAAGAACCGCGGCAATATACTCTGTGAAACCGGCCCACGATATCTCGGTGAAATGAATGAACATGAGTAATGAATGAACGGACGGTATCGTTGATTGTGACTTGACGTTATGGAAGCGCGTCAGGGTTGTTGTTCTGCGAAGCGAAACAATGGGGAGAAGAGTCGTTTACTTGGCCTACCATGCTGTTCACAATACGCTTCAAAAAATGGTGCATGTAGGACACGGATAGAGAAGCAGATATAGCGAGAGACACGGTAGTCGCGTTCGCCGAAACACGTTTCTCTTTACGTCAACTTTTCTGGTCCCTTTTGCTCCACGGTTACTTAAGTTTCTTTATGGGAAGAACCAGAAAACTTGAGATCTCGGGCTTCTCTTCTGCCGCCTAAGAGAGGGATGTCACCCAGGTGAGACGATGGGAGCCTTGGTTAAAGTCCTTGGGGACTTTAAACCAAGTGAGACCCCCCTGGGTTGATCCCCGATGGTTTGGAGGCTGTTTTTAGGGCTGTCTACGGACTTATACAAGGTTCATGAAAATGGGTGTCTCGAATGTGTTCGCTATTGAATCTCAAGTTTATAGGAGGCTTGTCACAGGGCTAATGGCTCTCGTCAAAGGCTAGAAGAGGTAGCTGAAGAGAAGCGAGAGATCGAAACGAACGTCGTCGAGATAAGGCGGGTACACCTAGAAGACACTGACCTGTCGAGGCTTGACCGGCGGCGGCGGACGAGTGGAGGGCGCGAGGGCTGCGGTTATTGTAGTTGGGGGCTGTTGATGAAGTGAGCGTTGCTGCTGCCAGGGCAGCCCTGTGCGTCCCAATGTTCCCTGCAGCTGATGATGCACCTGTTGTTGCACCTGTTGCTGCAGCTGCGGCGGCGGCTGCTGCTGCTGCTGCGGCTGCGGCTGCGGCTGCAGTTGATGATGACTGTTGCTGTGCTCGACCGCTGGTGTAATTCGAGGTAGCGCTGAAGCGACTGAAGAAATCTTCCGAACTGTCTGTGAAATGAGCGTCTGATTATTCGGTTCCTATTTTTCGTGTCTGTGTGTTTCATCACGGGCCAATCACACCGTCAAGCAATGGTGCATTCGATCATAGTGGCCAGGAAGAGGTGACGAGAGGCAGGGTCTAGAAACAGTGTTAGTGAATGACGACATTACCTGACTTAACGGGCCAGATCTCCAGCAGGTACTTCAGCACAGCGATCGGCTGCTGGAAGTCCAGCGGGGGTCCACGTTCCTCGGAGTGCAGCATTAGGACTGGTCCGAAACAAACTGCCAGGCTGGCAGGGGACATCTTGTTGCATTGGGACACCACCATTGCCAAGTGGTCCAGCAGGTAGATCAGTGTACACTATAATAGGGGACGATGATTGTTATCGGGGTGTACGACTGGTGATTTTCAAAGGTCTGACTGGACACCCACCCTGTTCACGTTTGGTAGACAGTCCAATATACTGAACATGAGTTTAGCGTTGCCTTGGGGGTCATCCGGCACACATACGGCCAGTGCGTCGACCATCATCTGGTAGAGGCACTTCGTGAAGAGTGGTTGTGGAAGTTCTCGTAGATAGTCCTTTAGCACACCTGGAGAATTGAGCTACAATGTTTAATACCGTCAGCTAGAAGTGGTTCGCTTTTAACGGTCTAGGGTACCTGTTATGACATTGATGTCGGGTACATTGTCGGGTGACAGGTTTACCGACCGAGCGTTCCTCTCGAAGGCCTCTCTAAGTATCCTCTTCTTCGTCGCCGATCCGCAAAGTCTGTACAAACCTGTTACCAACAAGTTATCACTGTCTACTCTCAACTCACTTGCAAGGGCTATCGCAGTGATTGATACAAGTGCTTAGAAATCGTAAACCAGAAAAGATATCAATAAGCACTGACCAATGATGTCAAGACCCCTTCTCTCGACCTCCTCCACGCACCGCCAGACGATTATGGGAACGTTTGGCACATCCATCGCCAGGGCAGTGGAGACCCCACCAGGAACTCCTCCAGTTTGGCTTTCTCGACTCACCTGGGGACGCATTGGACTCGAATGAATCCGATTCGACGGAGGAACTACAAATCGTTGGGAATCCTCTTTTGTGGTTACTTACCACAGTGTCAAGGTCAACCCCGAATAGTGGCGCCACTCTGGTGGCCAGGGATATCACCGGGAGACCCCTCCTCCTGAAGGTCTGCTGAGCGTCAGTGTACCGTAGTCTCAGGTAGATGGTGCCACGTGGCTCGACCTTGACAGCCAATTGATGCACCGGGGACTCTTTGAGTAGCGTGGCCAAGTGTACGGAGCCCTTGTAGCAGAGCTTGTGCCTGTACTGTGGGTCCCAGGAGTATACGAGCAGATCCAACTGCCGGTTACCAACGAGATCCAGCTCGAAGGTCTCGTCCCAGTCGAACATAAGGTCACCGGTCCTCACGACGGTCCTCGCCTTGTGCACCCTGTCGCACTCCAGCACGCAGTACAGGTCCCTCAACCCACAGCTGGCTGTTTTGCACGCGAGAATAGAAAGAGAAACGTTCGGACAGGTCGTTCTAGGTCCGAAATCCGTCGAGAGGCTGCAGGCCTTCGACAGACTCGAGGTAGACCCTGTACCCTAAACCGTCGCACAATGGGTTACCCAGGTTCCAGGTATCCCACTGTGCGCCGGTCACCCTGCTGACATTCGAGAGTTAGGGGAAGGTAGATCTACTCTGCAGGCTTTCCGAAGAGGAGCGAAGCAAGCCTTTCCTCGGGGTCTAAGTGGTCTGTGCAGACGGAGATGCCGACTAGGGGATGTGCACTCTCCCGAACGTACCTAAGTTAGGCTGACCTGATGGGGTGGAGGGCGTGGTGGCTGCTGAAGAGGACGTGGTCGACCTGAGGCCACGTCCGGCGAGCAGGTGAACCCATAATAGTCCGCTGACGCCACCCGCAAGGTCACCACCGCTGGTCTCCCCTAGGGAACTCAAGAGGGAACTGGTCGAGCTCGGAGTCCCTACAGTGGGAGGCTTCTCTATCTTATACTTGAGGAACTCTGCACACACCATCATCATTTCTAACAAAAGACCAGGCCGTCAGTCACCCATTTGCATCTCGAGGACCTATCGTCCCCCAAGGGTGTCGGTGAACCACCCATAAGGGACCACCCTGTGCATACCCTAAACAATGCAAATGGGTCTAGCAAGGACATAGTATGTTTGCCCACCTGCAGGGTTAATATCTAACAGTCTTTGATCCTGAGTTCTAGTAGGCGTAGGGGTGGGTATGCTTCTCGTTGACTCCAGGTCCAGTATGTTTCTGATCCTTCTGACGGAGGTGGCTCTCTGTGCGGTCGAGCTCGACAACGATGGTTTCTGGTTCGTCAACGACGTGCGGGCGCTCGACGCGACAGAGGCCGGTCTCGGGTTCGTCGCTCCTCGATGGCATGTGGAGCTGATGGCCGTCGACGCCCTCAGATTTGCCAGGTTCACCTGTTGCGCGGAGGCTGACCTCGTTGACAAACGGTCCAGAGTGCTCGACAGGGGCCTGTAGGCACCGTAGCTACCATACTCGCCCTGTCCAAACACAACAATGATTATAACACTGTTGGTCGTCAAAACCAACTACATCTTTCAACGGATGTAACACCCGTTGTACCTGGTTCGCAGCTGCGTGGATGTTCTCTGCACTATAAGTATACCGAGGTGGCCTAGTCGTGGTCGCCCTGATCTGTTCGTACAACGCGCTGGTACTCGGTGTTCGACTCAGCCATGCTCTGTACTCGTCCGATGTGAACACACTAGGTGATGATGGTATCCTCCCTGTGGGCACGGTTAAGTGTCCAGTGTAGCCACCGATAGGTTAGCTTACAAATCAACTGTGAATCGGTTGTGGTACCTCTATCACGTCGAATGGAAGGCAATTCGGGCGCTGACAACGCCCCGTCGCTGTCCTCCTGGTCTATCAACCCTGATGCTACGGTGCTGAGGCCGGACCTAAGGCCGGGCTGCTGGGGTAACGTTCTGCTGCTGCGAGGCAAGGAGTTGGATCTCAAACCTGGAGCCAATGAGAGACAATGTTTTGTCACTGTTCAAGTACAGAAGGAGGGACGAGGATCTAGGCCTTGGACACCTGTTGGCAACTAACCCGAGGAACTCTGACCAATCTGCGACCTGGAGAGTGTCGCCAGGTGCGACACAGCGCTACTTTGCGAAGGGTTGTTCATGTTGTGCCTGTAGTAATAGTACGCCGACTTAGGCGAGCTGGAACACGTCGCTTCAGTGTCTGATGCGTAGTCCAATGGCGGCCGGTGCCTCCTTGTCAGGGTACCGAACTGTCCCTGCCTCTGGGTGCTGGTTGTGTCTGCTTGGGTGCCGTACCTCGTCGTGTATCTCAACCCTGATGTTCCTAGAAGATAGCAAGCCTCGAGTAGTATCGAAATGTTACTATTTTAAAACAGCACAAAAGCCTCAACCCAAGCAAAAGCGCCCAAAATGTCTTTGGACCAAACTATCATCTCGATCCGCACTAAGAGACCTGCAGTTGTACATTTTTATTTTTCACGACTAGAAAACTCAACCGAAAGGTGTGAAAAAATTCACAAATGTGGGCAATAGTGCTGGCAATGTATATTTAAAAAGTTCTTGCTGCTGATTGAGTGGGAAAAACGGGCCGAGATTCGATAATCCGGATTTTCCCTGTCGATAGCCTCCCGGGCAAGATAGAGAGTAGTAATTTGGCAGGAAGAGTGCTATGTTAGCGAGTTCCTGAATGGTTAATTGTTGGTTCAATTTGGATCAAGGACAAGTTGATTTATTTTAATGAAAATTGAGTCTTCAGTGAGCTGGTTTACCTGTTTTCAAGCTGGATCTAAGTAGAGTATGTCTAGCCGGAGTAGTTATGCTTGTATAGTCAACGCGGGGCAGATGCTGGTCCGATCCGCTCCTGGGCATGATCCTCCCGCTTCCAGTATGCTGACTGTAACCATAGTGCGACGACTGTGTCTGTCCTGATAGTCTGCTTCCAACTGACTGCATCCCTGCGCCCGTTGACATTCGGCGACCGCCATTCGAGGGCATTACGGGGCCCGTGTAAAAGGAGTGTACCTAAATTCGTGTGGCATCATCAGTACTATTCATTCGGACAATTTATGCTTCCGTTGGTTCTTCGTTCACAGTGACCCCCACAAATTGTACACTTTCAACGATAGACTAGCCTGTGATCGAAGAAGCCTTCAAACGAGGTACTGAATCACGATTAATGGATCTCGCCGGATTGATTTGTGTTTGTTCGGGGTTCAATTCGTTTCGGAGATCCATCTGTCGTGACACTATGACAATCACGGATCGTCCTGGGCAGAGAATACTCGGAAAGAAAGAAATCGAAAGAACGAACGCATAGCAAAGCTGATGAGGCAACATAAAGAGGATTCACATTACCAGTAGGGACATACAGAGGCGAGTCAACTCCACGTGGACACCGACAATCATTCGTCACCTTCTTGTGGCTACACCTCATGTTGAATAATTATTTTTTAGATTAATATAGTCTTGTTTAACCCTCGTACGTTCTTCAGGAATACATGAAAGATCCTAGTAATGCCCATTTTTGCTTCATACTTTAGATTAACAAGTTGTGTTTCACTTATGTCGCAATTCGAAATGGAATCGATTTAAGAAAAGAAAGACGAGTGAATCTTCAGTTTGAGCAGCGTATGGGGATTAAAGATTCGACGAGTTTTTGCGGACGAATGCTTGTCTGTCCAGGTCGGGTACGGTGCAGAATATTGCGCTCATACACAAGTCTAGATATCAAGAAAGAGTTGGTGGTTTCTTTACCTTTGTGAAATCCTGGTTAATATCAATGTAGCATTCATTCATAGAACCAATTAGTCATGTGAAACACGTCGTCGAAACACGATTGAAATCGCGAGCCGTTCATTACCCAAGCCATTCGAACAGTTTCCTCAAACGGTCTCATCGTTTCGGATCACATGTTTTCGAAAATAGTTCGACTTGATCAAATCAATGTCATTCTTGCTCCAAATGGTTTGGTCGGACGGCACGCGTCATAGCGATCTCTATCAAGAGTGTCTCGAGACATTGCCACGAATTCACCATTTTCTGATTAATCGCGATTGCAATCGAAGACAGAGAAAGGCAAACAAGTGTCAACTTGGTGCAAACAGGTATGTGAAAGGGTGCTCGATCCACATCGTCTAGAACATCTATGTGTGATCTACTCCCGACGGCAGGTGGAGACTTCTGACACTAAATCAAAACCCAATCGAACATTCTCCAACGTTCTCCATCTTGTAAATGCTATTTTTGTAGAGTTCATGGACCATTCCCTTGGACTGAGATCCCAACCTGCCTCAGGATTCCGGATAAAGATCGACTGGATCCTCAAAACTTACTTTTTCGGCCAAGCTCTCCAACGTTTTTGGGTATCCACGCTCGTAGGGCTGGAAGTGCTGGGTTGCCGAAGGTTTTGGCTGATGCGTGATCACCGGCGGCGGCGGCGGTTGGTAGGACCAGTGCCCTTCCGGTCTAGAATTGTAGTACAAGTCGCCGTTGCTGGACCCTAGGTCCTGGCTGGACCCTAGACCCGTTAGTCCCAACTTCGATCTAGATGGCAGCATCTCGCGACCATCCCCACGCCTGCGATTACCGTCTCTGCGATCGTCAAGTGTTTCCAGATTATTTCGAGGCCAGCAACGGTTTCTAGAGCTCAGCATTAGAACGTTTAGGATTCGTACCTGATGTGATTACTCGTTGCATGATCGCTCTCGTCCTCGTTCAGTTCCCTCTTGATCACCACGACCGGTGGAGCCTTGTGCTCTGTTTGGCGACTGTGCGAAATTGGCTGATGCTGGCCGTGTCTTGTCGCCAGGACTAGCCTCCTGGGTATCGACATTATGATCACCACGTCGTCCAGGCTCATGTGCGTCACGTCGACCAGGTTCACTGCTAGGATCTCATCCCCTACCTGATGGACAAAGTTAACGGTGTAGCTGGTTTAGAAAACTGGAGTTGGATGAAGACGTCTGACCAAGCCTTCCGTGAATTTGGATACTTTGTGACCTAGAAGGTCCATCCATGATTTAGCCCTAACTTAGCATCAAGCGGAAAACCCCATAGGACCAATGGGACCCTATGACCCTACACACAATAGTATTGTGTATGATTTCCTCAAAGCTCCAACAGCTGCTAAGGATGTTTTACATGAATTTTGTGGCCTAGAATGTTCACCCTTACTCAATATCATCCTCATCAACGCCAAGGGTCACTAGGTCCTCACATCACGACCCGTATTCCTGAATTTGAGTGGTGACCTAGAGAGCCCGCGTATCCTAGCTCAATATTACATATCCTGATAACCAAGATCCACACATGGTCCCTCACGGGATGGTCCAAACAAAGCAATGCTATACCGGTTGCCCCCATAGGCGCCGCAAGCCACCACGGATCCTCTAACCCGACCTAATGGCCCGGCACCCCGATGGGAGCCGAGTTTTAATAAATTCCGAGGCCGAATTGGCTCGGTTGCGCAGCGGCAATTAGGTTCTAACTCGACGCCGGTCCGACAAAAGATAAAGAAGTCTCACCTTCAAGCAGCCGCTGTTATAGACGGCGGTCTCCAGGGCTATCCTCGAGATAAAGACGCCGTCGTTCCTGTCGACGCCGTTGCCCTCCCGTATATAGAGCCCGAGAGTCTGCCCCGGCCTTTTGATTATCTCGACAAAGTGGATGGGCTGCTTCGGGTCCTGGAAACCAATGTCGCCCCGGTGACAATGTGCGCCGACAAATATGCCCGCGGAATTAAACGGGCAAATAAGAAAACGGGCCGGGGTTTGCCGCATTGTCCGCCGGGTAATTAGACCCGGCCGACCAGAGGGGGGATATAATTCACCATGACAAACGTCGCGGGAATGACCCGGCGATTGCTTTCGACTCCCCCCATCGACGATTTGGTCACTTTTCGGTATAGGTCCTACAATTTTGAGTATTTCGACTTCAAAAAATTCTATTGCGTGGTCCAAATAATAGAGAATGTGTACGCAAAATTTCGATACAAAAGGATTGTCCGATTTCTTTATAAAAATTCTCAAACAGGGTCCACGAAATGACAGTTTTGGTTGAAGACCCGTTGAAGGGATTAATGATGAGTTGGCCACTTTTTGGTATAGGTCCTACAATTTTAAGTATTTCCACTTCAAAAAATTATATTACGTGGTCCAAATAGTAGAGAATGTGTACGCAAAATTTCAATACCAAAGAATTGTCCGATTTCTTTATAAAAATTCTCAAACAGGGTCTACGAAATGGCAGTTTAGGTTGAAGACCCCTTGAAGGGATTAATGATGAGTTGGCCACTTTTCGGTATAGGTCCTACAATTTTGAGTATTTCGACTGCAAAAAATTCTATTGCGTGGTCCAAATAGTAGAGAATGTGTACGCAAAATTTCAATACCAAAGAATTGTCCGATTTGTTTATAAAAATTCTCAAACAGGGTCTACGAAATGGCAGTTTTGGTTGAAGACCCGTTGAAGGGATCGATGCTGACGTCGACTGTTTTGACAGTGGTTTACCTGCATGGCAATGAACTTTTTCGCCGCCTCGGACGCCTTCCTGCCCATTTGTCTCGGCTCGATGACCCTGACGACCATCTCACCCCTTCGTTCGACAGCCTCGAGGGCCGCAGCTGTCGAGGCGTCATGATCGTTCTCGACGGTCTCGATTTGCTTGAAGATCTCTGTGCTGATTCCGCTCACCTGCAACGACAGGTCCTTCTACTTCAACGGGTGCAACGCGATCGCGCCGAACAACGGACAACGTGAAACTGGTCCAGCTCTCGTTCAACGACTAAAAAGTCCCTCGCTCGGGACGCGGTAATTATCCGTAGCTGGAGCAGTTTCACGAGACGTCGGAACAGGCCGATGCTTCCTTCTAACTCGATTCTTCTTTCTAGTTTGTTGCTAATTGGATCGATCGCTCGGATATCTGTTCTACCGCCGCCAGGACAGCTCAGTTAGACAATCGAACTTCCCTCGAAATCGATTACGCTGTACCCCATTGCTGTGACGGGGCAAAAGATCGATTTTGAGTTCTTTGGAATTTTAAACGACTCTGAAATGTTAAGCACACCGTTAATTGGTTCGTTAAGACGGCCAATTTACTTGGAAATTAGTTGGCAATTTTAAATTAAACCGGACTGTTTCTGTATTTTTATTTCAGTCGAGCACTGTTTCTTTTCTGCGAGAAATGAATCTTAACTTGATCTCCAATTAGTATGTCCATCAAACCGTCACGAAGCAATCCAATTTAGAAGAAACCGTTGATTTTAATTATCCAACGGTACATCCCCTTAAGGGATCAGTTGGAACGATGAAACGAGCAACTCGCACAATTTTTTTCTCAAAAATTCTGAGACTTTATCGAACGATGGTTTTTGCAATTTGCGTGGCTTATTTCAGAGAGTACCTCACAATTTTTTCATCCAGAAATATCGATTAATTTCGAGGTTATGATTGATTTTCTCCATCGTCCCGCCAAAAATGGCCAAAAATCCGCCATTTTATTTTAAATCGACATTTCGAAAAATGCTCCGCTCAAGAGCTAAATAATATATCGTATTACACAAATCATATCGAATTTTTAATTTTACATCAACCGAAACCTGGTAGCGATGACAATTATAAACCACCACCATTTTCGGCAGGACCTCCACGAAATCAGTCATAACTTTGCTACCGCCAAATATTTTTCTTTGAAAAAATTACAAGGCACCCTATAAAATACAGTGTTCACGCAGCAAGAAGATTTTTTGATCGAGGTTCTATACTTTTTGAGAAAAAAATTCCCAAAGATGCTTCCGAATGGGAACGACCCCTCAAGGACTCGTTAAGGATAAAATGCTATGGGCTACCTTCCTGAAGTCTCCTTGGATGACCATGGGGGGTGGTTCCTTGGGGCGCAACTGGTTGGCAGGTGCCTGCCTCCCAGGACTTGCGCTTATGTCTGTCACTTCTCCCCGGCCCTCCTGCAACGAAATTAACGGCACTGATTAGCGCGACATTCTCCGCACTGCTGTGGCACATAATTGGTCCATTAGTCGGTAGCCGGAGGGTCTTTATCTTGACCTTTATGTCGAGTCCTCAGGCAACCTCTAATTTTCATTTAACCATGCATACACGCGTTGCCCACACGTGACCGAACGGTTTCGCAAATCGCTACTGATTATCAACCTACGTACGCCACTGGGGGGTGAAAATTCACCCGTCTCTGGATATCGCAAATCCTCTATTTTTATTCGCTCCAGCCCCCCACCCGCGAGCCACTTGAATAAATGTGATACAAATCCTCTCGATCCTAAATTTGATACGCTCAATTGATACGCTCCACTCTCCTACGGCACTGTTAATTTGCGTTGCGTCGAAACCGTGCTGTATGCAAACCCTCCGACTATTTTTATTCGTTCACATCCCCCTCGATCTTCCAAATAAATTTCATACAATCCTCTCGATCCTAAATTTGGTACACTCAACTATCCCGCGACACCGTTGATTTGTGTTGCATCGAAACCATGCTACAAACCATGTTACACAATTACAATGGTCTACAATTCGTTTTTCGGTCGATAAAGTGTAAAGTGGAATCCGCGGAATCTTTTTAGCGCAACATTATCAGATCAGCGTCGATGATCGAATGTTTCCCGAGGCTCTATAAACGAGGGAGCAGATTTAAAAGCCTGGCGGTATCGGTTCTTTGCGGCGCGATATTCAATCGGCGGGCTGATTAAAGGCTCGTCAAAATTGCAGGCGCTTTTAGCGCGTTCAGCCCCATGAAATTGAGAACACCACCAGCATCAGCAAGGAGGATGCACGATCGTGTCCCAGGCTCTGCAACGCCAAAAAAAAATAGGCTAGGTGGTTATACTCTTTCGTCGTTCGCCGAGGGCAGTAGGCGATCCTAATCGGTCGTTCACACGCGGAGCCTAAATAATTTCGCCGAATCCCGGGAGTGGTGCGATTAAAGAACAGTGGCTGCCTTTGTCCGGCGACCAGCCTCGGCATAACTGACAGCCTCCATTCCTGGAATTACTCTGTTGTTCTGATATCACCGGAGACAATGGACGGCTAAGCTACTTGGTCCCCTTTCAGCCACTCGGATGCCGGCTAACAGTCCGGCACACGTGAAAGCCGTAAATACAAGTACGTTATCCGCGGGAACGAACGAGAGAGGCCGATTTAACGGAGACCAGGCTCCACGGGACAATGGGTCATGCAACTGGGACATGGCTCCTTAAAATCCGTGTTCGAGAAATGCTCGGCGATCGATTGTCAGGCCAAGAAACTTGTCCACGCTACCTCGTGGCTCGTCATTCGTCATCGTTAAAGTCTACGCCGATGTCCAACACCGCGCATTTAACTAACTTCGGGTAGCCACCAACTGTTGATGAATGAACAGCTATAGCAGTCCTTGAACAGGCTCGCACCGGGGTTGGAAACAAACGATTCAACGCAACAACGTTCTACCAAAGAGCACCATACCCAAAAGCAACGATTCCACAAGGGTAGCTAACTTTAGGTGTACACTGACTGATAAGCCGGACCCAGCTCGCGCTAAAGCGGACCATCCATCATCTTCGAAGTCCCATGTGTTTACACTGCGGCCTAATCGAATCGATCCAACTCCGGAGCAGCAGCTTCCTTCGAAGAATCAGGACACGGTCCCCAAACACTTCCACAGAGGTAGCTAACCTTAGGTCTTCATCAACCGATGATAAATCAAGTTGGCGGATCCTCTGTCATCTCGGCAATCCTGTCGAGAAGCAAACCAGCTCCAAGAACGTCTTTCGAACCACCGATACACGGCCCTCGAAATCTACAAGAGTCGCTAACTTGGGGCATTTGAGTCATACTCGTAACCTACAGCAAACCTTCAACTCCAGGACCATGCTCAAAGTCACCAGGACACGATCCTGAAGACCCGGTTTCCTGGATGGGTAGCTAATCCCAGGTGACCCGAATGATCCTAAACCAAGCTAACATCCACAACAGGCGCTCTTCAAATCTGATGACATCTACAACAAGGTGCGGAAGGAACGTCTTCAACGACCAATGGGATCCGTACGAGTAACGATCGTGAAAATCCGTACAGGACAAGAACGAGTACTCGACCCGCGTTAACCCTCGATCACCTGTCGATCACGTCCACGTCTCCGGTCGACCTACACACGCGTCCGGTGGCGCGCACCGTGTAACCCCCTAGGCAAACTATATATCGTCGTAGGAAACGGGGTCGTCGGTGAACGCACCCCGTGCAGGCATGTGAAGAGCACGAGCCACGCGGCGGAGCCGCACATCCGGTCGCAGAGCGACAGCAGGGACATCCAGACTTGCGCGGCCGATTTGCAGCCCCGTTTGTTCGAGCCGTCCTCGCCGGTCCCAGGGCCGAGCTCCTCGGGCTGCTTCGTGCAGCCGTCAGCGCCCCTGTCCCTCGCCTGATCCTGCGTCCAACCGGCACACTGCTGGCGACGGTGCTCCTCTCTCTTCCTTCCGTCGATGGTGTCCTCGCCTGTCCAGCCTCCTGCGCCTGTCTTGGTCAAGCGTGTCGTGGCGGCCCGCGTATCCATGCGTTTTCACGGTTCGAGGGACTCCGGTGATGGGGTGCTCTCTCTGTCTAAACGACAACCACGATGAGGATGATGAGGACGATGAGGACGACACCGGTCCACCCTTGTTGCGTTCTCTCCTTGTCGCCCTTCTTCTTCTCCACCTCCTCCTCCTCCTTCTTTCACTCCTCGAACCTCCCTTTACCGCTCGGCACCAGGCAGCCCTCTATCACCCTTCAGCGAGATACCCTAACCCCCGGCGGACCCTAACCCCGGCGGCGGAGGCTAGTTTTCCACGGTGCTGTGGACACACCACGCGACTCGAGGACTACGGGTCCACGCGACAGAGTACGCGGATTACCTTACGGGAGAAGAAGCAGCCCGAGCCACCCCTTTGTCGCGCATCCTACCTACCCCATGCTGGCTAATATGGCGGGAAGGTAGCGCTCAGGAGCGTACGAGGCCGCGCCTGCGCCCTCCACCGACCGGCTACGAACGCCGGGAAAGGGAGTGTGGGTGAGTATCGACCCGACGTGACGTCACTTCAACCTAACCCCCCTCCCCTTTCCCGCCTACACCTCTCACACCCCCTCTACCCACGGTCTATACCGCCCCCAGGCCACTGCTCTCGTACTCTGTCACTCGCGCGGATTCTCGGTTACGCTGCCGGTTACTCTCCTCCCGCCCCTCCACCCACACCCCTTTACGTCGCTTTTCCTTCGAGTTCTCTCTTCCCCCCTAACCCCCCCCCCCCTCTCTCTCTCTCTCTTTCTCTCTGTCGGTCTTCTTTTCCGGATCGAAGAATTTAGTGACATTTTGCTGGAAGATCGACGCTCTCCCGTATCGATAACCGCCGAGCGGGACGATAAGGAGGGAAAAGTGCGTGTGTCTCTCGTGCAGCCTGTATATCGGGCACGAGCTCCGTGACGTCTCGCGCGGCAGGGACTCGACGAATTGTCGAAAACGACGAAACGGTCGATTACCCCCCTTAACGTCTCGGGACGGAGAATTTGCGTACGATTTGACCGAATGAAAATTCGAGTTATCGGATCGGCGAGCGGAGTTGATCTTCTCTCTTCTCCCTCCGTAGCGTCGCGTCGCGCGTCTCTCTCTCTATACCGGCGGCTGAACGAAGCGCGAAAAGCGAAAGGCACGCTGGCTATGCAACATCGTCCAATCTGATCCGAGTCTCTTTAACCAGGATTCTCGGAGGATTATCAATACTCGTCTCTCACCGCCTCTCTCTCTCTCCCTCTCTCTCTCTCTTTGGCACGTCGTACGATCGTTGAGTAGAGAGAACGTTCTCTCCCGGAGAGAGCCCTCTCTTTCCCACGATTTACGAGGAGCACCGGTCCTCTTTCGCTCCGACACCAGGTGGTCCCCAGTATTTTGTATCTTTTTTCCAACGCGGATCCTACTCATCGATCCCCTTTCCCTTTCCCTACTTCCCCCTCCTCTACCCCCTTCCCCCACCCTCTGTTCCACCACCTCCTCCTCCTCCTCCTCCTCCTCCTCTCCATCCTCCTCTCATTATTTTTACTTCGACCTATTTTACCCGTTCGAGGATATTCATTTATCCCCCTTTTATTTCACTTCGCGGTTGTTCACCCCTAATTGCAACCACTCTTGACATCTTTCCGCGTCTTGTTACGCGACCAACGCGATTCCCTTCGCGAGCCCATGGCTGGGCCCTCGAAACCCTCCGCGTTCGGAAATCCGCCTACACTGATCGCGTAAACCAGAAAACTGATTTTTACAAGAAGGGTCCGCCAAATTTGAAACACCCTGTACGAAGGACGAATGCTTTGCCTTGTTTCGATAATCATATTCTTTCTCGGGTAGCGCCGATGCTCGTGATGGAAACCTGTTACTGCATCCACCGCGTTCCTAAATCTATATGTACCGTGTACAGGGTGTTTCATAGTATGTGGGACACGAGGCCGGAAGCGCCAACACTGGTATACAAATTTTTCCACGGATGTGACTTCACATATAGAGTATACTGTACGTAAAGTATATATCATAGAAGACAGTACCAGTTGCGAACTTGTCTTTCGAGGAAGGTCCAACACATTCGAGACACCCGGTACACAAGAGACAAATGCTTTGTCTAGTCCCGGCTACTCTTGACATGTTTTCTCATCTTGTCACGACACGCCATGGTTCCCGCTATAGACTTTCAAAGCCACAACTCGACCGCCTTTGTTCTTCTGTTTATCTGTTTTTGTACAGGCCGTTCCATATTCGAGAAGCATTTCTGAAAAATCGATTTCAACGAACGGACTGGTGAAACGAATTTCAGCACAGATCCGCAAAAACTGATAACCACGAAATTGTGTTCATTGAGAAAAATGTACCACGCAACATGAAACGACCTGTACAGGAGGAGAGTGGTTTCCCTCGCGATTCACTGTGCCGCTGCCTACACCAAGTTCCCGCATCACGTACTTCTATATCAATCTCTGTGTGTCTCTCTGTAACACGTGCAGCTGGTATCAGAGAAGAACTGATTAGGTTCAAGAGATTCCGCTTGCCTCGACGTACGTTCGGCTAAGTTGCGAACTACTACCTCGGATCCTTCGCCTAAGCTTCGCAATGATCCTAGCCATCTTCCGTCCTACGTGTCCTTTTCCTCGCTGTAACCATTCCCCTGAGAAAAATTTCGAAAAATTCCTCCGGACTCGTACGGCCACAGTGACCCCTCGGGCAGGCAACCATTCATACACTCGCGAGCAAAAGATTGCCTTCACCGGGCGCTCTTCAAGCGGAAATCGCTTGAACGAAGATATAACATTTTTTAAGCAGCCTCCTGCAAATCAATGTAATTATATGCATGCGTTAACCCCTTCTCGCGGATTGTTTTCAACGGGTCCCACCTGACCCAGTTGTTTCCGGTGGCGGGTACCCCCATCGGGGATTCCTGAAATTTTCGGCAGCTCCCTTTCCTTCGCCCTTACGGAGGGTGCTTCGCATTGCGAACCGAGTTCTTCGGCTTCTCTTCGGTCTCCCCACCCTCCCCATTCTGTCTGAATGTTTCTTGGCTGTTGTTTGGATACCCTCCCCTCCTTTGCTACTTCGCGTGCAGTAGGGATCTTGCTAGTCACGCGAAGTTTTCGGAATTTTTAATATTTATCTACGCGATCCAGAGAAACGGAGGGAGGACATACTTTGCGCAAGTATTTTTCCCCAACTCGTGGGGTTGGATTTCAAGGGGTCGTTTTGGCCCCCGAAATTCTCGGCAGCTGAGAAGGACGAGTATCAATTTTCGGCGACCCTTTGCAGGCTGATCGACAGTTCCCCGGATCGTTAACAGTCGCGAGTCCTCCGGCACGAAATTTTCCAAGCCCCGATCCCCGATTCTTCGTCCCAGCCAACCCCAATGCCGCCTGTTCTCACCCTAGTCACATATTTGTCTCTTCTCTTTGATGTCTGCTTATCCCTCTAACCTCGCCGTCTCTTCCTCCCGCCCTCATCCACAAGTTCATCAACCCCTCATCCATGAAACCCGTCGCTGAAAACTCCGCGTAAGGGGTTGTAACGGCTCGCAGCGATGCGATTTACCCGGCGGAAACGGCAACGCGACGCCGTTAACAACAAATAAACGCTGTCGGGTGAACGTCAACGGCAAAATCGAACGCAAACAGCGAACTTCTTCGAAGACGTCGCCTCGAGACATTATTTCGTAGCGAGCTTCTGCGATCAGTGTCCTCCGGGCAACATCGAGCTAATTCCGTGCCGAAGTTGCTTAATTAGTCAGCTGATTTTTCGGACGAAAATCAGCATTTGTACATCTGTGTTTTGCGACTTTCTTCCGGGATTACGTCTTCAAGCTCCGGGTAATCCCCCCTCGTCGAGCTACACTAATTGCACTGTAATCCGATTAGATACAGCACGTCAGCAAAACGTAACTGAAAACCTCCTCCGATCGAAAACGATTTTCTAAAGTGTCCTAGTTCCCCCTTAAGAGGGTACCCTGGCTCTTCTTGGAAAGACGTTCCCAAATTGCTTGAAAATAAAAAAAAAGCGATGGGTCCAATCTGACCCGGGCATCGGGTACTCGACAGAAACTTTTCAAAATCTGCTATAACCTCCGCCAGGTCCTCAGAGCCAACCTACGCTCAGAGCAAAGGACCTATTCTCTTCTGTTCATCTCCGTTTCATCCCTATCCTCCGAGAACTCTCATCTCATCCCGATCCTCTATTATTGTGTATCGATATCTCCTAAACGGTGGCTCTGACGAGAAAATCTCATCAGGCATTTTCGACGCGGTTTCAAACGAAAGTTCGAATGCGCGTGTCCGTTTTTTGTGTTTCGTCCAGGTTCTCGCGCATCGTTGCGAACAAGTTTAATCGCAGGGCCGTTTAGCGCGGGCCTCGGAATCGCCGGCCATTGTGAACGCGGCGGAATCAATTGCGCGCGGGGAATCACCGCGTCGATTTAACGGCATCACGTCGCGATGATAAAACGATCGGCCCCGGCATTATTGGGACGCTGAACGCACACATGCACGCACATGCCCACGCACACGGGTGCACGGGCACGGGTCGGGCACGAAGGGGATCCACGAGGACGAGAAAAGCGTGGAGCAGTCAAGACATGTAAAATCCGCCCATCTCGCGGAAAGGTCGCCACGCATGCGCCTGACAACACGGTTCGAGGCTCAATGAAAGCGCGCCACGCTCCGATACCGCCCGCTACTACCGAAAGAAAAAGTGGCCCCATTCAAATTAATTCCTCGCGAGATAATTCGTCCGATCCGACTCGCCTACAATAGATTCGATGATCCATATTTCCTACCTCGCTGTGCCGGTCCTGAGCTCTACCACCGAACCAACCCCGAACGAGTTCGTTGCATCTGGGTCGATCGTCCATTAACGCTAGAAAAAAATTCTCCGGGAAAAATTATGCAACGCATTTCGCACCGCGCTATATATGTTGTACTGCGTTCCAAAAAATCGATCCCCAAACCGTCAGAATTGAAGGTTTCGAAGTTTCAACAGCATTGGCTGTTTCGATATAATGTATAAAGGCTCGATGCGTTTGCCCGGCGGAAACGACGCCGTTAGCAATAACAAATAAATGCTGTCATGGACAACATGCACAAACGGCCGATTAAATTTCCTTATAACAATTCACCGAAGCATTTGGTCTGCACTTTTCTGATCCAGGTTCACCAGACCAGACGAGAAGACCCCCACAAGGGATTATTTGTGCCCCTCTTCTAGGAACCATAACTGCCACAATTTTAAGTATTTCGACTTGAAAAAATTTCACTGCATGGTCCAAATGATGGAAAATAAATACACAAAACCCCCATACAGCACAGTCGTACGATTTCTGCAAGAAAAATGTCCAAACAGTACCTACAAAATAACTCCTTAGTGCAGAGGGCCCCCTTAATGAAAGAGCGAACTGTGCAGCGCGAATTTAATTATTTTCACGTACAGCGGTGGCAATTTTATAGTTTCGGGGATGAAAGGGGTGATGGGTGGGTGTTTGGCGAAGGGTCGAGGAACGGAAAAGGAAGCCAGAGGGTCACCCTAATGTGTCCCGCTGTGCTGGATTTAAGGCGGCCGGCTCGCCACGGTTCTGTTTCAATTTGGCACCGCTCCATTGGCTCGACGTATACTTTCCCGATGGTATCTACCCCACTGGCAACTGGAAAAAGTCATCGTGCAGTATAAAACACGATTTGGGGCGGCCCCGGTGCGCGCCGGCTCTCCGCGTCTCTCCTCCGAAATAAGCAGCCGCGATAAGAAACGCGAATTCATTCCCCGGGCGTTAACGTAAATATCGCTCGCATTCACCGCGGAAGGTATTCAAGGATAATCCCGAGGATCGACGGGGAAAAAAACTGGATAAAAATCCGTTCAAGCGATCGGGGAGACGGCGAGAGCCCCTGTGCGCCACAGGGGTTCTCAACTAGCACCGTGAAAAAATTAATTTTCGACCCAAAAGTTGGCGCGAACTACCGCAAAGAACCCAACGAATTGACACGTACATTTTTAAATCGTATACAAAAGGCAATGTAAGAAATAAAATTTATTTACGAAAAGCGGAGGAAGTCTGAATAAAACTACAAAACTGTCAAAAATTACAAAACTACAATATTGTCATTAAGTTGAGAATCACTGGCTGGACTACGCCACGTGCTTCGAGGGTTCTCAATTCGCAGTCAAACGATATGAGAAAATTAATTTTCGGTGTCCAGGCGACAGTAAAAAATTGTAAAATCGATTAGTATTCGGTAGACAAAGTTGAGGATTTTTTATGAGGTTGTAGCGTTTCGGAAAAGTTGAGAATCGCTGGCGGCGCGATGTTTAAGAGAGGAAAGAAAAAAGGGGACGAGACGTCGGCGGAGAAGGAGCCGGGCGACGGTATCATAAAGCTACGCTACTGCGCGTAGTAGCCCGGAAGTATCAGTAGTAAAACGTAGTAGTAAGTAGTAACGGCGTATACGCAGGCGTACGCACGTTCGGGGTCGAAAAAATGTAGCACGGTGGGAGATTCGAGGACGAAACGGAGCGAGACGGAGGATCGGTTTGCGGTTCTCCAGAAGGAGACGCGGAAAACCGGTGGAGGGGGTTGTTCGCGGTGGTGGGGGCGACTCCGAAGGGGTGGAGCCGGGAGGGAAGTGGGCGGCTAGGGTGGAGGGGGGACTGGTTAATAAGAGAAAAGAAATATGGAGCACGGAATGATGAATATAAAATAAGAAACCGATGGACTGTGAATGGATGGGGGCGGAAAAAATAATTGAAAGACTCCAACGGGAGTGAGTGAAGACTGAAGGGTAGTCAATTCTGTCTAAAAAACAATTCAGTCTGCGATACGCTAAAATGATGAAGTAGGTGGAAACGAAAAAATTCTCTGCTACTTTAGAATACTAGGAACTTATTGTTGACATTACTAGAAAAAAATCCCTAGGTTAGGAATTTCGGTTTACTAGATTCGGTGGTCGTTATGTCACACCTAACTAGCGTCCTTAGGAGCACAATATTTCCGGGAGCTGGTAATATTTGTTACAGAGGGTTCTAGGGAATTTTTATTTGTAGCTTTATCGCTAGGATAAAATCCCTAGAGGCTCATGATGTTTGTCTAGAATGTTGTCACAGCAGTAATATCTGTGATGTTTGTCTAGGGATTTTGTGTTGAAATTCCTGTGCTTCATCACCAAAACAAAATCCCTAGAGGCTCGCGACTTTGTCCAAACGTTCACGGAGTGTACCGAATCACGGCCGCACGGTGCACAAATAGAGACATAATCTTTATACGTGCCATTACCAATCAAAGCAAAAAAGAATCGATTTTTCGAAGTTGGCAAACCGTGCTCCCCCCTCGAACAGACTAGCCCCAGGACAAAGCGGAGTCCAAACCGAAAGGAGTACCCTTGGGGGACGCAGGGACGGCTCAAGAGGGTGAGCAGGAAGAGCAGTCCAAGAAAAACAAGAGATCAGGGGAGGACAGGGGGGGCTGCAATCGAAAAAGCAAACGAGGCAAGACCAAACGTTTGCGAGAAAGAGGTGGAAAAAGACGAGGGGGGGGGGGGGGGGGGGGGGGGGGGGGGAGGTAAGACAGGGTCACGCGAAAAATTCTGAAGAAGAGTAAGGAGAGACGAGAGGGAGGGGGGATGACAAAGGGGGGAAAGGGTCCTGTAATACGATGTTCAGCGCTGTGCGCCTGCGTTTCGCGATCCTGAAGTGGCTCCGACTGAACTGAATTCACTTGTCAGCGTCTGTGTGACACCGAGCGACCGTGTGGGTGAATCCCCTCCCCTCACTCCCCACCCACTCGACTCGCCCCTCCCACCCCGCCACTTCCCTCCCGGCCCGTCATGTCCTCCCACCCGCCCACTTTCTCCCCTTCCCCCGCATCCCTGTTTCTGCCTCTCTGTCCGGGTGTTTGACCACATTTCCACACCGGGTCTGTGTGTGGATGTGTGCGCGCGCGCTCCCGCTCCTTCTCCCTCTCTCTCGAGTCTTTCTCGTTCTCTCTCGTTCTAGTGGGGGTCGATGCACGCGCCGGTGTGGACTCTATGTGTCTGTCGGGTCTATGTACATCCAGGAGAGTACGCCGGGAAGTATGTGGCTCTCCTCCTCTCCCACCACCCCCCACCCCCCTCTCGCCCCTCCCCGTATGTACGTACCGAAGTACGCGCGGAATACGTGACATATATTGCGCCGATGTACCGGCTTTTTACCGAGTTAATACGAACCGTTGATCGCAACAAAGCTGCATGTCCGATTTTTTCGCGGATTTAACGCCGTAGACCCGGTGATCCGCCTTCAGCGCCCGTGGCCAAACAGGAGAGGCCACGATGGTTCTACAGACCTGGAGGGGCGGTTTTCAGAAGATCTCGCGAATTCTCCGCAGCCCGGGCACGGTGGCCGGGTCGGATCGGACCCCGGTACTCCTTTCACGCCATTTCGGCAACTTCTCTCCTACGGATATTTTGTTTTTTTCTCACCGATGCTTCGACGCAAAGACTTCGATATGTATTGCAATTGTTTTTTTTTGTTTTTGTTTGTTTAGATTTTATTTGAATCTGGAACAGCGGAAGATATCAGTCGTGAAACAGCCCCCGAGATAAATTTGGATGAAAATAGACGACAGTTTCGAGGTCCCGGGGCAAAACAGGTCACGTGGTATTGAATTAACAGACTGCATTCGCGGCTTCATATTGACCACGTGCAACGGGAAAACATATCACCGGATACAATCGCATCTGCATAGATAAAATCGTGACCGATTTCGGATCACGATTCCTGCAAATCCTATAAATTGCGTCATAATGCGGATCGCGTTGCGAGTCCTCGGTTTCGAAACAATCTGTTGCTTGGCCGATCTTAATAGCCTGTATTTGTGCAAAATTAATCAACCTAACCTCACTTTATAAGTTAGGTCGCTTATGGGACAGTCAGGTTAGGTTATAGGATAGGTTTAACCTTCGGAAAATGGTTGTTAACGCCAGAACCACCGAGTAACAAATACAACCGATGAACATTGCTCTTTAATAGCCTGTATTTGTGCAAAATTAATCAACCTAACCTCACTTTATAGGTCAGGTCGCTTATGGGACAGTCAGGTTAGGTTATAGGATAGGTTTAACCTTCGAAAAATGGTTGTTAACGCCAGAACCACCGAGCAACAAATACAACCGACGAACATTGCTTTTTAATAACAACGCGCTTCAATAAACTTCATCAATAAAATTCATTCAAAAATTTCCGGGTGAAAAGCTGAATGAAAAAATTAGCGACCGGTCATTTTTATGGGTTCGGGAGTTCCGGCGTGAACCAAATTTTTGTCAAGATGGCGGCGCATCCCCTCCCTGCCCCCTCCCGTTCTACAATTGACTTTTATCCGCACTTTTCTCCATAAGTCCGGCGCAATCGAAAGGGTTCCCGTGCGAGTGCGTACACAGGGCGACATTAACGACCGGCCCCGAGTGCGAGGAGGCCTGTGAAACTTTCGTAATTAGCAAAGTAAATCGCCGGTAACCTCCGGAACTTCCGAAGGAGCGGCGTTTCCATAAATTAATAACGCGCCCGGGCTCTCGGGCCGCGGATCCTAATCCTCGCGAAACGGTGACCGAACTTTTTGAGTTTCGCCTTTTCGTCGGATTTCCCCCTGACGAAACCCTCTCCCCCCACCCTGCGACACCCTGTACTCGACACGGCCCTGGTTGGTCAATAACAATCGCGTCCCTCGTCGTTTATTAAATCCTTGCCTCGGGAAACTCGATGACTTCAGTCGCGAGGACGAAGCGCCCGGTCTTCGTAGACTGGCGATAAGGTAGAGTGACCACGTTACCGACACGAATAGGCGAAAAATGGTTTCACACGCCACGACTTGTCGTCCTTATACCAGAATATTTTTCGCCGGGAAAGGGCTCGTTCGAAAGAGGAAGGTTCAAGCTAGCGCGCCTGCTAGGTCACGAGCTGACGAGATCATGCTGATCTTTGGTAATATAAGCGACAGAAGTAGGCGCAAAAATGGAGTGCCACGGTAGTGCCATGGAATGCAACCATTTTTATGCCATTGAGTTTTCTGGATGAGATCGAGAGACGGATCAAGACCATGACGGATCTTAAGTCCGTGCCTCTGAGGGCTGTGAATGGAGATTATATTTCTGGCTCTGCAAGAGTCACAAGTGACTACCCCTGGCCCTTAATCCCTTAAGACAGCGCTATCCAACGTGGGAGGCGCTAACTATTGCCAGGCGGCGCGCAATCATTTTTTAACAAACAATTAATTATACTTTCCCGTTTTGTTTGTTTCGTCTGAATCCCGGTCCCTGAACCAAAAATTCTTTGCCGTTTGCAGGCGACGAGCCGCCCCGTGAATCGTTCGAATCGCGAACGGTCCGAATCGAATTTTGGCCAGCCGGTTCGAACGCGGTCGAGGCTCGATTTTTCCGTGTAAAGGAACACCCCGAAAGGCGAATCCGTTTCCACGCAGGGCCGTCGAACGTGAACGCAAAACGGAAGGGACTTTTCGTTCGCGGGGCTTATCGAGTTTCGATTTTTCCCCGAATGTCGGCAAATCTTTCGACAGAAATTGCGAGGACCCGAATCGAGAGTGGAGGGTGGGTATCCTTTCAAGCGAGACACACAGGTGGATCCCCCGGTGGCTGTATAAAGGTTTTTCGGGTTGGGAACAACGCGGGGGGTTGGGCACCGGAGGAGGCGTCACCGGGAACGATCAAATTCGTATTCATTCAGCGTGGTATCTTCCTCTATCCCGTTCCCATTCTTCGGGCTGGAGCACCGGTAAATAAATCAATATAGAGTAGTCTCTGTGCTCACGGTGTGGCAAGAGAACATTCAATATCCCCTTGTTTCAACGGCACCCCCCGAAAGAACGTTTTCCCTTCACAGAGAATTAACGTTGTCGAGTGACGCGGCCAACGGCTGTGTGTGTGCGCGCGCGCGCCCGCCAGGGAGCGTGTGTGTGTGCGTCTGCTCCACGAAAAGAGTCTTCAGAATGCGACTCCGATAAAAGGAACACTCTCTGGTCGGGCTTTTGAACCGGGCCTGCGGAGAGAGAGAGAGAGAAAACTTTCGACTCCGCGGAGCCGGAGTCGGTCACTCGGAAGATATCGCCCCGGAATCGGCCACCCTTACCGAGGTTTTATCGGGAAAAGAAAGAGCCGCTTATTGGGTAATCCTGCTCGTCCGTGCACAAGCTTCGCCTATAATCCTATCGAAGAAAAACACAGGAATACCCGGCCGGCTCGGGCTCGGGCTCGGGCTTGACTCGGGCTCGGCTCGATTTGCCTCGCTCCGAGAAACCTTCGAGGAGCTCCGGATAGATTATTTCGAAAATACTGCGATCCCCGTGCCAGCGGAAGCATCGCGATAGCAGCGAACGCCCCCGTATCTAATGTCACTAGACCAGAAATCCCTAGGGAATCGACTTTTAGTTTGTGTGGGTAGTTCCGTAGACGCTATCTCGCAGTTAATTACAAGTTTCGTTGCGATAAAATCGGGAATTTTTCTTCCAGAGCGTACTAGGAAGTTTTCGTTGGCTTTGTCACTAGGATAAAATCCCTATGAGATCAATCCCTATGCTACTTTGGTTTATTGTAAACATTCATTAAGTTGAAATATCTGAGTGCTTCTAATGTTTGTCGCAGAGGACACTAGAGACTTTTTTTGTAGGTTAAGTCGGTTTATCATTAGAATAAAATCCCTATAGACTCGCGACTTTTGTTAGAGAGGTGCTGCAGACGTCATCCCAAAGTTAGTTAAATTTTTCATTGCAATCGGATCTATAATCTCGGTCTAGGAATTTTTTGTTGATGATGTTGGCTTTTATCGGTAGGATAAAGTCCCTAGAGGCTCACAACTCCGTTTAGAAGGCGCTGCAGACTTTATTTCGAGGTTAATTAACGGTTTCATTGGAACGAAACTTGTGGACTTCGTCTAGGGATTTTCTGTCCAAGTTTCTGTGGTCTGCCGTTGGAATAAAATCACTAGGATAAACGACTGCGGCGTACCGGCTGTTTCGGACCACCGGAAATTAGGCGAAAAGTGATGCATGTCGAAGGACAGTTCTCGCTCGTTTCGCCGTCGTTATTTCCTGAAGGGCTCCGGGAACTTCGAGTGGGCTGGGGTCATTTATGCGCTAGGTCTCGCTGAAAATCCCTGATGGCTAGCAACGAGCTTCTCGTTACAACAAAATTTCACTTTTGGAGCAATTAACTGCGAGTCTTTTGGTCCATAGAAAAATTAATAACAGAACAACGAATTTCTGAGTAAAATTCTGCTTCGTGTCGGAGATGTCAAACCACATCAAACCATGTCAAATCTTTATTTTCAGAGTGTTGATGAAGTGTTAATATTTCCATTGAGGATACAGAAAAGCGATCACGTTAGGTTAAAAGTACATAATTCCTAGGAGGGGCTATAGCGTTTTCCCAAACCTCACCAAACTGCGTCAAACATTTTCCTCGCAGCTCAAACAGAAGTTTTTCCATATTTCCACTGAGGGTAAATCAAATTGATGGCTTTAGGGTAATAATACTAATAAATATTTTCGAGAAGAGGTCACAACGGGACACCAAACTACGGCAAACCACGTCAAACATTTCCCTCGAAGCTGAAACAAAAGTTTTTCAATATCTAGAACACAAAGAGAAGCGATGACGTCAAGACAAAAGTGACAATAACTATTTCCTCGGAGAGGCCACAACCTGTCGTCAAACCGTGTCAAACATTTGAGTCGATGCTTCGACAGAAGTTTCTCGGTATCGATGGCAGAGAGAAGTGATGACATCAAGATAAAAATAACGCTAAATATTTCCTCGAAGAGGCCGGCGACGCGTTCGGGGAAATCCCATTTCGCAGGCTGATCAGATAGGAGAAATAACACACGGAGATACATCGCAAGTTCACAAGATTACGAGTAATTGGACGAGCACAAGTAATTCAATCCAGCCAGGCATCTCGGTCAAAGGTTATAGAATGACGCCGGGAGATCGATCGGCCGCTTCCCGAAGTGGATAAACGAGTAACTGCTCGCAGCCATGCCTCCGCTAAATGTCAAGCGTGTGTAGACCCCTTTGAAAAGTTTTCTGTGATCAAAAACCGAGGACAACGACCCGGCTGAGATCCCAAGGAACCACCTGAGGCGGTGCTCGATCGGGCTCGCGCAACTTTTTCAATTTCCATGACAAACAATTCCGACGACTAACCATTGCAAACACAGCTACACCTTCAAACGAATTTAATTACGTTCTTCTATTTGTATTCTACCGTAACGTTTCTCAATTTTAGGTTTCTGACATTTTTTAAAAGTCGATCTTGCGGTCAAAAATTCGAAAAAAATTCCTGGTCGCGTGTGCCATTCGGTAGAACGTTCATGAATTTTTTCGTAATTTTTTGTTGAGCACGTCGGCGTATTTTCGACCATCTTATCTGGCTACACGCTTTATTTCGGTTCAGAGATAATGGAATTACAGGCGGCGAACGTTCATATTGCCCTAATGTATCGCGCGAAACGCCGGTGGATGCGGTTAGGGTAATAATGGCCCCATAATTCGAGAACGGTCCCGATAGGCTCGCGCGGCAGCACCAATCGCGACGCAGCGGCGTTCGACGCCGATCATGTTGAAGGGAACATCATTTTTTTCTCCTTTTGATGACGGCTCGACGGACGCATATCAAAGATATCGAGGCATAAAAAGAAATGGAACACGGGGCTCCTCTTCAAAGTCCGATACACGGCTTATTTACTATAAGCGAAAATCCATGCGCCGTCCATTCGTGACCCAATACCCGGTGCTTATGCCGGGATTACGTCCGATGTTCCAGGCCTCCGCTCCTGACCGGGAAAATCATTGATTTCCCCCGTTTGGAAGCTCGTTCGTTCATTCACACCGCGTCAAACATCGTCATGCGAATTGATTTGCCGCCAAATGCTTTCAGAAAATGTTCGAAAGACTGATGGGTGGGATCATGGGCTTCTTCGGCGAGCTCTGCTAGGGCTCAAACATGCTCAAACCTGTACAAACTGTTTCAAACTTCTGCTGTACGATCCATCGCAAACGCTGATTGTCTGGGACGAGTAAAATCCTCTTAAGCTAACCTCTAATACACAGTAATTTTGTTAACAAGGTTGAACAAGCTGTCTCAAACAACCTCAAACAACCTCAAACAACCTCAAATCACATCCTCCAGTCACTGAACAATTTCCCACATCGCTGAGAGCTTCTACAATCTGATGCGACAACACACAACGACCTTCGAACCTGCTCGAACAGTCTCAAACCACGTCAAACCAACTGGAGAACAAATTTTTTCTAAAACCATCTATCGCCAGCCACTTTTGGCCCCGACAAACGCCGCCTATTACGATTGAGATCTCGCCGATTCGAGCGGTGAACGCAACGCAAAGCTCGCAGAGCCGAGAGATCTCGAAATTGAACAGCACCGGGAGTTGGCCAGGTAGGCCGATCCGGCGACAAAGCGGCGAGAGCGGAATCGGTGCGATCAGGCTCGGTGAGAAAGGAGTGCAAAGGGGCGTAGCAAAGCGGCCGATAAAGGGGCTCGCCGAGTGGCCCCCTCCGGTGATTAACCGTGGCCTTCCGAATCAGTTTTTTTGAAAAAGAGCTGCGTGGATGATTTTTAATGAGGCCGAATCCGAGGGCGACGCGGTGTCGTCTACCGACAAACGGGAGAGCCAGAGACTCGAGCCTCTCATTCAGCTCGGTACCCATTGTCTCCACGATTGCTACCACCGATATCTAACCCCCTGCCTTCTGCACCGCCCCCCATCCCCATCCCCATCCCTTCCTTTCTCTCCACTGTTCCCCGCTGTTCCCCGTGGCCTCAGGGTTGGAATTCTTTCACTTCGTCTTTTTCCCCAGAATCTCTTCATGCATTTTCGCGGTGAGCCACAGAGCCCCACGCGGGACCAGGAGGGAGAGAAAGAAAGGAGGAAAGAAAGGAGGGAGACGAGAGAAAAGGCATCGTAACGATCCGACTGCTCCAGTTCCGGTATGTGGAACGTGCGAGAGGGATAATTGCGGCTCGTCTGAAAATCAAAGAGACTTCCTTTTGCGCCCGACATTCCCCCTGTTTCGCCCTATTTCTCTCTCTCTCTCTCTTTCCCTCTCAACAGGGCAACGTTCACGAAATTTTTTCGGGTCCAACCTGTACACCCAAAGGCTCCATCAAGCTTTGACGTGCATGACAAATCTGGACTCGTAAAATATTAAAAATGTTTGGAATATTAGCAGTGGTGTGTCATACCAGGCTCAAACCAGTCCAAACCAATGCCGCCAGATGGAACTGACTCGAACCGAGGGGAATACGGTTACCCCCTCTCTGCAAGTACCGGAGCAGTCACGTGGCATGACGAAACGCGTCACGTGACCGTGGCGGAAGCGTGGGGGAATAGCGTCGTAGGAGGGGAAGGGTGGGAGACAAGTGTTAATCTGGCGACAGTGGTCCAAACCGGATCAAACCGGTTCGAACTGAAGCCCAACATCGAGATCCAAGCGAGGAAACGTTCAGGTTCGACGGAGCCCCGACGATTAACCCAGACCCAACCTAGAACGAGGTGTCAATCGGTTGGCAACGGAGGGAATAGTTTCTCGGCGGGGAACCCCGCCGCCCCATGGTAACCGGACGGTCGCCCTATCCAGTCGATGGCGACGACCCTTCATCGGTTTAGCATCGACGACTATGCGAAAAGTACGTGCACACGAGGCTTTCGATCGGGTACACACACACACACAGAGAGAGAGAGAGAGAGAGAGAGAGAGAGAGAGAGAGAGCAGTGCCGACAGGTACTGGAGAGGAAGGAACCACCGGGTTGGGGTGTTGGTTCGCTCGTGTGTGACGCGTTCTCAAGCGGCCTACCCTTCTGCCACCCTTCTTACTTTCCGGATCACCCGTTACCCTACCGAGGGAGGTTTCATAATTGAGGACTAATTGTCGCGTCGCGGGACACACCGAGACACGAACCGAACCAGAGGAGCGAGATAAAGAGGCCGGGGAACGAACTGCTGCTGGAAACAGGACCATTCGAAGGCGTCGCTCAACCGTGCGACAGGTCGCGATCATCAGCTTTTTCTTCACGAGCGCGATTCTGAGGCTCGAAATGTTCGGTGAGAAAAATCAGCAAAATTTTATGTCCAATTTATTTCCCATGCCTGGGGCCCGTCGAACTCCGTACGCGGCCCTGTCGGAGGCCAGGCGTGCCAATCAGAGGCCCGTCGCGCGACCACGCGCGCCGCCATTGCCCTGCGCGCACCAATCCCGAGCCACACGGACTATACACGATCGAACTGTAGCACTTCTGTGAAACGTCAAATTGGTAGACAACAATGATTGACGAGTTGTTGGGTTGTCAATTTCATTTAGAAATAAGCGTGGATGACGACGACGACGGCTGTTCGAATTTTCCTCGTTGTTTCTCGCGAGGTACATTTTTCAAAACGGTTTGTTGCGGCGTGGTAAATATTTTATAAAAGCCCCGGAACAGAGGGGAACCGAGACGAACATGGGCGTCATAAAACGGTGTTGTAAAAGCCCCCGTCGGAGAATTAATCATGCTGTTCCGCGATCTCTTTTCGCGGGCACACAACCCGGAAAGTGATTTATAGGCGGGGAGTTTATATAGAATCGCGAGACACTCGAGGCTCATTCTTCTCGACGCGGATTGTTTCGGCGATCGCTGTCACCGATATTTTTCCGCTCTGTCGCGGCAAGTGCGTCGTCACCCTTTCCGCTCGATTTTGTGGAAAATTTTTATTCGAAAACAATCGTACCCCGCGGCGAGCTGATCGATTCATAAACCTACCCCGCTCCCCGTCGCCCCGGTGCTTGCAACGTACACCTGCATTCAATTGGAGAATATACAAAAAACAAAAAAAATTGTTTCAATAGACGGTTAACGAAAATCGAGCTTTTTGCGTCCGGTCGGTCATTAGGAGTACACGGAGAACGGGCTTGAACTTGTCCGAGCACTAACTGCCTATTCCACTGACTCGCAAATCCGTTTGATAAAAGTTGTGTCATAGGTGTGGGGGTGGGTTAGGGGTTGGTTTGGTGATAGTACGAATTTGATTTGCCTTTGGACTAGGTTCTGACTACACGCGTTTGGTACATGTTGAAGTCATATATCAATCGCACGTGCTAATCGTAACTTCTGACGCGATATATCTGACAGGTTGATGATACCCTAGCTCGGAGGTTAATGCTGGCCCGAGGAGCTAATAAAGAATGTTCGTTCCCACTGCGAAGGTGTGTAAAGCGGGTAAGGCGGCTATAAGGTGGACTGCCGGGACGACGCTCGTCGCGAGAACGAACGGGGGGGGTGGGGGGTGGTGGGTGGGGGAAAAAGGGCCGTGGAGAGGCTAGCGAAAGATAATTAGATATTGATTTCGCATTAGAGGCGCATTAAGATGGACGGCTATTCATTAACGTGTTATAACAGAGGGTCTTCGTTCATTGGCCGATCTATTAAAATCAAAGGATAGTCGAGACCTTCTGCATATTATATCCCCTCGTCCAACCTTTCTCCCTTTTTTTTTCTCCATTCTTTCGCCTACCCCTTTCAAAGGAGCTCCTCTCCCTCATTGTCTGAATGCGACTGCCTTACCAGCCAGTCTTGTGCCTCTCGCGATCAACCGTGAAAGAATCTTCGAGACGCCCGGAATAGACGTCGAGGGGCCTTCTTTTCGAAAATTCACTCACCAGAAAAATAAATCTCAATTTTCAGAAACTGAAAAAAACCTAGTCCTGAAGCTGAAAAATTGCCTAGCCCTAAAACTGAAATATCCCCCAGTTCTAAACCTCAAAGGTCCCCTAGCCCGAAAACTGAAATATCCCCTAGTCCTAAAGCCGAAAAAGTCCCTACTCCTAACACTGAAAAATCCCCTAGTCCTAAAATTCAAAGATCCCTAGCCCTAAAACTGAAAAATCCCCCAGTTCTAAACCTCAAAGGTCCCCTAGCCCGAAAACTGAAGTATCCCCTAGTCCTAAAGCCGAAAAAGTCCCTACTCCTAACACTGAAAAATCCCCTAGTCCTAAAATTCAAAGATCCCTAGCCCTAAAACTGAAAAATCCTCTAGTACTAGGCTTTAAAAGTCCCCTAGCCCTAAAACTGAAATATCTCCCAGTTCTAAACCTCAAGGGTCCCCTAGCCCGAAAACTGAAATATCCCCTACTCCTAAAACTGAAAAATCCCCTAGCCCTAAACCTCGAAGATCCCCTGGCTCTAAAACTAAAACATCCCCTAGTCCTAGAACTGAAAAATCCCCTAGTCCTAAACTTCAAAGATCCCCGAGCCCTAAAACAGAAATATCCCCTAGTCCAGAAGCCGAAAAACTCCCTAGTCCCAGTGTGAAATACTGTTTGACTTTCAATTTTTCCATGTCGAACGTCGCCGTTTTCTACGAAGTTGGCAACAGGAGAATAGAAGTTCCGTGCTATAGTTCCGCGAAAAGGTTGACAAACAAGGGAACAAGGGGAATTCCCGGGAACATGACAAAGGCAAATGTGTGCATTGCATTGTGGACGGTGTACTTCTTTCTCGGTACGGCAATCTAATATTCAAATCTTCGCGGAACCGGGTAAGTAAGGCGAATCGAAAGTTGGCAGCGTAACAGGGTTCGGGGAGGAGATTATCACAACGAAAGAAATTCCCTAGCACGCGAAATATCTATGGGGTGAGGGGGAGGGGGAAGTCGCGGGAATGAATTATGTAGAAAGTTTTTCGCTTTCGATCGAAAGTGACGAGAGCGATCCAACGAAAATATAGAAACTCGTGTTCCGCCGAACGGATGAAGAAAACCGCCGGGGAAACCCCCGGTTCGAATATTTAGCACGCCAATTATCACCGAATATTGGCCAATTAACGGGCGCGAGGTTGAAAAACCATGCGGCACGATGAAAGAACGACATGTTCATTATATACAGGACGCCGGAGGGAATTTATTAGTCGACGCCGACGTAACTTTAATCGATGGGACGCCATTGACACAGACGCCGGGTGAACGAGCCAATAATGAATCGGATGGAAAGGGACTTGTAGCCGCCAATTATTTCCGATCTGTGTTACGCGAAAAACCTTTCTCCGAATCGAGGAATTTTCCTGCTAAAAAATCAGACGGTACCGATGGGCAATGAGAAAAAATTGTTTCGCAAATATTCGGTTATTTCGCCCACTGCGGGCGACGCCTTTGGGGGAGTGGCTGGAAGACGGGCCTAATTCGAAACTGGTTCGCCATTCATGGTAATATTTCAGCTCAGACGATTCTTGCGGGTCGCGAATGTACGCGAAAATTGTTCCGAATATATTGGGTCTTATTCTACGTAAGACAGTCGTGGTTATTTTTGAGGTTATGATGGGAAGGCGGTTGAAATTAGATGTTTTTAGGTGGGCTGGTAGATTGCAATTCTAGAAACTGGTGGTTCAAGACTGGCATTGATTTACTGCAATCAGAATGTCATTTTCAACGGTTTCCCCTTAGAGATTTTCGCGAACGAAACAGCCTAGAATTTCGAGATGCAGATTACACGGGAAGCGGCAGCGAATCGTCCGGGCAGGCGGCGCCATCAATCTTCCTCAGGAACGGCGCAAAATTCTAGTTACAAAGGATTCATTCCGCGAACTGATAAGTCCGTCGACTGCTAATCAGCCTGATTTACATTCTTCCTGACGATTTCTTTCGGGGCCGCGGCCATCCTTGCGAAACATCCGGCTCGCGTGCGCCCCGCCGCCCGATTGCACGTAAATGCACCGGGGCGCAACGGTGCAACGGTGCAACGGCGCAACGTCGGACTTTTCGCGGAAGCATGCAAAATATCCGGGGGCCCTCGCCCCGACACGCGTGATACGCGGAAGGAACGTAAAGCCCCGCTTCCGGAAACCTGTACACACCGGCCGTACTTATGCTAATATCGAACCGGAAGTCGCTTTTACGACGCTCCACCGCCCTCCCCGCGCCTACCCCCGTTCTTCCGCCAAAGCAAATTGCAAATTATTCTTTCGAACCGGCTGCTTAAGGGCGTCACGGAAAATATCGAGCACCGCTTCATTCGCTGCAATTCTTTTCTCCGCGAACGGGCATAATTGCTTGCGAAACCGTGACCGGGAACGTAGATTATGTTCGACAGCACTGGTATTTTTTTCATTCTACGCCTTCGTTTCGCTTTTCTATTTTGCACTCCTTCCGCGTTCTAACCTCAAAGTATTCAGGTTGATATTTGAGGTTATGTCGCTGCGTTCTGTACTTTTGTAATGTACCTCTAATGGGTGGAGCAAGAATAATATTATTACTGTTATTACTACACCGTACAACCGCCAAATGTGGGAAAATAATAGTGTACTAGTTCACATTTTATTTATCGATTTTATTTATCGATTTCTAACCTCAAAGTATTCTTCGTTTCAGGTTGATATTTGAGGTTATGTCGCTGTGTTCTGTACTTTTGTAATGTACTTTCAATGGGTGGAGCAAGAATAATATTGTTACTGTTATTTCTACACCGTACAACCGCCAAATGTGGGAAAATAATAGTGAATCAGTTCACATTTTATTTATCGATTATTGATCGATACAACAGCGCTCTTCCTTACCGAGACTCGAAGGAATCCCGGACCAATACAAGCCAGAGTATTTTCGGATCGAGTTCTTTCAGGTATAATGGCAATGGAATCAATCGATTTGCTTCCGGATTTGGAATAAACGAACGGTTACACGAAATGATCTCAGTAAGACAAGAAAAAAAAAAGAAGAAGTTTCGTCACATTTCCGGCCAGGCCTCGGAGAAGTTACGAACCGCGGTCTCGGCTTACATTCTACCCCCTAAACGACATCGTTTATTATTTTAATGACGTCATTAGCGGAATTTAAATAAACTTGTCTGCAAGCCACTTCGTCCACCCCCGGCGGGAGTTTTATTCGCTGTCCCGTCTCGTTCGGCGACTCTTGCTACATTTACACTGCCATTAGTGTCTTATTTTTCGTGAAATATCGCGCGATGACGTTTGCTAATTCCCTAGAACGGCCCGCCCGATATTTCGCGAACGTTCGCGATGCTCTCGAATCGATACAACTAGAAGGCTAGAAGTATTCGTGCGAATGCCGTATTTACTCGAACACGAATTTTTATCAGCCCAGATCTACCGCATTTAGGTTTTTTTTTTACGAGGGACGGATTTCTTTTAGCTCCGCGCCAGCTGGGACATAACCTAAAATCGTAAACTGCTGCTAAATATACTTTCGCAATGAAACGATATTTTCGTCGGCGTCTGCACTCTTTGCAGCTTTAATCTATCCTGTATTTGGTCCGGGGGCGATTTTAAAATAATCTAAAAGCATATGGGGATATTTATAACGACCCCCCAAATTCGTTCTAACCTCAAATCTGACCATGCCGGATCCTATCTCCCACCAACTGTACAAGTCTAAAGCATCCAGGAATATTTTTGTCCATCCCCAAATTTTTTCTACGGGATTCGGGGGACGCTAGGGGAAATTTTCGAACGAAACAATGTCAAAATACGTCGAACGACATCTCGCGCGATGTTCGTGCCGAACTTGCAAACTTTCTGCGTCTTTGTGACACACGAAACGCCGGCGGAGAGTGGAGGGCTCCCTTCGGAGGGTGTTAAAAGTGCTACAGTGGCACAAAGAGGGACACTCCCTTCAGTAAGTATCAAAAGCATCGCGACATGGAGGTCTTCACGGTACCAGGGTGAAGCACAAAGAGGAAATTTTTAAGATTTCCTGCGGCGAACTTTTCCTGCGATTTAGTGCCACGTTCACGTCGATCCTTGGCCCACCGTTACTACATTAAAAAATCTTTCATTAACCTTTTTTGATTCCACGACTGCATCATGTTGGCCAGCCTGTGCGCGTTCGAACGAGCCAATTTAAATGAAACAAAATGCACGTGTTCGAACAAAGAGATTCAAAGGTAGAAATGACTACGGTTCCTTGATCAATAATGCAACATTAACGACGAGAAACGACATTCGCAACGTCAATATTAGGTTGGCAAGCCTGCAGGAATTAACCTGACCGGACAGGGTCTGCAACGGTAGATCACCGCGAAATATCACGGCCTTCTCGCCTTACGTTCTACCGTGGATGGTCGACCAGCTTGGAATCGCTAACTCGCCTTTTGAAAACGAGCCATGTGCGCAAGTTCAACGGAAGCGAGACAATGGGGACAGGCCGGAGAAGAAAGAACGTCGTCGTCGTCGTCGTCGGGCCTACTCGGCGAGTCCGCGTCATTTTTATATTGTTCCTCGAAAACAAACCAACGAGCCACGGCCTAGAAACGCTCCGTTCCGAGACTTCGACGTTTATTGTCGCTTCTTATTACACGCCATCTTCGCAAACTCCTGTTAACCCCCAACCATACGCAACCGGGAGATCCCCATATAAAATAGAGTGCTGCCATCTTCGAACAGGCCTACCAACAGTTCCCAAATCCCACTTAAAAATTCTGATCGCCTACAAACCAACCTTTTTCAATAAACTTTATTCACAACCAGCAAATAATTATGCAAAATAATATGTCCTCTTCTTTTCGATTTTAATAAATTATTAAAATTAGGTTACAGGTGACTACAACTCCAGTTTATTGAGGTTATCGGTATTACTAGGGAATTAATACTGCTAGCGGAATAATTCTAGGGAATCTTGACATTAACAAACGTTAATCAGAAGATAAACTTTTCCTCCCTCCTGTTTTTTTTTTTAAAGCAATCCGTAGCAATTTGCAGTTTGTGAAAACTGTGTAGCCGGTGAATGAAATATTTCTGATTCATAAATAAATTATCTGGCGGGCACCCAATCGAGAGGAGCAACGCACGAAAGGGCGATGTTTTCCATTGGAAGTTCGGAAAAGTTTGTTTCCTTTTTTGTCGTTTCAATATCCTGGCCAATAGCCCGCAGGGCGAGGCGAAATTTTCGGCGAGCCCCGTCACATGGAAATCGAAAACGGTGAACGGTATCGGCTTGTTGTAAATCAATATCGAGATACGGAGCGGAACAGTCGGCTTTTATCATATATATTTGTCACCCGCCCCCCCCCCCACAAATATCCGGCAGCTTGCCATTATTTTCTATACTATCGGTGATACCGGATCGACGAAATAAACGCGCGTATCTTTCCATCGATTCCGCGTCGTTCCGCTATCGATTGTCGTCCCCGACGGTTCCGTCGGATCTCCGCGCGACTGTGGACCTGACTTTAACCTACGCTAAACTTTCCTGAACTTGCTGACAACCTTGTAACGATGACCAGTCTATAGGTGCACCTGATCGACCCTATAGCGCCCCTCTTCCTTTCACGATTTTTTCAACCGTCACTGAATATTTACAATCCCGCAAAATTATATCATTTTACTCGAGAGAGTACGCAGAATCGTTTACACTCGGCAATTTTCCCGTAGCGTTTACCGTTTGTCCAGAAAAAATTGTTAATCTTCAAGATTCGACGGGACTTCGAATCGTCTTCAGAATCGGAGTTCAGAAATATATTTATAACTTTTTAACGAGCAATACGTTTAAGCTGAAACTTTTTGTGGGAACGGTCGATACTAATCATGTAAATCTAGGGAAAAAATAAAAATTTTCTACGGCACCGTTGAACCGCAAAAAAATCTAGAAGAGGCAATTGTTTCGCATCCATCTCGATGTCCGACTAAAAATCGGTTTCACTACTTGGACACTGTCTTGGAAACGGGTTGCAGCTGCACCGACCCAACGCGGGGTGTCAGAAATAATGACGTGGGTGTATCTGGATCTGACGGACACTTGCATGAAGTGTCTCGCGCGTTAACCGTTGGCAACCCTGTACAGGGTGGTGTCGCTGCAGCTGCACCAAGCATGCACAACCCTTCGTAGGATGACGAGTACTCACTTTTCTGCGGCCGCAGCAGAGCATGGCTGCTGCGCTGCAGCTGCGACGTGTCGTCGACGAGGGATGAGGCCGATGACAGACGTAGCTTAGTCTCGAGCCCCCTTCCCGCTGCAGCTGCACCACGCGCACCTGCAGCTGCACCTGCTCCCGCTCCCGCTGCCCTTGACCGACACCGACTCGACCACCGTACTTGATGCGCACGTGTTTTCGCCACTGCATGAGTTCGGTGCGTCATGCCCTCTTCCTGAAATCAATTCGTCAGTCACTAGGTAGCTCGCCCTGCACCTGCCAGGTGACCTAAATCGCGAGACCTGGGTCCCCCGATGAGATTCGCACTGGTCCCCGATGGACGACAATGGGGGAGGGGAGAGGGCCTTGGGAATCCTTGGGAAACCTAGTGGGGAACCTAAACGGTATGTCCCGGGACCTTACAGGTGGCGTGGAGTTCTCAAGGTTTGGTGAAATGCCGTTTATTGGTTAGAGTCCTAGGGAACATAACCTGTAGGACCTGATTTACCCAAATTCTGGAGTCTTTTGGAGCCAAGTGCCCAATGTTTGAATAGGCGTCGAATTTTGGGAAGTCCATAGCGAACATAACCTCTAAGACCACCTAATGTTTGGATGTCATCAATCGGATGAAATCCTTTAGGGTAAGCCTGCACCTGCCAGGTGAACTAAATGGCGAGCCCTAGGTCCCATGAGATTTGCACTGGTCCCCGATGGACGCCAATGGGGGAGGGGGCCTTGGGAATCCTTGGGAAACCTGGTGGGGAACCTAAACGGTATGTCCCGGGGCCCTACAGGTGGCGTGGAGTTCTCAATGTTTGGTGAAATGCCGTTTATTGGTTAGAGTCCTGGGGAACATAACCTATAAGACTTTTGGGACCAACTGTCCAATGTTTGAATAGGTGTCGAATTTTGGGAAGTCCATAGCGAACATAACCTCTAAGACCACCTAATGTTTGGATGTCGTCAATTGGATGAAATCCTTTGGGGTAAGCCTTGAAACTTCATCTTCAGCCCTGACAACCTTACAACCCTATAAGTCCTGCGATTGTACAACGAGGATTATAATGAGAATGCATAAGTCCTAAATAGAATCAGACCGAATAAATCCGAGTAAATTGTAGACGCGGAAAGATACTTCTAATAGGATGTAGCATCCAATCCTGAAGTCCTAATCCATTAGTAAATCTGTCATGGACTTAACAACCGACCTAACCTCTAAGCCCTAATTTCTCGTGAGAGTAAATGCGCCTTAATTGAGATGAATCACATCCTGCTTATGCGAGGGACATCAGAGGGCATTACCGACGAGTAAAAATCCACGAACAACATAATCATAATCCCAACGTCCAAATACCAAAACTCCTGATAGAAATAAAACCTCCACATTTTTAAATATATGTTCCTAATCAAATCTAAATTCAATCGAATCTCTTCGAAATTCGTTTTCGAAATTGGACACAAATCGCACAATCGTACGACGAATAAAATATTTCTAATTTTAACAACCTCGAAAATACCCCATCGAGACCACAGCTCATTCTCTAAAGGCGGTGGAGCCACCCCTCGAGCGAAAACCTAAAAATAGGGCGAAACGCGTCGTTAAAAACGTTTCCCTGCAAAATTCCGTGTCGACCAAAATTCCATCAAGACCGTCCACATTCACTTGTAAGTCACGTTCAATTTAGGGCATCCCCGTGAAGTTAATTTTAGTCCCCCGAACGTTGTGGAATGACGAACAGCCGCGCACACCGATTCCCAATCGATATTGCGATAGCATTCACGTCAAAATATGCGGGCAGAGTAGGTGTGTACGTGCGAGAGAGAGAGAGAGCGCGCGTGTGTGTAGGAGCGAGTTCGAAAACGGGTAACGTGTCGTTTATGGGCCGGGTCGCGATTGACCCGGGCGCCGGTGGCGACATCCGCACACCGTGTTCGGCGCAATCAAGCTTGTCTAACGGCCCGCTAAAAGGGTTCCGTGGGTGTTGCCCGTCGTGGCTAATGCACTTTATTGGCGAAGTGGCTCGTAGTCAGAAATTTTTGCCGGCAGTAAGGATGCCAGAAGTTACTTCCCTTCGGGAAAGGAGAACGATCGATACGCGCCAGGGGGAGAATCCGCCGGTTTCACAGTGTTCGCCGCCGCCGCACGCCAAATGTCTCTATAATCTCGAGGCCAACACTAATAATCGAGCACCCGGACCGGCGACACACTCCCTCAATTTGCAAACTTCCCGGCCAACAATTTCTCACGTCGTCGATCGCGGCTATCACCCCCCACCCCTTTCTTTAGACAACTTGTCAGCCCTGGCTAAAATACTACTCGACTAGAGACAATTTTTGACACTCTGACACTCCTCTTCAAGACGATTTTTTACAGGATAGTTCTAATGTGGTATTGTTTATAAAAAAACTTTGCTGTGACTGTGAAAATATTTTTCAAATCGTATCTACCTTGAACCTTTACTGATTTTTAGTGGGAATATAATTTTATATTCGATTATGTTTTTGTGCGTATTTTTATGGGGTAGTTTCGAACCGGTGTAAAAATTTTCTACGACATTCTTGAGCTTTTAAAAATTGCTTTTAAAATGTTGGTTCTACATATTTGTATCTAGGAAATAGAATAAATATTTGCGACGTACTCACATTGGTCAAATAAAGTCTCCAACCAATTCTGCATGATTGGAGATGCTCCAGCGGCAGTTTATTAAACTTCTAGCCCGAACTGTACCCGACACTGTACGATTGAACACTGAGCACTTTACCAGTTTATTATTTACCTTAAAAAACGGCTCGACGGTAAATATTTTTCGTTTAGCGTGAAAACACTCCGCGGGGATATATCTGAGTAAATATCGGAGTAAATCGATGTGTTAGGAGCGAGCGTTCGAGCGTCGCGACGCATGGCGTCCGCAGTCTCCGACGACCGAGGGTTGACTGGCCGAAATCAGGCGTCTTTTTACTATCACCCTCTTGGATCGTTCGCCCTCAAGGTTGCCATCCCAGGAGCCCCCTCGTTTCTTCCTCCCCTAGCCACGTGTCCCCGGATCTTTTGTTTGTGTATACGCCTATTACCCCCGGAAACTGCGATGCCGGAATCTTCCAGGCCGGCGACCATAATCGCCGGCTGGCCGAGCGAACCTGTGTGCCCACCTATATTTTCTTACCTTTCACGAACCTTGTTTTTGTTACGCGCGACCCAATAACGGGAACAGTCACTGTCTGTTAACCCATTTGTGTCTGTAGCACCGGTACAGTCCACAACGAAAGTCTGCACACAGCTGATAAATTTTGGAAAAAATTTTGGAGTTCGAGAAAATTTGGGAAAAAGATTTTTCAGGTCGGTAGAATTTTCTGCTCTCTTTCTTTCGGTCTTGGTTAGGTCTGTTAATCCATTTGTGTCTGTAGCACCGGTACAGTCCACAACGAAAGTCTGCACACAGCTGATAAATTTTGGAAAAAATTTTGGAGCTCGAGAAAATTTGGGAAAAAGATTTTTCAGGTCGGTAGAATTTTCTGCTCTCTTTCTTTCGGTCTTGGTTAGGTCTGTTAACCCATTTGTGTCTGTAGCACCGGTACAGTCCACAACGAAAGTCTGCACACAGTCGATAAATTTTGGAAAAAATTTTGGAGCTGGAGAAAATTTGGGAAAAAGATTTTTCAGGTCGGTAGAATTTTCTGCTCTCTTTCTTTTGGTCTGGATTAATTAATCCTAGTGTGACACTGGTACAGTCCACTGTAAAAATCTGACTGCATCCGAGTATTTTTGGAAAAATTTTGGAGCTGTAGAAAATGTCGGAAATGATTTGTGCAGTCAATGGAATTTTTGATTTTATTTTCTTCTGGTCGTTGCTGGTCATTTGACTGCACAGTTTTGTGTAAGGTAACATTTTCGGCAGAGATTAATTAGAGAACGAATTAGGAATTAACGAAATGCGCATGAAGTATTAGAACCGAGGAATGGAGCGGGTAAAAGTGTGAAAGATTGAAGATACAATCTGGCAGATGTAGAACACGGCCATAGGGTGTAGGCATTGCCCGCCGAATTAAAATAAAATCATCGGGGACCCGAGGATGGGTCTCCGCGGCGCATTAATAAATTAATATGCTGCCGTATCGACTGGGAAATTAAAATACCAGGTCAGTTCAAGTCTACCTGCAATCGCAGTCACCGGTTCGGTATTTTATAAAATTATCCGGACACGTTTAACTTCTCTTGACGCACCAATATTTGTTGGACATTTTTCCATCCAGCAAAGAAAATTTATTTATTTATTTTCCATAGGGATCCGCGGTGAAATTACAAACATAAATTTTACGGGTTCCCGAAATTTTAGGGTTTTAAAAAATTAAGGAAAAATCTGACTTCACCGCGAAATGTAGGGGACAAAAATCAACAAAACTGACCTACAGGCATTAAGATTGTCAAGGTGGCATAATCTATCGACTCAGGTAGGATTTGGTGACCGAGCCGGTCCGAGGAGACTCCGAAGGGACCAGCCAGGTGGCAAAGGGCCGAAACAACCAGAAAGTAGTCGCGTGCGAGGGGGGGAAGTCCCTTGGAATCGATCGCACGTGGACAGCCGGTAACAGTTGACCTAGGGCCGCACGAGTTATGCTAGGAATCTCATAAGCGGCGTTCGTCACGGCCGGACGTCTCGGGCCGTTCAATTGAATTTCGGTGGTGCGATTCGCACACGACATTCTGTGTCAAGCTCGCCTCGTTCCCTCGTTAAGAATCAATGAGAGAACGGTGAAACGGCGCGCGTTGCTCGTCGCGACGCGTCGTTGCCTGTCGTGCTGGCAACCTTGACCTCCCCTGACGGATCTTCCCCTAAAAAGGGGGGCCAGACGCCCCCAACCTGCACCGAGACAATTTGTCGGATAATCTCGTTTCGCTCGAACTTCCTCGAGCATTTAATGCTCCGCGTGACCCAGTTGCCGGAATCCGGCTCCTTTGACTTCGCCGAACCTCAAGCCCCAGGATAATGCCCGGGGCCATTAATTTCGGGCCTGCAGGATCGGAGGGTCCACGCCCTTTAACAGGGTTCACTGGCGAACAATCGCCTCCAAAAAATCCAACGTTATCGAAGCGATTTAATCGAGTTAAAGATTCGATTGGACTTCAAATCGAGTCTCTCAGAAATTGAGTGTAACAAATGTATTTATAACTTTTGAACGATGAATCTGTTTAAGCTTAAACTTTTTTGGGGAGTGGTTCATAGTACTATGTAAATGTAGGGAAAAAATAAAAATTTTCCATTGCGCCGTTGGGCTGCAAAAAATTGTCGAAGTTGAAGATTCGATTGGACTCCGAATCGAGTCTCTCAGAAATTGAGTGTAACAAATGTATTTATAACTTTTGAACGGAGAATTTTTTTAGCCTTGAACTTTTTTGAGGAGTGGTCCATAGTACTATGTAAATGTAGGGAAAAAATAAAAATTTTCTATTGCGTCGTTGGGCTGCAAAAAATTGTCGAAGTTGAAGATTCAATGGGATGTCAAATTGATTGTCTCGGAGATTGGGACAAATTTAAAAACTGTTGATACCAAAACAGTCTTTCGAAGCTGTATGACGTATCTGAGGTCGCAGCACAAAATGGGATGCACTCGGGCTAGCGGGGATTAGCATACGTGCCACATGTGTGTGTTTAGGGCTAGGTCACCTGGGGCTGCGGTTCGGTCAGAATTTCGGTTCGCAGCACATATGCTGGAATTGTGCTGGGTTAGGTCAGAATTGCATTGTATCTGGGTTAGGACATCTGTAAGTTGTTTCGAGTCGGGTCATGTTGAAGTAGACGCTGATATGTACGCTAAGGTAGGTTCTGTACTCTGCCCGAGTGCATGAGACACTGTTTCCTATATAAAAGAGTGCTTCACGTCAGGTCGACGTTGTATCAGATCACGTTAGTTTAGGCTAGCTGAAGTTAGGTATGGATAGACCCACGTCCTCAGTTACGTCATCTTTTTTTAACCTATTGCCCCTTCCTCTGTTAGGGCACAGTATCCCTAGGCTGCAGCACTTTAATGCATCCTCGTAAACAACGACACATGCACCGAACGACCAATCGGTCCCTAGCGGTATTTCCTGTGAGAGAATGGAAAGAAAAATGTCCAAGGCAATGATAATGATGCTCCTGCACGACGAATACTAAACTGTCCTCTGGAGAACCCTTTGGATCCTGCTTTCCATCTACAGCTTTTTACAGCCTTAATTTGACTACATGCAAGCACTCTAATCAGTCCTTCGGGCTTAACTTGGATAGTGTTCGTGGATCTTTGAAATAGGTATCGTTGAGTCGGGATCCTGTAGAGCTAAGTCCCAAACTAATCTAATTATGGTACGCATAGAATGTGGTACCTACAGAGTTAGGTCCCTACGTAGCTAGACCCCTAGCAATTAGGTCCCCAGAGAGTTAGGTCCCTACATAGCTATACCTCTAGATATTAGGTCCCCACGTAGTTAGACCCCTAGCAATTAGGTCTCAATTTAGTTAGACCCCTAGAAACTAGGTCCCCAGAGAGTTAGGCCCCAATATAGTTAGACCCCTAGAAACTAGGTCCCCAGAGAGTTAGGTCCCAATATAGTTAGACCCCTAGAAATTAGGTCCCTGGAGAGTTAGGTCCCTACATATCTAGACCCTTAGAAACTAGGTCCCCAGACAGTTAGGTCCCTACATTC
>CM052135.1:3118758-3145627 GCA_028454255.1 Halictus ligatus
TTAGACCCCTAGAAACTAGGCCCCCAGAGAGTTAGGTCCCTACATAGCTAGACCCCTAGAAATTAGGTCCCTGGAGAGTTAGGTCCCTACATATCTAGACCCTTAGAAACTAGGTCCCCAGACAGTTAGGTCCCTACATTCCTAGACCCCTAGCAATTAGAATCCCCAGAGAGTCAGGTCCCTACATACTTAAACCCCTAGAAATTAGGTCCCTGGAGAGTTAGGTCCCTACATAGCTGTGTCCCTATAAACTTAGGTCCCTATAGAGTTATGCTCCTATTGAGTTACACATGTATCGTAGAGTTAGGCTTGCTCCAATCCCATGATCGAACAACGAAAAAGTCTGGCACGTCAAATGGCAAGTTCATTGCCAAATGCTGAATATAAAATAAACAAGTGTCAAAACAGTCAAAGTATATATATATGTATGTATGTATATTTCACATTGATCATTCAGCATTCGTTCGGAGGTCCGCTCGGAGTTGCACGCGATCACTATGATCGTGGTGAAAGACACCCAAGGGTGTATTTTTACTTTCTTCCTCGGAAACGATCAAAGAAATGACAGTGGAGCGCTGCAGTCAACGATAACTCGCGGGGCCACTATGGTATCGACAACATAAGACATCGCATGCAGATAATTTCCGTATTTCCAGAGTAATTTCAAGGTGAAGCAATTCTCTGGGCACGCTTGATAGTTGTAGCTCAGCGAGATAGACACAGAGATAGACAGAGAATGATCATAGCTGACAGAGAAGTTGAAAGAGCGTTTACCTTCTAAAAATCATTTCTTCTGCCGAGGGACGTTGGGTCCCTGCTCGACCAGACCTTGCCGATTTCTCTCATTCTGGTCTACAGATCACCCTCGCCCGCCCTTCTGAAAATAGAACGAATGATCGATCGATTAGGCCGCACTCGTGACACTTCTCGAAATTACACGCTACACTCGGAAAAAATGCCAAACTTCGATTCGTTTATTATTGACGATCGGACCGAGGGCAGAATAAAAATTTCCAAACACAAATTTGAAACGTTCTTGAATTATTTTAATATTTTGCCGCGTTTTACAAATTTAATTCTTGCTTCAGTGATTTACACAGATACTCGTAATTTCAATTATTATCTCATTTCTTTCTCTTCAAATGTAGCACGCTCAACCCTTTTGTAGCACTTTTGTAGGGTTGGTTATAATCGCATAAAATCCTCACTGTTTCTGGTATCGTTGCACAAGGGATCATTCGCGGTCTAAAAAATTACAAACGGGGACAACGTTGCTTCGAAACGCGAGCTTGAACTTTCAATCGTATCCCACAGGGTCGGCAAACTTTCGCGGCTCATTTAGCCTCGGTGCTTCATTTTATTGCAACTCGCTACCCCCGTCCGTACGCGGCGTTTCATCCCCAATCAAAGTTCACGAAAACTTGCTATACCTCGCGCGTAAGAACGCGCAGCATCCGCGCCCCGTCGTTATTAAAAACAGCCCGACAAACATTACCCTGACAAACACTTTCTTAGTAATATTCATCGGAACCGTGTTTCAGTAGTACGAATCAATGTAGCGCGAAGCCTCGAATTCCATTAACACTTTGACTGGAAACCTCAACAATCCGGTAAAATCGAAGTACGTTATTCAATAAAATAAAAATTGAAAAAATTACATGTACGATCTTTAGTAGTAATCCAAACTTCTTGCATTTTACAGATACTAACCAAATTTGGTAGAGTGAACATATTAACGTGAAAATTCATTATCAAACCTGGACAACAAGATAAAAGAGACCTGGTCCCTTTCATCCTGACATTGTTTATTCTGCGTAAAGATCCACAGTGTCGTCAGAGGGTAGAAAACGGTGCAAACGATGCAGAATTACAGAAACTCACGAAACGGTGGAGAAAGCTATTTTGAAAAATCGTGACCGATCGGAAAAAATTCCTCGGACCATCCGTACCATCAATCCCTTCCGAATTCGCGGGACCGTCGGGGGGTAGCTCCGCGCAAAAACGTGTGTCCGCGGGGCCGGCACGCGAGAGTAAGTACGCGGGCACACGCGAAGCGTGACTCAATAGCGGCGTGCACGCCACTTAACGCTTAGGGTCGCGCGAGTCGATGCCCGAGTAGAGAGAGAGAGAGAGAGGACGATTCCCGTTGGGGCACGGCAACTGCGCGCCGGAAAATCGCGTGGCGCCGCCGAACAAAAGGGGGGGCCACTACTGCGCACAATCTTAAGGGGTGCTTCGATCGCAATCCGGTCCATGTGGTGTCAACCGCGATCCTACGGGGGGATGGGCCGCGAACGTCGGAGGAAGCGAAGGAGAAAGAGGGAGAGGGAGAGAGAGAGAGAGAGAGAGAGGGGCAGGTACCAGGATGAGGTTTGATCAGTCTCGCACGGCGAAACAAAGATCCCCTAACTTGTTAATCCTTCCCCGCGCGCCGAGGGATTCCGGGTACTTTGTCGCAAAGCTGGCCCCGATCGTTCTTTAACCGCTTTGATCGCCAAGCCAGTTTTCGGTCAAAGTATACCCCCGGGCTGCGGAGGTGTGTGCGAGCGCCGCGACTAATGTTTTAATCAAATTTCCCTCTTTTTTTTCAGACGACATCAAGATCTCGGAATTCACGCGATGGGACTTTTGGAAAGAAACTGTGAAGGTTCTCGGATTGGTCCTCGAACTTGGATGCCCTAACCTAGGGGATCTAAGAATTCCAATCTAAATGGACTTCCTAACCTAAATGTTCCAAATGTTTTAACCTAGAGCAGCCAGGAATCCTAACCTCTAGGCCCCAGATGTCCTCAAACCTGATCTGGATGCCCTAACCTAGGGGATCTAAGAATCCCAGCATAAACGTTCCGAACATCCTAACTTAGATGTTCCAAACGTTTTAACCTAGAGATTCTAAGAATCATAACCTCTAGGCCCCAGATGTCCTCAAACCTGATCTGGATGCCCTAACCTAGGGGATCTAAGAATTCCAACCTAAACATTCCGAACATCCTAACCTAGATGTTCTAACCTAGAGAATCCAGGAATCCTAACCTCTAGGTCCCAGATGTCCCCAAACCTAATCTGGATGTCCTAACCTAGGGGATCTAAGAATCCCAGCATAAACGTTCCGAACATCCTAACCTAGATGTTCCAAGCATTTTAACCTAGAGATTCCAACAATCCTAACATCCATGCCCCAGATGTCCTCAAACTTGATCTGAATGCCCCAACCTAGGACATCTAAGAATCCCGACCTAAATGTTCCGAACATCGTAACCTAAATGTTTTAACCTAGAGAATCCAGGAATCCTAACCCCCAGGTCCCAGATGTCTCAATCTAGACAGTCTAATTATCCTAACCGGACGAATCTAGTTGTCCTAACCTAGAAGTCCTAAGTATTCTAACCTAGAAATGGTTAATGTCCTAGTTCGGGTATTCTGACGTAAAGTCTGACATTGAAATAGCGGCGTATGCTGTCTGTTAATTAATCATGACATACACACGAACCTAATTTACCATTATAGAACTAGGTGATTGTGCAATATCGATTATAGGCTTTTCAATATTCAGAGGATCAACGGCATCGGCACGGTATTTGCCAATTCAAGAATTCGATAACATTACAATCGGAGCTGTAAAGGGATCAATGCCGGGGAGTTCGGTTACCGAATAGACTGTTGGGTAACAAACACGTGTTCAACAGTTAGATCATGCCGAGCACACGGTACTAGAGGGAGAAAGAATGCCCGGTTAGACTGGACATTCAACTGGTTCCCGAACCTCATTGTCCAAATCTGCTTTCCGTTTCATGTTCCGGGGGGGGGGTGAAGGGGTGGGGGGGGGGTGTGATCGATAGGACATAAGGAAAGAGTCCCCTGGTTGGGTATGAAGCAACAAAACGTGAACGAGGACAGAGAGAGAGACAGAGAGAGAGAGAATAACTATGACTCTGGCGAGCGTCAATCAGAGGAAAAGTAAAAGTGGCTTGAAAATTTAAAGGGCTTCGGGATCGGCACACTTCACGTGTAACTGTTGCTGCTTTGGGAACAAAGTTATCGCACGGCGAAACCAAACGTGCCTTGTACAACTTCTTGCCCCTTTTTACCACTTGACATTTACTGTGAACGCTCGACCTTATGACACGGCCGATTCGTTCCGTGTTATAAGTAGCCTGCGGACTTTTACAATTGAAAATATATTTCCTCTATTTATTGTCTCGCAAAGTTGAAAACAGTATAAAGTCTCCTAAAGTGTTCTCACGGTATTACACCTGTCCCATTTGTGCGAGCACAAACGCACAAACATCAGCAGTCTAGGAAGACTGAATTGAGTGAACCAAGACGCGTGCTTCCAAGACTCCAAAAAATGCTTCACCCTCCCAAAACATTCTTTAATTCCAACCCCCTGTGGTCAAAGCACGAAACCAACTAATATTCTCAAACTCAATCGCAATCGTGTCGCGCAGTGTTTACAATAAAGAAGATTAGCGACGAAACTACGTTCCCTGGGGCAGCAAAAATTGGTGTACGGTGATGTCTCATCTACTAGACCCAGGAAAACCCAAAAAATCCCAAGTCCTGGCAGCGATTGCTTCGGAAGTGCCACGCAATACCCTAAGCCGGTGGTCCGATTGCGCCGCTCCGGCGTTTCCTTCGATTGTAGATTGGGACAGCTCGGGAAGGAGGACACGGCGTCGAAAGGAGGGTATCAAGAAAGCTTCGAAGACGAATCTGGTTCGAGGGTATCCAGTGGAAGGCGGCGATAAGGCGTCGTCGTTGGAAGACGCACACCGTCGGCCGGAATTTCGGATCGCGGCGGCTAGTAGCGCTGGGGGATTCGGGGGGGTGTAGGAGGTTGGCGATCGATAAGGGATAGTTTAAGGGCGAGAGTGGCACACGGAGGAAGAGAGGCCAGCTCTATCGGGAGCGCCGTCGGAGGCCTGTAGGAATGCCGGTTTCTCTTTCTCCCTTTCCCGGCAGGTCTCGGCGTTCAGGGGTGGCTAACGAGCGACACCTGTCAGTGGACTTGGCAAAAAACGTGGCAGAGCGGTCGGTTGGGGGGGAAAAGAGTGACGGGGGGGTTGGTATGGGGTGCAGCGGGGGGGATCGGGAAAGGGTGTCAGACCTGGCCGGTCGACCTAGAGAGGAGGAACCCGTCGGTGGTCGTCGTGGCTCGAATAGGGGATGGCCGTCCGGGTGGAAAGAAGCGAAAAGAGACACACAGGGTGTCGAGAGAACGATGGCGTGTGCGGGTAGCCCACGGTCCCGGATCCCGGCCGATCGATATACCCTTTTTCGAGAGAGTGTCGACCCTCCCTTCGGGTTCACTTCCTCGAGGAAGAGGGGTCGGCGTGCGAGCCCGGTTCCTCGATGACAATACCCCGTGTAGGACACCGACGGGTGACATCGATGGGGGGGGGGGGCGGTTTTAGATACCGGTGAAGACGTACCTTGCCAGCGTCGACGACCGACGGCAGTCCTGGAGCCCTCCCCGGTGGTGGTCTTCAGGGTGGTCTTCAGGTTTCCCAGCGGCGCGGATTTTCCGGTTGCAGCTTTCTCACCTCACCGTATAACGCCACGCGGGAATCAATACGCGCGCCTGCCTCAAGCTTCCTCTCTCTCTCTCTCTCTCTCTCTCCCTCCCTCCCTCTCTCGGCCTTTCTCTCTCTCTCTCAACCGCCCCTCCACCCTGTCTGTCGACGCTTCTCCGCCCTGGCGAGAGAACCCACCGGCTGCTCTACTCTCCTCGCCGGCGTTTTACACTGTCTAACCAAAGGACCGGGGAACCGACCCGCTGGACTCGACCCGACCCGACCCGACCCGATCCGACCCGACCCGACTCGACTCGACTCGACTGTTGTTTCCGAGACCCGTCGGCAGGGCCGGTCTCGAAACCGGCCGGTCAACGAACAGGGCCGCCGTCGACAAAACACACAGGCCCGTGCCACGCGTACCGGGGGCCCCCGGACTCTAACACCAGCGACCAGACACCAGCCGGATCGACGAACGAACCGCACGAAAACCCCGGATTCGCCTGACCACGGTGTGCAACGCACCGCGCCGCAAAACCACGACTACCTGAAGCACCCGGGCGGACATCTTGGACGAGGACACTGCGCACACGCGCCGCCCCCCCCCTCTCCCCGCACCCTCTCGCCTCTCGCTCACCCCACCGCTCCCCCGCAGCGCAGTTTTTCTCGACGATGCCGACGCGACCCGCCGGCCCTTGCACCCACGGACCGAGGGAATCAATTTTTACGCGGACCAGACGCGACTGGACTCGTCGGGGGACACCACGGGACGATGATTTTTTTCGGGAGTTTTTGGAACCCGAATCCCCCCCTCCGGGGTACAGGGTTGTTGAGGTTAGCGGGCTGGTGACGTGGCTGCGGAACCGATACAGGCTGTCTTTTGAGAATTTTGTTTTTAATACCCACGCAACAGGTTCTTTCGAAGGAATTCGAACGGACCGAGTTAAGGGCGGTTAAGGGTGGCTTTTCTCTCGAGAGTAAAATTCGAGATGGACAGCTGGGGTTCGTGTTGGAATGGGGTTGGATTTTGAGACGATTGTTTCATACTAAAGAATATTGAATACATTTTTTTAAATAAAAGTAAAATATTTAATTTTTAAAGAATTTTCTAATTGCTTCCGAAAAGTGCAAAATCAATTTTCTAGAAATCAATGCAATCTAGAGAACACACGCATCACGGATCGTAGTTTGCCGGTGGATGGGTCTCGCGTGACCCGTACCATACTGTACACATATTATAACTGTATAGTATATGCATACAGTAGCCCATGTCACCGTAGAGCCAGCCTTCGCTGTGCGACGGTCGCGGAAGATTAGAAAAAGGTTTAAAAAATTTGTCGCGACCCTAAGCTCTCGAATAAACGAACCAAGAGGGTTCGAAACCGGATGCTCAGGGACGTATGTAACTGGATCGTCGAGGCCCGCAATGGCGGTAATTTTTTTGTTCGGTTCACCCGAATCGGTGGTCGAAGGATTAACAAAGTTGATCATCACGGAAGTACGGGGGATTTGTTTTCCATTGTATAAACCGTTTCCGGGGGTAGCTGCGGTGATCGAGTTATCGGATCGGGCGGCCAGGAACAAGGGATGCTTCTCCCCGGGACCGAAACACGCGATAACACTTGGCCGCCGCGCGTTCTCCGATCGAGGGAATAAAATATAGATCCCCGACCCGGGAAATTGATTCTGTGCCGCCGCGAATCCCCGATTCCTCCATCTTCGGCTCGTTTTGCTCGTTTCTTCGGGGGGGGGGGGGGGGGGGGCGGGGGTGCTGTGTCGAATCCTCGCACGCAGACGTTGAAATTTTTCTGAGCCGCCCCCGTTCCCCCCTTAGCGTCTCACCCGACGACGACAGTGACGGAGCGTGTCCAACTACGTCGTTCGCGACGACAGCCGAGCATATTCGAGCCGATTTTTATGAAACTCGCGTGAAATCCGCTTCCTCGAAATATATTTGACACGCGTGTGTTTCTTTTTACGGACATTGCTTTTTCAGGGACCCCCGGAATCAGGGGTTGAAAACATCTTGTAAAAATAGTTTATCAATCGGAGAACACAGGAGTAAAATATTGGACTCGAATTGTGTGTTTTCTTAACATTATCGAATATTATCGAAGGGAAGTTTTTTGTTTAAATAATATGGTAGATATACGAATTAGCCATTTGAATTAGACAAGTGGTTTTAAATGGAAGTCTTGTGGAATGTTCGACATAAGGGCAATTAAAAAGGCAAGTTAGGGGTTCTCAGATTGAATAGCGGAACTTCCTTGAAAAAATTCTTCAACTTTTCTTGCTCGTCCGAAAATTTCCACCGACTAATTACCGAGAATATTTCCATATTTCCGAGAATACAATTACTATGACAGACGGTCACTTTTCACGATCGAACACTTTCCGCCGGGGGTGGCATTAATTAGAGCCCGAAACCCAATTTTACCGTGAATCCACGAGTTTCGTCGGCGGAGCGGTTCCGGCTGAGAACCCCTGACTAATTAGATGAAGCTCCCCGTCCAAAACCCGGCTTTTCAAAGTCTAATTTTTCGAATCAACCTTTTTTCCCGGTGCGCGGGAAAACTCGAAATCCGATTTCCTACGACCGTCGACCCTCTGGTAGGACCAGTGGGGTCTATCATAATCAAAATTCTGTTAATTTAATATGTTTCAACCAGTTAGATAAATGTTCTCTCAAAACTAAAAAAGCTTGCTAAAATTAAATATTAATGTATCGATTCTGAATTAAAACTGCTGCGATTACATTTTTAAGTCCACTTTGAAAGTTTTATTAAGGGTAAAAGTAGGGGTTGACATTTTCTCGCGCTACCGAAAATTATTATTCATAGTCAATATTTTCGGATTGCTTCCGGATTGTTTAAACGTCGACGAATAAATTCATCAGCGAATTTGCCGGCGGTGTTTTATTGAAAAAGGGGGTGGTTAGGCGTTCGATCGTCGAATTGGTTCAATAAATCGTGGACAGGCGGGATCATTCTGACTGTTTCGGTCAGGGTCGACTATTATGGTTTTCCACGAAATCACGTGCGGTAATCACCGTGTTTTACGAGCTGCTGCGAGCTGCAGACTATTAGATCGATACAATCGGCCTAGCCGTGGTGCTTCTGAGACACGCTGATTGCGAGGGCTCCTCTGCTAATTTTTTTCTCTCTCTCCTCCCTCCCTGTCTCTCTCTCTCTCTCCCTCTCTCTCTCTCTCTCTCTGTGTCCCTCGAGTAAAAGATCGCAATCAGCTGGTGATTGTCGTGTACTCGTCCCCGAGTACAGTCTGTACAGTCCGCACTCTGACGCAAAGAGTGCTAAGTAGATGCGGGCGGTTTTCGTCGGACACTCGTTCTCAACCCCCACTTGCCTTGGAATTTCAGTGCAACTTTTTTGCCTGCTCGCTCGACACACAGGGTGGCTCGTTAATCCTCGAAAGTAGCTGCATCAGTTGGTAAATATATTTTTATCAAAATTCACAAGACACCCTGTATAATGTTTCGACACAGGTAAAAGAATAGAAAATGATTGGCTCTCCAGCGGAGGATTCCTTTCTTTCGACAATGTTCTGTTCTAATTTGGCTAATTCTAGGCTCGAACTTTTATTTCAGAATTTCAAGTAGATCCGGACAGCACCGATCAGACATTGTCCACTTCTCTGACATTACACTTTTACCGGCATGCTTTTCCAAATATAGAGAAGCGTGTGTTTAAAAATACGTAGTTCAAAGTGACGAGGATCGTTAAAACGAAGAAATAAAATATTTACAGTCCATCCATTATTTGTTTAATTAAAGATTATCTTTGACTCTTCAAGTGTTTTTGTTCAATTTTATAAGTGTACCACTGTTAATTGATTTTAAACGATGACTGGTGCATTCGTCATTGAACAAAAACTTTCTATCCGTTTCAGCACGAGTATACTCGTCATCGAACAATAAAATCGTTGCACTTCCAGGACGAGTATGCTCGTCGCTGACCAGAAAATCGAGCCCCCTTAACGACGAGTATACGCGACAAGAACGGCGACCGTTTCGACGACGTTTAATTAATTTTTTGGGCGCCGTCGGTCCAGTTGAAGGTCTATGGGGTTTCCAGGGGTTGCAGCGGCAAGAACTCGAGCCGAGTGTATCCCGTTTCAGCTCTCTCTCTCTCTCTCTCTCTCTCTCTCTTTCTCTCTCTAAGTGACCGACGTGAAACTGATACACCGGCACGAAAGACAAGTAACTTTCATCGATCTTGTTCGGCGATCCTTCCTCGCCCCTTCCACGCCCCCCTCCCCCTCTTTTCGAACCACCTGAACGACCCCTTCTCGCTCCCCCTCGTGATCGGTGGGCGCCGGGAATCCTCTCGTTTTTGCGTTTAATTGCTCGTCACGGGGACAAGGATCGAGACCCGAATAAATTTGAAAGCCATTCACCGGAAATTTTATTGGACGTCCGAGGGATTCGGCCGCCGATTCCGCGCCGTTATTAATGTCACCGGGCTCCGGGCTGCCGTTTATTTTACACGTTGGCCCGACAAAGTGGCCGCGTTATTGAAATCCGAAAATTCGCGGACCGTTCCGGACGATCGCGAGAATCGCGATCCAGAAACCAGGACTCCGACCGTGGCTGGTTAACCAGAGTCTTGCGTCTGATCAATGCCGGCTTCATCTACTCGAGGGGGCCGGCAGGCATTTGGCCTTGACTGTCACGCTACTGTGCCTTTTTTTTTTCTAGACATTTTACGTGTTAAATGAGTGAGTAATCGATTAAAAATGCACACCACCGTGTTTGTGCGTGTCTTTGCTACGTCTGTATAGAGCCTTTCTTTCGATACGAACGCTAAATCTCTCAGCGGCAGCCATCTTGTGACGTCGTACTTCCTTCAGAATTCGAATCTTCTGCCGAATATTACAAATTACAAATTAAGAGCCGACACTGTGGGATTTTCAATGTGCAATAAAAAAGATATGCCTTTGAAAACGTACACGTGCAAGTACACAATATTTTTTAATTGTCCACACTATTTTACATATTTATTTTTATGCAGTTTTTTCATTTTAAATATCGCTTGAACTACTTTTATATATTTCGAAGTAGATACTCACGAGTATATACTTTCATCTTAATAGATTAACAATTTTATTCATTTACCTGAACTATTTCTACACATTTTGAAATGTGTATACGTAATTGTATTTGCAGTAATGTGTAACTTGTAATTATATTTACGGTAATGTGTCGCATCCAACTATTGAACGTGAGTCCCGCAGAGGCTCCCGGATTTCAAATTACACCTGTGAAGGTAATGATTGAAAGTTATAGGCGGCGAGCCTGCTAAGAACCGAAATAAGTCTCACTCAGCCGGAAAATTGAGTATCGTCCAGAAAAATGGCGTCCGGGTCTCTTACAAGCGGCCACGAAAACGGATACAATGAACAAGAAAAAGACGATCCAGATTATGGAACTGGAACCGATGAATGAAATTACTCTCTCTCTCAGCTGAGAAAATTTTCTGCAACCCTAAAACTGTTACGACAATGCAACAAAAATCTGTCTGCCACAAAATTCGCAGTGCTTTCTCGAAAAATTATTTCTCGGGGTTGAAACCGACCACCTGCACGAAATTGGTGGCAAAAATTAGAATCTTCGATTTTTAGACATTTTAAAGAATAAAAATGGCTGCACGCCGACAATTCGCAAAGATTCGAGGCATTCTTTGACGAGGATTATTTTAATGAGTAGATTCCGCGGGAGATTCCCGGGGAAAATTCTTGCGAGAGAGAGAGAGGGGTTCGATTATTAAGTAGACGGTAGAATCCACTCGATGGATCGATCGCAGAAATCTCGGCGTAGAATCGGGTACCGGGTAATCCGAGTCTCGCAGCTACAGTCCGTCCTGAAAATTTACGAGCGGACGGACGATCCCGTTTCCTCGGCGTAGAATCGACGCGGCGACGTCTTTCCGCCGAGTGTTTTTGACACGGAGAGGCGGCCTCTCCGATCGATTGAGGCCAGAATAGCCGAACCGGAAGTAGGACGTTTAGGCTCGATGGGGATGACAACGGAGAGTGACTTAACTTCGGTGTCCTCGGGAACCTCAACCTAGTCCGATGCCCTCGGCGAATCACTCCAACAGGACTCCCTCGTTGACAATACGCCAAGATGAATTACTTTCCAAAAAACAAAAAATCATTCGAATCCCCTAAACCACTGTATACTGCACTGCCGAATGATTGGTATACATTTCACTGTGCTGAAACGTAAAGAAACTCTACCGGGTGATGGTTTGAAGTCGTTATTCAGCTTAGAGATTTCAAATTTGGCGCTCGGGGGGGCCGCCATGTTGCCACGTTCTTGGCGCAAACCTGCGAGGATTTTGAATGTGGCGTTCCTCGTTCCAAATTAAATGGTGGCGTTGGTTCGATTGGTGCAGACGATTTACGCTGTTGTACACCAATCGCGATTAATGCGGAAGTCTTGGGTTATGTTTGTTGGTAATTATTTGGTGGAATAATTACCTAAACAGTCTCCGATCGGAATGAATCGTTAGGGGAGGAGTCGAATAACTACCGCAATGATTCCCTTGAAGAGCTGGGTCAAAATAGACCCAGGACCCGTCAAAATGACGGATTTTATGTTCTTTAATTTACAATTATTGTGATCGTAAAAATGCATTTATAGGAAATTCATGTAACACATTTATTCCTCGGAACATATATTATAGTGAAAGCCTGCTAAAAATCTGGCTGAATATGTTCTTGGTATTTTTATAAAATAATCCAAACTGGCCACTTTTAGTGCTCCGTAAATCTAGTGATAATTATTCTTAGTAACATTAATCGTGGGAGGAACCGAAACACAGTCATCCCAATTTTTCCTGAGTAGCGCACAAGGGTTGATTGCGGACGAGTTTGAAGTTAGTCCGAGGAAGGAAATTCCCAGGGCCCCGGGGGGCGGTTAGTACGGCCCTGGTGGCGCCCGTATGCGTGACGTTGAACCAACACGCGAGCGCAGACTCGCGTGTCACCGGCGTAACCCTCGAGTACATCAGGAGAGCTGCACGATGGACGGGGGGTCGTGGACTGAAAGGAAAGGGGCTGAAAAAAGGTGTGAATGCCGGATGGCGTTCATTCAAATGCCGTCCAATCGCAGCTGTCGTACTCCAGGTCGAGTGGCAGGACCGGCCTTATACACCAGGCAAATTATTAATTCCTCACGCCGCGACGCGACGAGACGCGACGCCGGTCGTGTCATGGTGTCTCACCGTGTCCCGTTAACGAGCCCCGAGTTAACCCGAAATCGGAAGAAAGACACATACTGTGTGTTTCGCACGGTGAAAAGACCCCCTACAGACGCCCTTTCGAGGAGGAGAAACAGATATACGCCCGGGGATTCCCGACGCACTCTACGCCCCCGCCATTGCGCGCCGCGAAACTTTCGCAATAGCCCCGTGCAACTTTCGATTAGCATCCCCCCCAGGGGCTCCGCAGAAATTAGGGGCCAGACGCGATCATTATTTCTAACGTCCCCCTAAACTGCTCCATCTTTGCACCTGCTCGGCCGACTGTCAATGAAACCGAGCGGGCAGCGGCTCTCAACCTAACCTCACACTTTCGCGGCGCAAAAATCGTTGTTCCACTTCCAGTCGACTTATTTCGAACAGAGGCGTTTATATAGGCCGCCCCCCGTTCGAGCCTGAAGCGCTACTCGGGATAATATGTGGGTCGAATTATTCAAAAAACTTTAAGACCCAAAAATAAAAATATTCCGCTACGATTTCAATCTCATTTTGACGATACAGTGTACAATTACGTCCCTATCAGATTTCTTGTTAGAGGTCGTCCGAAGGTCGATTCTATCATACACGAGGATAACGTTTTTCAATGTCGTAAATGTTAAGATACAGGAAGGGTCAGTCGCGAATTGGAAAATATTTTTCGTGGCTGTTCCCACGAAAAAAATCCGGACCAGATTCCGCACCGTCGAAAAATAATCATTGTCCGCCCGGAAAAGTGTGTCAAACGTCTCGATCGATCGATTATTTGATTGGTGTCGTACGTCCTGCCGATTGGTTCGTATTATCGTCGCCCCGGTGACTCCCGGGCCCCCCACCACCGGCTGACAAAAACAGCCTCGAGAGTACACTGTCCGAAATTAGTCGATCCGCGGCGACACCTCCCAGAATACTAAAACACCTGTTCAATATGCGATTAGCGTGATCCCGCGACCTTTAGGCCGAATTGAATCGGTCGCGAGACAATATACGATCTCCGCCTGGCCGCTTCAAGGACACAACGACTTATATTCGACCCGTTGACCGAAAAATACAACAACTTTTCCCAGGCAATCTATTCAAGTCCAAAGCGGTTTCGATGTGAGAACGTACCCAAGACGTACCCAAAAAAAAATCAAGGGAAAAAGAGTTGCGTGGATTAAAATCAGCACCCTATTCGCAGGCGATAGGTACGGCCCTGGTACGCATACGTCGATGCCGGCGAGCGTGCAGCTTACATACGAATAACGACGCCGCCGACGAGGACGAGGACGCATTACACCCCCCACCACCACGTACTACGAAATACTACGTTCTGTGATGCGGTGCAATTAAGCCAGCGCCACCCCCCTCCTGTTCTCCGCCCCCTTCCCCTGTTCTCCGACACCCCCGCGAACCCCACGGAACCCCGTGTCTAGAGTCCACTCTAGGCTACGCCATCCTTACCCTCACCGCGGAACCGGTAGACTTCGGATCCGCACGGGCGCAAGTCCGTCTCTTCTTTTAACCACCCCCTACCGCGGTCGTTTATCCATTCGTTCATTCATCAGAACACGCTTCTTTCTAACCGGCTCCCGGCCGTTCGAACCCCCGCAACCCCTCGCCGCCGCCAGGAATGCGATTCTTTGCTCTTAATTTTCCTGCGACCCTTCAATCGTCTCACCTGTGTTGGGACCCGGGTGAGAGACCGATTTGTACGCTCACAAACATATTTCGGACGTTGTACGAAATATTTTCGAACGTCAAAGAGTCGTAGAAAAATAAAGCTAGCTATAATTCTAGGGATCCGCGTGCTTATACCTACAAAAACGGAAGGGAAAGAGTAAGGATGACCAATTGTCGCAAGACGCTGGTTGTCGCAAGTCTACCAGTCGCAGACTCTACAGATTAGAACTCGCTACTAAACTTTAAACTGAACTCTGAACTTTTACTAAAACCTCTACTGAAACCGAAGAGAATCGCTATGGTCGACCAAGAAAACTCTATGATCGAATGAATCATCTTTGATCCCTTTTATAAGATGGACAGTCCATTGTCTCAATAGGATGTTGATTCAAGAGTCTCTTTGTAATTTAGTCCTGATACTTTCTAGCTAATGCGTCCTCACTCCCACCACGAAGTCAGCATCCCCTCCCGCAACTTAGCACAATTGGACACCCTCTTTGTTTATTCTCAAGGTGTGTTTTGCGCCCTACCTAACTTCCCAGAATTTTTAACGCATATCTTAATTCTATTTGTTTCTTCTCCTCGCGTGACATCAATTGGGTTTAAACGATAGTTTACCCTCATTTCTGCCGAGTCGTCTTCGTTTGTTTATTCACTTAGCACCCGTCAAACCAAGCGCTTGGACATTGCCTCCTGAACGCGTTCGGTAGAAACGGAATTAGTAAAATTAAATGGCGTCCGATTGCAGAGCTTTGAGTTTCAGTAGCCAGCCGATCCGGACAGTAGAATATTAACGATTTATTTCGATGGAAATATTTGCGCCGTAACAGCGGAGCATTGTTGAAAACAACTGAGTAACAATTGAACGTTGTTTAACATCATTGGGAACAATTCTACCGTTGCGATCGGGTTAAACACAACGGCGAACCTTAGTTGCGACAAAGAGGAAGTGCCTAACCTGAAATTTCTAACCTAACCCGCTTCACAATTACGTGCAACCGAAATGTAACCAATACTCGTCGTTCTTCGATCGACATTGGCCACGGCATTTATCCGTTGTGCCGAAAAGCGTTTTATTGTTTCAGAATCTGAAATGATTCGACTTTAACGAGGAACAATATAACCGAATATGGTACATAGCGGTTGTAACTGCCATTGTTCTTTCGATGTATCATTAATTTAACGATGTCTCGTTATTCTTTGATTTCAATCATCATCGCAACGCAATTAGTAACTGCAAAAATACAGTCGAAAACAATGGTACTTCGACAATGACCGCTATTATTCCCCACGAACATAAAGCCTATACATGTTTCCTACATACGGTTCTACATGAGATTCCAGGATGTATACATAAGAAATTATTTAGCAAATTTATTTCTTTGGGTACACATTATTTTTAAAATATTACTAAAAATGTGGGTAGCACGTTCTTGTTATTTTCATGAAGTAATGCAAAATAGTCGGTTTTACTGCTCCGTAAACCTAGTGTTAAACTGTGTCGAGGGCAGATTTGAAATACGAATCAATATGGAGGGAAAACGGCTTAACCTTAGACGTATTTGCATCCACGAATACCGAAGCGATCCCACACGTTTACGTACACTGCGTCCGATCAAACATCCATGTACATCGCGACGATAACGACGATGCGCATATTTATTGCCAGACAGTCCGAAAAGATAGGGAAAAACGTTCGACAATCTCAACGCTGACAAAATGGCATCGTTCTCAACCGCCATATGCCATTGTCCGCGATGTTGTACTTAAATATGACACGAGACAACGAACTGCGACCGAGAAACATGAAAATTCGTCAAAAATTCTTGTCTGTTCGAAAATATACGCTGTTCTACTATAATCGTTCCCGGCAGGACTCGTAAGTCCCGCAGTTTCGAAAAACTTTCCACTGTCCCTGTGGCGGCATCTATCAAACGAGCCGACAAGCGTCGCGCGTTTTGACGGCTTTGCCTTCATCCATACACGTGTGTTCGCGTGTTGCACGGACCGTTCGATTTTTGGCGCACAACTAGGTAATTTCCGAAGGGTTGCGTCGAAGCTGGCTGACCGGAGGAGAACGGGCCACCGAGCGACACGTATAGTAATTCAGAGTGGGCCCGCGTTCGACTGTGGTTGCTTTTGTCTTCGTTGAAGGTGGTCTCTTCTTTTCACCCGCGATCGACTGCCTCCCCAGGCTGGTTTTCGTTCTAAAAAGTTTCTCGTGCCTCGAGTTCGCGTGCATCGCTACAACAGAACGTTTTCCGATCGGTTCCGAGGCTCGAGGAACGCATAAAAAGGATCCGTTCGTACGCTTCCTCTCCACTTCTTGCCTTTTCTGTCGCTCTACTTTGTGCTCCCCTCTCTCCATCTCTCTCTCTCTATCTCTCTCTCTCGCTCTCCCTCTTTCTGGCACGCACACATACACGCGTGTACACGCTCCCCTCGGTCGCGGACTCGTGTAACGAACCGTTTACGGCGATCGAGGGTTTTTGAATTTTTCAATTGAATTCCTCCTGCACACACGTGCTATCAGGATCCTAACCTGCGGCTTACGTAACCCCCCTGTGTGCAGCTTCTTGCAGGTACACAATGCCATCCGACGCGAAGAAGAAACAACAGCAGAAGAAGAAAGAGGCTGCCAAGGCCAGGCAGTCCGGGAAGAAGACGACACTGCCTAATCAGACCAAGGGGTCGGAGGATGGCAAGGAGGGCAGCCCAGGCTCGGTTAGTCAGAACGGAACCAATGGGACCTCCCCGATCAGCGCAGAAGGTACAGCAAAACTATCCACTTTCGCTCCGTTCGGTTCCTTCGGCGCTCCTTAATTCCCGATTACGTTTCGCAGAGGCTCTGTGTCTGAAGCTAGAAGCCGACGCCAGACTGAACGCGGAGGCGCGCTCGTGTACAGGATCGCTGGCTTCCCACCCACGCAGCCGTGACATAAAGATATCTAACTTTTCTATAACTTTCCACGGCTGTGAACTGCTGCAGGACACCATGCTCGAGCTGAACTGCGGCAGACGGTACGGTCTGCTCGGTCTGAACGGGTCCGGGAAGTCGACGTTGTTGGCTGTGCTCGGAAACAGAGAAGTTCCTATCCCAGACCAGATCGACATCTTTCACCTGACCAGAGAGATGCCCGCCAGCAATAAAAGCGCTCTGGAGTGCGTGATGGAGGTCGACGAGGAGCGCGTACGGCTAGAGAAGCTGGCCGAGGAGCTGATGCAATGCGAGGAGGAGGACGCGCAGGAGCAGCTGATGGACGTTTACGAGAGATTAGAAGACATGGCCGCGGACACAGCCGAGGCTCGCGCTGCCCACATTCTACACGGTCTGGGCTTCACAGCGAAGATGCAGAGAACACCTACCAAAGACTTCTCCGGAGGTTGGCGAATGAGAATTGCTCTCGCCAGAGCGCTGTACGTGAAGCCTCATTTGTTGTTACTCGACGAGCCCACCAACCACTTGGATCTGGACGCGTGCGTGTGGCTGGAGGAGGAGTTGAAGACGTACAAGAGAATCCTGGTGATCATCTCTCACTCGCAGGACTTCCTCAACGGTATTTGCACCAATATCATTCACGTGAACAAGAAGCAACTGAAGTATTACACGGGGAACTACGAGGCGTTCGTGAAGACAAGGATGGAGCTGTTGGAGAATCAGGCGAAACAGTATAACTGGGAGCAGGATCAAATCTCGCACATGAAGAACTATATCGCGCGATTCGGTCACGGTTCCGCTAAGCTGGCCAGGCAAGCTCAATCGAAAGAAAAGACTTTAGCGAAAATGGTAGCTCAAGGCCTTACGGAGAAAGTGGTCAACGACAAAGTATTAAATTTCTACTTCCCTTCCTGCGGAACGATCCCGCCGCCGGTGATCATGGTTCAGAACGTCAGTTTCCGTTACAACGAGGACTCGCCGTGGATCTACAAGAACCTGGAGTTCGGTATCGACCTGGACACCAGATTAGCGTTGGTCGGGCCAAACGGTGCTGGCAAGAGCACACTTTTAAAACTGTTGTACGGAGATGTGAGTACCGCAAATACTTTAGGTTCGCCAATCGTGCCTAGTGCAATGTGTAAAGAGACGTTAGCCCTTTGCACTCGACTGTTCCCTCTGTGGCACCGCTAACAATTTATGTACTATACTTTTACTATACTATAATTCGAATGCCAATTTAATGGTATCAAAGTACTGGGTAACGTTTAAAGATTCATCTAAAATTGCAGTTGGTTCCAACCAGTGGCATGATCCGCAAGAACAGCCACCTTCGAATAGCCAGATATCATCAGCATTTGCATGAGCTGTTGGACCTGGATATATCGCCGCTCGACTACATGATGAAGGCATTCCCAAATGTCAAAGAGCGCGAGGAGATGAGGAAGATCATCGGTCGTTACGGGCTGACCGGTCGCCAACAGGTAAGATTAAATTGTATAAGGATGGTAAAAGCGTATATTGTTTATTCTTCTTGGTTCCAGGTCTGCCCGATAAGACAGTTGTCGGACGGTCAACGTTGTAGGGTAGTGTTCGCATGGTTGGCTTGGCAGGTACCCCATCTGCTTCTCCTTGACGAACCGACGAATCACTTGGACATGGAGACCATAGACGCGTTGGCCGACGCAATCAACGATTTCGATGGTGGCATGGTGCTCGTGTCTCACGATTTCAGATTGATCAATCAGGTACGTCCCGATGGAAATGTTTCCAGGTCGTCGTTCGAAAAGCTAACGCGATCTGTTCGGCTGTTAGGTGGCAGAGGAGATCTGGGTCTGCGAAAATGGAACCGTCACGAAATGGAGCGGAAATATTTTGGATTACAAGGAACACCTGAAGACGAAAATTCTGAACGACAACAGCAAGAGGCAGAAGGAACTGCACAGAAGCAAATAATGTACACAACAACAGGCCCGGTTCATTCTCCAGCATACTTTCTCCTCTACTATAGGAACCCTCCCGTGACTCCTATTTTTTTGGACAACTCTTTGCGCCCGGCGCCCGAGTCACTTGCGCTGCTGTGTAGCGCCGATCGGTGTGCCGAGGATTATTAGTTAATTTATTTAATTGATAAAGCGAATTACTCTCTGTGACAACCTGGAAGATTGACCCCATGGTGCATTTGCCATGCAAATAATCTAGGGATCCGAATATCAATAATGTACTGCGAGAAATATAAATTGGATATATATTTATATATACATATACATGTATGTATATGTATATATAGATTACCACAGAACATTACAAGAATAAAACACGTTTAAATTGATCGATCGAGATAAATACAAATAATCCGCTCGTCTATTTTCTTTTTTTTTTTCTCATTATCGTTCTCACGATTCTCAGCTTTATTATAAAGTTCTATTCATCTATACAAAATTTATTTGATTCTCAGTATAGTCGTACAAAATATACGTGTACAAACACTTATAAATACATACTTAATAACAATCGACGACGGTTTCGCGAGACAGAATTTTCATGTCGGATATACATATGAATGGTCTCTCTCTCTTTCTCTCGACACAGCGCCGCAACAAACTGGAAGACTAAAAGAAATTGCTTCGCGTACATATATCCATATCACAAGACATTACCTCTGGTGTTCTTTCATCGTAAAAAGTGTTTCAAATATATATATGTATATCTCACAATATTTTTTAATACATCGTGAAAGTAATGTATGCATTTTTATATTAATTATAAGTAGGCGAAAGTATAAAGCACTGAATATCGTCGGTAAAGAGATTCGAGCTTGCACCGTTGGGTTTCGAATCTTGGCATAATAAAAGACAACTATAGAACAAAGAAAACATAACGCAACATTCTCCTAACATGTGTTACCTTCAATCTCAGATCTCGTAGTGTTTGGACCCAGAACCGCGTGAGATTACGTAAATTTAATAAAAAAAAATTAGGCTACTCTTAGACGGGCGTCGAAGCAGGTACAGAGCAGGCCACTTCCTGCGCCAACGCGGCGTTCCGCAGGATCGACAAATGCGAATCCATGTCGCTCAAAGCTTGGTCAATGAATGCCAATTTCCTGGCGTGGCTCTTCGACACTCCATGCTTCGTAACCAACGCCAGATGCGTCACAGCCAGCACCAGTGCCGCTACCCTGGCTTCCAGAAGTCTTGCGTCCAGCGGTGGATACAAACTCCTCACCACGTCGTCCACACGGGGAGGAATTCTTCTGGCAACCTGTGGACAAGGACTCGCATCGCAACCGGAGACTACAACGTCAAGAAACAGATACGTACGTCCACAATCTCGAGTGGAACCGTGTTGCTGTTCACTGTCCCTGCGATAGCGGTGAGACTAGAAGCCAGTGCGTGGCATGATCTTAGCACGGCTATGCACAAGGGGGCCAGACCGGTCGCGTCGTCGACCCACCTGCAGGGTGAGCACAAGTTTGAGAATGAACTACGGTTCTCGGCGGTTCAAAATTCTGTTTCAACGCAGCGCTGGGTCTACGCACCTCTCTGCCCCAGCCAACCATTCCTCGCTTTCCCATGCATCCAGGCCTAATCCTGAGAAGTTCTCGCCCTCTAACAAATCGGAGCTCAAGTCAGGAGAGTCTTTTTGATTCTGTAACAGAGTTGAGGAGCGTCGACATAATTCTCTGAGGTGATTACCGTGGCAATAGTTCAACTTACATAATAGCAACGTTGTCTTTTGCAAAGGACAAGCAACACTAAGAGCGCACCGAGGAAAACAGCAGCAAGCGCACCAAGGGCCACGGCCACCACTGTTTCCATGCCAGAAGCGCCTGCTATAGGGCCAGTGTTGCTTATGGATACAGGGGAACTCATCATTTAGATGAGTTTCGCGAATTGGGCCGACCTATTGACGCGTACGTTGGAAAACACTGTCGAGCCTGATTGAATCGTCCATGAATGCCGCTCAAAAGTCGATCACCACTGTCAAAAATGTCAACAACAGCATCGAGTTTCCCGGTGATGGTCGGTGGGAGGCGGAGACTGTCACGAATCTTAAGCTCCATTCATCAACCAGTCATTTCTCGTCGCATCTTCGCGTCCACCGTCGCAATTACGTAATTAACATGCTGTATCGTGTCCCGCCGTTGATCGTCGACCATGTCCAGCGGAAAGACGGCCTAGAATTTCATGAATATTCGAGACAAACGCGTGCTTTGTGTAAACAGACTTTGCGAAAAATACAGATACATTTTCCGAAGATTTTATTCGCGTTATAAATATCTAGGGACATCGAGGGAATATCTAGCTCCATAGAATACAGTATACAACGTGATGATACCGTAATAAACTCGTACAATCATTAAAATTTACGAATGCGTTTTATTCATGGTGGTTGGAGTACATTTCAAAATGCCTGAACAGATGAAACCACAAACTGAAAATGTATCATGTCTTAGTACAGCTGTATCTAAAAATAAGAAGAGCCTCGAGGAAACCTGACAAAATTTAGGAGTACTATTCCTGTTAAAACGTAATTATCGTGACAGAAAAAATATAGTTCGATGGAAACGGTTCGAAGGTGAATCGTTTCATTATAATTAAACCTTAAGGTTTGAATATCTATAAACGACTGTTAAAAATCAGCTTCAAGTAAAAATGCGATAGCTGATATGAAATAAACGTTTTACGTTCTAACGGAACGGAACTTTTTGGTAATTATACTTCGCTGCGTTGACTGACAATGCATCCGAACTACTATTAACACTAGATTTACGGGACCCGTCAGAATGACGGGTTTTAAGTTCTTCAATTCACAATTATTGTGACTGTAAAAATGCATTTATAAGAAATTTATTTAACACATTTATTCCTTGGAACATGTATCACAGTAAAAGCTGAATATATTCTTGGTATTTTTACCAAGTGCTCCGTAAATCTACTATTAATGGATTCGTAAAAATATGCGTGCATGAACGTCGGTGTCAATAAAATAGCATAGGCATAGTCTTTTTTGACACTAGCTTTACAGAGCACAAAAACTGAATATTTCACTTCATAAAAATAACAAGAACGTGCTACCCAAAATTTCAGCAATATTTTTGAAGTAACATATATACCCGAAGAAATAAATTTGCGAAATAATAATTTCTCATCTGTGCATCTTACAGTCTCAATATTTTCGAATTAAAAATATTAGAACCCGTCATCCTGACGGGTCCCGTGAACCTAGTGTTAACGAAACGGTTGTTCATACGCGTGTTTGTTTGCCGTTTGAACAAACAGTCACGCGTACTCCGACGCGATCGAACATTGACATTTCCACGGAAACCGATTCGCAATGCGCGAATTTCGTCGGGACGGGGACACGGGGATGGTGTGAAAGGACGATGACGATTCAGTCATTCGTGGCGTTGTCGTGGTTTGTCAGAACTTGATGATCAGTGCCCCGACGAACTTGGTAGCACTGAGAAATTTGAACGGTTCCGGTGCATTTCGTAGTCTTATGTTTTCCGTCGTGGACGCGCAGCCTGTCAGAATCAGTGTCGTTCGCGATCATTTGCTCGCTGGATTGTCGAACGGCGTAATCGGTTTGTTTTGGAATTTCCCGGGGCCCCCGACACACCGAAACGATCGAGATAACCTGTCCGTAGTGGTCCTCGAAGTGGACCCCGATTGCGCGCAGCTGATCGAACGATTTTCATCTAAATAGATTGTTTACGAGGGGGACGCATTGTCAGTCTTCCAACTCCGAAATTTTTCACGTGGGAATCGTCTAGGAATTAATAAAGACAAACAAAAAAAGAGAGAAAACTATCACAGACAATCGGAGCACATTGCCTTTTAACAGTACCTTACGAAATATTTAGAAGAACAAATCCTCGAGTCAATATGAACAGGAAAACGAACAGTGCAACAGCTATACTGAAACAGGACTACCTAAGGCTGAAGAAGGACCCTGTGCCTTACGTGCTCGCAGAACCCGTACCCACAAACATACTGGAATGGTGCGTATCGACACGTTCGCTGCCACTGTCACAAATATGGGACATCCATTGTCTCGTCTACTTCGAGATAGTCAAATTAATTTAACCCTTTGCGCTCGGAACTCATCGAACATTTCTAATTGCCATTACTAACTAACGAAATGATATTTACCGAAAGAACTCAGTTACCAAGAGAAGAATCACTTTTCTATTTACCTATACCGCTCGACGCTTCAAACCAGACTGAGCTCAGATTTGAAAATCCAGTTTTAGACTTGTTTATTTATATTTCTAAATCTCAGTATACAGTGCCAGGTATGTTCGCGTACCGTCCATTCTTCTACAAACTCTCCTTATCGCTCTTTTCAAGTAACACCGAGAAGTGCTCTGACCGTTGTGAGCATACTTCTCACGTTCTCTTCTGACACAAAACCCGCTGACATTTCTTTGATATATCTTAGTAATTTTACTATATTTTGATTTGATTCCCTGTGCCATTTCAAGAGAAAACTTCAGGAAAACATGCATGTCTAGAAAAGTTGCACTGAAATAACTTAACTCTTCTTTTAACCGTTCAAATGTGGCATACTCTCGCATTTTCAACCAAGGATGGTTTTGAACATGTTGCAGTATTTTTGTTCCAGGCACTATGTGGTCAAGGGTCCGGAGAAAACTCCGTACGAAGGAGGATTCTATCACGGGAAGCTGATATTCCCCGAGGAATTCCCTTTTCAACCGCCCAGCATATACATGAGCACTCCAAACGGCAGATTCAAGGTCAACACGAAATTGTGTCTCTCCATATCCGACTTCCATCCCGACACGTGGAACCCTGCGTGGACCGTGTCGACTATTCTCATCGGATTGCTTAGTTTTATGGTGATTGAGCCATCAGCCGTAAGGAAACCATGTAATCGCGAATTACAATCTATTGAATTGCAGATCGAGAAAAGTCCTACCTGGGGTAGCATCAACACAACGGATAACGAGAAGAAACTACTGGCTGCGCAGAGCTTGGAGTACAATCTGATGGACAAGACGTTCTGCGAACTGTTTCCGGAGACCGTCGAGGTACCGTTAATTTTCCATCGTTGTTACTAGGCTAGATTGTTACCAGACAAAACCGAACGGAAGAAATACGAAGCTGCGAAAACATTGCACCGATGTCCTTGCACTGTTTGCCTAAAGATTCCGTGGTTTAGTTACGGTGTTCGTGTATCGCAGGTGATCAAAGCGGAATTGAAGCACAGGAAAGAACTGGAGAAGCAAGGTAGGCACCAGTCGATGACGTCCGAGGTTTCTTCCCTGATACGGGACCAGCTACAGAGAGAACAGAGTCCCCTGTACAAAGTGCTGACCAACGTCTTCGTGATCGTGGGATTCGCGGCGTTCGCCTATGTTGTGAAATACGTGCTGAGGAGCATTGCCATGGAATAAGTCGATAGTGTGTCTCTTCGGGAACCGTTCGCTTGTTCTCTAGATTATCGAAGAACGAAGAAAGTTGTGATAAACCGATGCGTGCAGATCTTTGGGGCGGAGGGGGATGATCGAGAGAGAATGGGAGAGAGAAGACATAGAGTTCTAGAGTCTGACATGCTTATCTAATATTCATCTAGACAGTACAACTTCTCGGTTTCGTGTGTACCAGCATGCTGTGGATGTTCGATAGATTTTTATATACAAAGGTTAACTGTAATATACGAGTTGTACTATATTTCGCAAATTTTAAACGTGATACCGAGTCAGGGTTAGAGAGAGAGAGAGAGAGAGAGATTCGTTGAAAGGGGGATTACTGTTAAAGGCATATAGTGTCTTAAGTTCTGACGCGTGGGGATTCAACGCTGTCCGCATAGTTGTTCGAATCTGTTCGTGAGTCGAGTTCTGCCACGCAAACTTCCAAAGGTGCAGCCCTTCGCTGCGATTAGAGAATGTCTGTTAAATTCTGTGCGAGTGTGAGGAAGGAGAGTGCGCGAAGAGCGAAGAGGAAGATGGTAGGGGCTTCCCAATTCGTAAATTTGTTCTCGGGTTTCGATTTTCAGTTCTGTTTGCGTACCCAGTGAACAATCTGATTTGCTTTGAATTCGCCACCAAAGTTTGTCCACAAACTCCGACCGATCTATTTCCGCATTAGGCGCGGTGCTTGAGTGCAAAGTTTGCAGCCAAAATTCCGTGCCGAATGGAGAGCAAATTGAGACCAAACCTTGGCTTCGTTACAGAGGGCAGGTCGGTCGCGCTAAGAGTAAATATCGGGCAAAATCGGAGGAAATCTTGCTGTAGGAGGGAGAACACTATAATTTTGAGATCTGTAAATATTTCAGTCTTAAAAACTAAATGAAGCTTAAAATTATTTAATTTCGAATCCCTTTTTCCTGCTACAAAAAGATTTCCTCCAATTTTGCCCGATATTTACTCTATAACGAAGCCAAAGTTTGGTCTCAATTTGCTCTCCATTTGGCGTGGAATTTTGCATGCATGCTTCTGACACCAAAATGACCAGATCTTGCTCGCAAAGTACGGTTACAAACATTGATCAAGATTTTCTCGAAGCAAGTTTGGCCGACTGGGTACTTATGACCTTGGAACGCGGATCTGCACGAACCTGTGCTGTGCCAATGAAATTGAATCCATAGCTCATAGAGATTAACATAATAAGATCGACATTTTGGGAGTACGTGTAATAAGCTAGCGAAATATATGTAATATATGTAACCAACTTCGGGTCCGGGACACGATTTGGAATGCTGTCATTTCGAAAGCAAATCTCGGTTCTTCCGCCGCGCGACTTCACGGGAAAGTTTTTAACGCAAACAGTCTGATTTGAGCTGGTTACTGTAATTAAGAACTGACGTAGAATCTGTAAGCCGACACGTACGTACGTCATACGAAACTGCCTCGCTTTTATTTACGAATTAAACGATCGAAAAACTTCCGCAAATAGAAAAGATTTACTTCTCTTTCTATAATTCAACGATTATTACTATATAGTTCCAGCCATGTATCTGTACATTGTATATTTTCTACTCGTCAAGCTTTTTCTTAAACGTACTATATGCGAACAGAATTTGAACGGAGCTCGTTTTCCCGCGCTTACTCGCGCGCCATCTTCAAATCTCTAGATTAAAAGTATCGATGATTTCCGCGAAAGTATGTTACTTTTATACGAAAACCAGGTTATCTTGGCTAATAAAATGCGGTTTGTTCGCTTCTCGTTTCAAGGGAACGTATGAATATGTTCTTCTGAAGTAACAACAGAGATTCCATGTACGCCTAATCGTCTTCGTATTTTCTAATGCCGCGTGTGTACCGATCCGATTTTTTCATTCGCTGTAAGAACGTGTGAACACGAGCGCGGGAAATTCAAATTACAATTCGTTCGGTACACGCCCCCCCGAGTACACGAGCCGAGCTTTTTTATATAAACAACGCGCGTGAAAGTCAATAGAAAAGAAGTACGGCGTTTCTCCTCGGTCGAGAATCTCGGACATAACGAATTTTCTATCGAAAAACTGGAGTGAAC
>CM052135.1:3145727-3157300 GCA_028454255.1 Halictus ligatus
GAATAAACCTGAAATCTTCACCTATTTCCAAAAGCTGAAAGAATACTTCATCCAACTACCCGCCATCTTGTAAAATGGTAACACGATACAATGGGGTCGCGGGGTTGTAGGATTTTTGAGATTCGTGGTGCAATTAAAATTGCGCATTGGCTCTGGTGAAAATAGCGATGACCTTGGAATGACCTTGAACCTCCCTTGAACACTTGGGGACAAAGAGGACCGAAGGTATTCGGATGGCGGGGTCTTTGAGCTTCGTCTATTGTGATTTTTTGACAGAAACGGTATTTCTGGTCGCATTCTGGTGGTTGGGATTTATGCGTTTCACCCTGTATGCACGGGGTACAGAGCCGGCCGGAGGAGGCCGTCGTTGGCACTAACGACGAACGATTCATCTTCCGAGGGAAAACGAAAGGAGTGACAGAAATTGCGGTGATTTAGTAGGAAAAGACAGGGAACAGATGTTATGCCTTCCCTCGCCGCCTTTATCTATCCCCCTGTTCGCCTCGCCGCTATCCTAGGACCGCTTTGAAGCTTTGTTCTTCGCTACTTTGACGCGGTTTTCGGTAATCGTTTCATGGCCGAATAGGCGCGATTGAGCTGTTGATCGTGGTCGCTAATTGGCCTGGTCGAGGAAAGATTAAGTGGGACGGGAGAATTGTGGTGCTCTTCGTTAGCGGCCTCTTGCCGGACCGTGAACGTCTACACAAAATTAATAAAAATATTTTTACGGTGTTACAATTTGATAGTCGCGACTACGGAGCCGTTTGAACGACTCGCTCCGAAACTTTTATGTGCTCTGAATGTCAAAACAACGCTACAATTTAACTGCCGGCATACTTTTCTAATATGTTTCTCATAGACTGGTTCATTTCTCGTGGTAGTGCCGGGTTCGATTGAATTTCCGCGCTAGATTTTAGTAAACGTCTCGGTTTTCAACGTCGCAGGGGCCCGGGAACGAAGATCGGCAATATGGCGACGTCAGCGCGCGAAATTTTAAATTCCTGAATCTATTTTTCAGGATTACCGATTGTAGGCCCGTTTGTTTTACAGTTTTCTGACATTTTACTGTCAAAACGCGTACCGTGGGCTGCGGGAGCGGTGGGATCGAGGATGCAGCGGTTTATGGGACGGTTAACAGTTTATGTTATGGGACGAACGATGAAAAAAAAAAAAAGAACGGTGCACAGTCACGCACGGTGCCACGCCAGGCAGGATCTCCATCGGATTCCCGCGTTCGTAAATAAACCGGTGAAGCGTGGTGGGTCGCTATGTTTAGTTTAGGTGGTTTCTCAGATTTCTGGGATCACCATGGGAGAATGTGACAGGTCTTCCAGCTACCGGTGGCTAGGCTTACGATCGTGGTTACGTTGCTGATCCGCTGCGATCGGCTGCAGTCGTCATCCGGTGCCATTAAGACTGTCGGGTGGTGCGTTATGTCATTTTCATATCCGTAAAATATATTTGTTTCAATGATAAATAACAGGAAGCAGTCCTACATTTGTCTAGTACTTTTATTTTAGTTATTTTACCCGCAGTGTGCGCCGTTTTTAAAATACTCGTCTTTTCCAATTTGAACGGTTGGCCCATGTGACGTAATTAAAAGTTGGGAACCCCTGATTTAAACGTCCGCAGGAAAAGTATGCAGCAAAACACTTGTCCGTCCGTCTAATTACTTTATTTCCCAAGTGCGTGTCCAAACAAGTGTACGACCATCAATCACGATTAATTGAACCTTAAAACTTTATTTCCAGACCTATGGGGGCCACCCCCACCCTGAAGGAAACAGTAAATCAGCTGCGGTCTCTCGATTTAGTCTCTAGATACTTATCCCAAAAAAATCTTTCTCTCTCTCTCTCTCTCTCTCTCGCGCGCGCGCACTCTCACCGTATCATGTCACTTTTGCTAGTATTTGCCTTTCCACATTTTTAAAAACGTTGACCAACTATAACTATTTTCGTTGCATATTTTATATTTTAACCCTCGACTAGGCGATAATTAGGACCCCTGAAACCCCATAGAAATCTTTAATTAAATTTCAATATAATCGCATTTAGTGGAAATAAAAAAATTGTTCGCAAAACATTTACAAAATTAAATACCTCGGATCATCTTCAAACTCGGAATATGATGACACCTATGAGCCTGCTATCGATCCACAAAATAGTTTTCTCATCGGTTCGCAGGTTCTCAAAAACCCTAACGGACAAGCTGCGTTTTCGAAAAATCTATAAATCGCTGTAACTTTTGACAGAACAGAGGTATCGATTTGCAACTTGCGCCAGAAAATCAGAAATAAATCAAGCTTTCCAACGATATATAATATTATATACTTCACCCATTTTTTACATAACATTCCCCTATTTTCATATTTTTCGCAGCCCAAAAAGGGTTGTTGAGTTGGTCATTCCGTGCGGAGAACGTCGCTTAATCCCGTTCAAAAACTGACAATTACGACTACTTTTTGAGCGCATTTGAATGGCCCAGGTCCCATTTGGCGGAACCGTTTCGTTCTCTAGTTACGACAGAAAGAAAAAGGAAGCTAAGACAGTCCTACTTTAAAAATGCATTATATTCGATCCCAGCCACATTTAACTAAAAAATCACACCGAAAAAAATCTAAAAAAAAAAAGAAGGACCAAAGGACCACCGAATAGGCATCATCTACTATTTCCAAATGCATTCCCGTAGCCGTGTTCTCTCGCGCACCGCTGCGCATCGATTAACCGAATCACAACGCACATCACGGGATGGAATTACGTCAGTCTCGTTATAGTTCTTGATGTTCTACAAAAGGCGGGGAGGGGGGAGGGGACAACGGATCGAAGGGGTCGATGCGAATGCGTCCGACGTTCACCGATTGGCCGAAGGACGACTGGTTGACATCGGTCCCGTCCAATCGTGCAGACTGGGCGTCGCCTCGCGGTCGTTTCCTTGCAATAATATTTGCACTGGCTCGTCTAATCCATTAAGCCTGCCATCGGACGCCGTTCGGTAAATTATTTATCGGCTCCTTTTCTCGGCGTTCCGTTTCCTCCCCGCCCCCCCCCCACGATCTGCGAATATCCGCAATGCTCTGCGGCCTTAGTTAACATGACGTCACCGACACGTTCGCAATCTTGGACTTCCGCGACGTCTTTTATTGGCAATCGAACCTTTTGTGTCACGATTCCGTAATAACCCCTGGAGAAACGACAAAAATAATGTTTTTGATGAGTGACGCATGTTCATTTGCAACACTGTGTCAATTTTTAATATACCAGAGACTAACAAAAATATACCGCTTTCTGAAAATACAGTTTTTTTAAATATTTATATAACATTGCAACAATTATTAGACATTTTTCATTGCGAAAATATCGGAACAGTGAAATCACACGGTAAACAGTAATTTTTAATGTAAGAATTGATAAAAAATATTGATGTTTTTTGAAATTCTGCTATTCCGGATTCAAATAAACCGCCATACATTGCGCTATGGGGCGCCACCATCTGGCCCGACAATAATTCATAGAAAAGTCTGTATGGCGGTAAAGCAGGAACAATTCAAATTCAAATTGTCGGTAAAACAGGGCGATCCGAATGGAAATTATCAGCAAACTGATTGAAAAAATAATTACAGTTGAAACTGAAAGCAGAAATAAATATTGACTACCTAAAAAAAAAAAGAATTAGTATTAATTTTTCATGCTTGAACATTTATTTGCAACTTGATTTGCGTCCAAAGTATCTATGAATGGTTTTGGGGGTTAATTAATCATCAGAGTGAATGAACAAAAGTAAAACCAATATTCGTGAGTTATGATCTTTTATTGCAACGCTCGGCATCGATATAAAAAATACTGTACATTAAAAATGCACCATGGCATCGTGTAAGGAATGGAAATCTATGTTTCGTTCGCTCTTAATATTAAATAATCCAAGAATCGGCGTGAGTCAACCACTTAACGGTAACCATATCACAATAACAAATAATTACGATCAAAATTCCGTGTAGAACATCATCGAAAAGAAAAGATTGGAGATTCTCTTAACAAAATTTCGACTTACGCCGATTTCGCTTGAACATCGTCGCCATTTTGATACTCTTGCTCTCGCCATATAATAAATGCCTTATTTATTCTTTATTTATAGAAAATTTTTTAGATTTTTAAGATAAACACATGAATTTGCATTAGAAATACATGAATATGCTCTACCTCGTCAATAAATTATTGCGTGTTCCGGCCATTGTTGTTCAACCTTAACCTAAACAACTTAAATTCTAAATCATCGTCGAAATATAGATATACACGCTGTGTTACGTTAGAGTCTCTCGTCGGGAAGTATACAACGGCACTTATGGTATAAAGCTACTATTTACAACAATCTTTGGTGTTTTTCTGTATGTCCGGTTGCTCCAATGGCGTCCGAATACTTACAACTAAATAAAATCTACATATAATACACGTTTTCTGCTTTTACAGGAGAGGAAGATAGTAAAGAATATTTATATTATAGAAAGTACCGAGTTTGAACGCTTGAATAATGAAAAGTTAATTTTTAAATATTAATCAACGAACCGAAAATACGTTTCTTTCGTATACACCTCGCTTTTCCTACTAACATTACAAACTATAGTATCGTTTACAATAATTCTCGCAGTTCTACGACGTATTGGTCAGTCGAATGTATTTGTTGGCAAATTCGATTGCTTGAACGAAAATATTTGCTCCAGGCTCGACAAAATTTGTCGATTATAAATTAGGATTCTTTTATTATTATTTAACGTTTCTGACTTCGCAACGAAACGTATTTGGTGAGCAGAAGGACAAGTTGTAACGCTTCCAAAGATCAAAGAACAATTTTTTTTCCCGAAGGAATCCAAGCCAACTGCCTGGATCATTAATCACCACGTTCCAAACGCGATCCTAACTCCGTGCTAATGTTCTTTAGAAACCATTAACGTCCTGGACCCCCTCTCTCGAACGTCTACAAACGGCTCTAAACTGTTTCAAACCTTGTCAAACCGTTTCGAACAGTTTCCAACTGCTTTAAACACTTTTAGATTATTCTACCGAGAAGTGGTCCACCATTTCGCAAATGAAATTCTAATATATCTCAAATTTGGCACGAAGAAGGGGTTCAAAGTTTTCTTTTGACAAACTGGTCGGAAAATTTGAACTGAAAATATACTTTTTGTCAAAAAAGAAAATAGTTCAGCAATCTATAGTTGTTCAAGCGAGCAGCCTGTATTTTTCGAAGATACTTTTTCTCGATGAAGTGGAAGGGGCTGAAAAATTCGAACAATTTTTTGACCGGCCGATCCCGCGGTCCCCAATGGCTGACACCGATGGCACCCAATTTTTTCTCCCGAGATTCAGTGCGGCAATAAAGTCCGCTGGCGGATTTAACGCGGCGTGTCTTCGTTAAGCGCAGTCAAACGAACTTTTCCCTCCGGTTTTAAAATAAACCTCGATGTATCTGTGCTTGTAAGTCAAAACGACGTCCCGTCAGGTTTTCAAAAAATTTCTTCGCTCTGCCCAAGAATGCGAACACGCTTTTGTCTCTGGCAAAATGTTCTCCATCGAACAAAGAAAACACTAAATACTCTCCGGGGGGTCTTAATTGCACTCTAGAAAATCTCAAAATGTCGCCAGATCATTTTTCAGATCCACAGAAATTATTGGAGAAAAATATTTCTGTTGTTGGGAGACCTAATATACTCCAAAAAATATGGAAATAACTCTGGATAATTTTTAAACATTTTTCTACAGGGACGTTTAGTTGAAAAATGTTATACTGACATACAGATACAAATACTTACTAATTACTTTCGAAAGATAATTACAAAAATAGATATTTCTTGCGTGGGGGGTACCAACTGTACTCTGAAGAATTGAACAATGTCGCTAGATATTTTTTAGAACCATTAAGTCAGCAGTACAGCGACAATTATATTAACACTAGGTTTACGGAGCACTAGAAGTGTATATTTTACATTAATTTATAAAAATAAGAAGAATGTGTCTATCCAAGTTTTTAGCCATTTTTTAAATAATATATACCTAAGGAAATAAGTTTGTTGAGTAATTCCACGTAGGTGGATTTTCACAGTCTCAATAATCGTAAATTAAAAATATTAGAATCCGTCCCGTAAAGCTAGTGTTAAAATCACCGACGACATGATCGACTACGGTACTCATTTTGTCTTCGAGGCACAGATATTAGCAATTCGATCGCGTTCCCGGTGAGACAGTTTGAAACGGAGCTGGATATCAGCAGGAATCCTCTCGAAAAGGAAGAAACCGTGTTCGGAGCCGACTTATCGGCGCCGAACCGCTCGTTAACGCATCTCTCCCGTTGTTTTGTTTAAGTTTCATCTACTCGCCGGAACGGTTAGGGCTTGTTTCCACAACGCCGGGAGCGCGGAGCTGACTCCTCGTAAGAAAGGGGGAAAAAAACCTCGTAAAATTGTAGCAACGACGCTACTGTCTGTCTTTTCGGACGGCGAAAGGGGGGGAGAGCGATGACTCCGTCTGGAGAATCTGTCTCGAGACCCATCTTGCTCCCCGAGACCCCAGAATTATCATATCTTGATGCAAATAATCGAGATCTTTAACCATTCACAGTATCTGTGTCACGTACTCACTTAAACATATTTTTATCCATTTTTTACGATTTATTTTTGGCTGTTCTAATTATTCCTCCGCTCCTCGTATCGACGTTTCGACATTTCGACATTTTCGACGTTGCAGTCAATAGTTTAAATAAATATACGATTTGTTAGAACAGAAAATACGTTTCTAGGAGCTCGTTCACGGAAAACGACATCTTTGTGCATAAATCCCGATGATTTCTAGCAATTGTAGAGCGATTCTCGAGTTTTCAGCAATCACAAATTGAAATCTCGTTCGAATTCACTGCAGCTTCGCGCCACTCGACTCCAACATGGCTGACGACCGCGAGAACAGCTGTTGCTCGTATACGATTGAAATAAAGGAAAAAATCGTAGAAAAATAATTGGTATCGTTTCTTGATAGAACGACGGACATTATCGAGATTTAGAAACCATAGTTGTTGTACTCAAACATCAGTGACAAATGAAAAAATTAATTTCCTCAACAGATAAGGGTATGATGTTCGAAATAAATTCTTTCCAAGACTGTTTCCTTCTTTCTAAAATAAAGCAAGATCTTTTCCGCTTTGGCAATGGATAAACAATGGGAGAAAAATCACGTAAATGCGAATAGGAGGTCCAAGTCCGAGATTAGAATAATTCGGTGGATTGATAGCGACGGTAGCAGCGCGATCGCTATGAATTTGGCGGGCCGGCCAAGCATGTCGGCCCGTTAATAGACCAGCGAAGATGGGACCCGGTTGAATTATCGGCTTACATTATTGCGGAGACGAACGGGTTGCTTGATCTACCGCGTCGCGAGATCAACAGCCGAGATTCGATTTCAAAGGACCGCGTGTCGCGTTGACGACGAGTGATCGCTGCTAATTAGTCAACGGTTGATCGAACGGAACGCCATCCTACTATGCTCACCTAATCTCGGACACGCTCCCCTCCGCTTTCTCTCGGAAGAATTTCAACAAGACATCGATCGAATTTCAATAAATATTAATCGATCCGTACTCGTCCTGCTATGTTTTACGTTCGATCTCGTCCTTTGCTATACGATTTTTGCGCGGTGACAAAAATCGCGACAATCATTCGGACAACGATTATTTAAGCATTTCAACAAGTCTATAATATTTTGCGGTCAAGTAGTAGTCGGTCCAGAGACTGGATCCGCCGTTGGCACAACAATTAACAGTAGAAACAAACAAACAGCGCGCGAGAAACTTGCAGAACAGTGTCTCTATGGCACATGTAGAACGTGTGGGAAGATGTCCGAGCATCTCCGACAGTTTCGAACAGGTCCGAGGGCCCGATTTCGGTACTTTCGAGCCAGCGAAAATAGGAAATCGCCGAGAGGTTCTCTGTGCGTTCGTCGGTTCTTTACCTCGTGGATGGAAATACTGATGACGGATTGAATGACCGATCGACCGATGGTCAAACGTTCGAGTTCCAGTCGTCTTCCATTCTCCAAACGCTGAACGCGTACGACAGCTTCTCGTGCGCCATGTAGCTGCACGACGACGAGGTGATCTCTCTGGCCGCCAGCACTGCGTGTCTCGGTGTCCTCTCGCCTGTAATTATGTTCATACTAATCAATAATTAGCTGCCTATCGATTCAAAGATTATGCGGCTAAACTAATTTTTGTTTTACTGCAGTAATCTTTAGAGAATCTAAGGTCCCTGGGAGACTTTCGAAATTCGAAAAATTCTGTGAGCTTCGAAAAATTTTTGTCGCGAATCAATTTAATGTGTGCTTGTAGAGGGATGTTTCCTCTTTACAATGAGACAAGGTGGATGATCGTACGATTTTTTCCGACGAAGTTATGATAATTTTTAGAAAATCGAAGGTCCCTGGGAGACTTTCGAAATTCGAAAAATTCTGAGGGTTACGAAAAATTTTTGTCGCGAATCAATTTAATGTGTGCTTGTAGAGGGAGGTTTCCTCTTTACAACGAGGTAAAATTGATAATCGTGCGATTTTTTCCAACGAAGTTATGGCAATTTTTAGAAAATCTAAGGTCCCTATGAAACTTTAGGAATTCGAAAAATTCTGAGGGCTTCGAAAAATTTTTTTCGCGAAACAATTTAATGTGTGCTTGTAGAGGGAGGTTTCCTCTGTACAATGAGACAAGGTGGATGATCGTACAATTTTTTCCGACGAAGTTATGATAATTTTTAGAAAATCGAAGGTCCTTAGGAGACTTTCGAAATTCCAAAAATTCTGAGGGTTACGAAAAATTTTTTTCGCGAATCAATTTAACGTGTGCTTGTAGAGGGAGGTTTCCTCTTTACAACGAGGTAAAATTGATAATCGTGCGATTTTTTCCAACGAAGTTATGGCAATTTTTAGAAAATCTAAGGTCCCTATGAAAGTTTAGGAATTCGAAAAATTCTGAGGGCTTCGAAAAATTTTTGTCGCGAATTTAATGTGTGCTTGTAGAGGGAGGTTTCCTCTTGACAATGAGACAAGGTGAATGATCGTACGATTTTTTCCGACGAAGTTATGGTAATTTTTAGAGAATCGAAGGTCCCTAGGAGACTTTCGAAATTCCAAAAATTCTGTGAGCCTCGAAAATTTTTTTTCGCGAAACAATTTAATGTTTGCTTGTAGAGGGAGGTTTCCTCTTTACAACGAGGTAAAATTGATCATCGTGCGATTTTTTCTAACGAAGTTATGGTAATTTTTAGAAAATCTAAGGTCCCTATGAAAGTTTAGGAATTCGAAAAATTCTGAGGGCTTCGAAAATTTTTTTTCGCGAAGCAATTTAATGTGTGCTTGTAGAGGGATGTTTCCTCTTGACAATGAGACAAGGTAGACGATCGTGCGATTTTTTCTGGCGAAGTGACAGCACCTAGAAGATCAACGATACCGCCGAAAAAAGTAGAATCGCTTCGGGGACATCGGGAAAAGTGACGCGGCCAAACAAGTCAGCGATACGAAGCTAATTATTTCCAAACAATCCAGCGAGTCGACTGATCAAAGAGTCAAGAATATCGCGAGGCGGGAGGGGGAAGAATGCGCGGTAAAAAGAATCCCGAGATGCGCGGAGCGGTGAAACAAGAGAAGAAACTGTCAGGACGCATCAGCGCGTCGGGGTTCAAGCCAAAACGAGGACTCGCGTCGTTGCGGATGGTATTTGCGTCCGAGTTGGTGAAAAGGGACCAATCTTCGCAACTGTTAGCGTCCCGATATCTTTAGTCACCTGGAGTTATGGTATATCGTCGCCATTTGGCTTGCGCCGGCTCTTCGCCTTGTACTCTGTCAACCGCCGGTAGAAATTGAAAACGCCGGCGGTGATTTAGATCATGGCTACTCTCTTGCCGGGACATTTGATCTAGGGGATATCTCCCTAGTTTCAATTTATAGTGATCTTTTTTCATTTTCTACGGAAAACTTTGCGAGAGATTGCAGGAATTACTCGAATTGCACAATTGCGACCGATGATCTTGACGTTAAGGGTGACTTTTGGAGAATCTAGGGGATTTCTCCATTGCAATTTCTAGCGATTTTTTATTTTCTAGAGAAACTCTGCGAGACTGTAAGAATTGTTTCAATTATATAACTGTATTCGAAGATCTCGACTGTAAGAGTCGCTTTAGAGAATCTAGGGGATTTCCCCAGTGTAATTTCCAGTGACTTTTTATAATCTATGTGCTTGGAAATTTTGAATATAGTTTCAAATTGAGAGACGATCAGATCTAGGGGATTTTCCCGATTGCAATTTCTAGTTATTCAATTTTCAATAGAAGCCTTTTAAGATTGAAAGAATTGCTAAGATAATTGTTACTAGAAAATTCTATGATAGGGGTAGTTTTGAACCGGGTACACCATTGCCAAATTTTGGAAAGATTTTTCAGTTTATATTAACCCTTAGCACTCGAATGGCGACTGTAAGGCGTCACTAAAAATTGCTGTATCATTATTCGATATATTTTTTACATTATTAAGTTTGTATTTAATAAATTACTAACTAATAAAGTACGCCGTAAGTTGCACCATTTTCGTATGTACAACATGAAAAAATATATATATACATATAGAATGGAAATATTCTACGTCGGAAGAAATGTTTCGTTTTCGAGTTAAAATAGCTTGCAAAGGGTTGATTAACCCATTTCATCGAGATCTGATATTATAATTTCAGAGTGTTCCAAGTGTTGTCTACATTCACCTCCCCGGTTCCGGAGACCCTAATTCCAAGGGCGATCAATCAGTATAAACGTCAGTAGAAGGCTACCAGTGGTAGTTTTTCTAGGTAAGGTCGTTCAAGGGCCTCGGGGATGATCTGTGGGACTTCCCTGTTTGCCTACGGTGACCAGTTTGTAAATACTCTTCACTACTTCAAGTGCGTGGGGAAGGGTAGTTATACCTACCTCTATAGTAGGTAGCTCCACTCGGGCGCAAGGGGCTTCTGAGTTAGGTTCTCGACTCCTGAATCGCAGGACCCCCTTCTTCACGGGGGTCTGTTTAATTCCGAGAACACCGTAAACAACGTTGGATTACGGGGGCGAACACGTGCGGCTGCTTGCCGACGGACGACAACGTAAACGAAATTTCGAAATTCTCTGTCCACGGGTTTACACACGAAATATTATACATTTTTTGGACAGTCTGTAAGAATCAACCCTTTGCACTCAATCTGTTTCATTCAATCTCGATTTTCATTCTGAAACGAAAATTTTCTTCCCTCTTGGAATATTTTCATTTTATTCCGATTTCCACATATAATAGTTGAATGTTTAATGATCTGTTGAATACAAATTGTGTAACAAATAGATTGTAATATTTTTTGTAATTTCTTTGAAATAATGCCACAACAATTTCTAGTGGTGCTTCGGAGTCATCACTCTGAGTGCAAAGGGTTAAACTACCAAAAAATGTAAACTGCGAATGAATATTATGAAAATTGAACTGTTTGAAGAATGTTTACTGATCATTTGCGAAAAACGAACTGTCGGATATTTTGTA
>CM052135.1:3157400-3179482 GCA_028454255.1 Halictus ligatus
ACTTTCTTGTTTTATTGGTCTGCTGCAATCTTGTTGTAACGCACTCCGGATCAAAGATGGCGGCCGTACTCTTCGACAAAAGTTGTATATCTTCGTTCGTACGTGTACTATTTATTTCTTTTCGGAGTGGTGGAACAGCGGGAGACTTTCTCGTTTAATCGATCGGATTGGAGTGTGTTTCGGATTTCGAAAAATGAGAATGGCGGCGCTCCGGTTTTAATAGAGAACCGAAACTCGTTACACTATCGTGTCGGCCCCTAGCGAGGGGCGTTGCTTTTGTCAGACAGCTGGCGTTTTTCGAAACGGAGAAACCGGTGTGTCGATAGATCCGCCGAAGAGCCCCGTGGAAATCTTGAACGTCGCCGAGAACCCTTCGGGGACCAAACACGAGGATCACGCTATTTATTGAATCACCTACTTCTGCGGTTTTTCACTTTTAGCCTCGATCTCCGAAGTTAGGGGAGCCCGAACGATTCCTTGGAACGATTAATTCGATAGGATCGAAATAGAAAAGTTCAGATGCACGATACCGTTCTTCTTCTACTCTTGCAACTTTTTCTTTTAATCGTACTAAAATGGCGGTGTCGAAACGATTGTTAAAAATTAATAATCGGTGGCAAACAATTGCGATAATTGCAGTTCTATCCCCTTCGGCTTTTGAGGTACGAAATTGTATTAGTTACAACTTTGGGGTTCGAACTTCCACCCTTGAAACATGAAATGGAAGACAGCAATAGGAAAATGTTATAAAAATCATTTCCACGTCAACAATAATTACAATTTTGTCGCGTATAGTTTGTAAGACATTTGGGGTCGTTTATATCCTTCAGATATGAAACGGAGGATGCTGGAAAAATGCTATAAAAATAACAGAAAATCATGGAGAAAAATTTGTCTTGCTTGAGATCGGATATTTTGAGAAGATAAGCCACCCTTTTCGCTTGTCCCTTTTCGAGGGACAGTGTAGGCCATGGATGAGGGTTGCTAGCTCTCTCTCTCCTCTCTCTCTCTCCTCTCTCTGTCACTCTTTCTTGCTCTATCTCTCTCTCTCTCTCTCGTTTCTTTTTCACGAAACCGACAACACAGTAGGGCGGCGCCATTGGAAAAAGGGGCGCGGACGCCCTTCGGCTTTCACACCGTGCTTCCGGTAAGAGTACGGCAACTATGGCAGCCCGGGGAATCTCTTAGGGTGCCTAACACCCCCGCGACAACCACTCGTAAATTATCCTCGGGCCTCAAGCTGCGAAAGACTATTCTCCAGATTTATCATCTCCGGAGAATCCCTTCTTTGCCGATCAATTTTCGATCCACTACGAAATACAATTTTTCCCAGCTGCGTCATCAATCGCATTTTTGCATTTTTCGGAACAAATAAACGCAGGTGTCCACGAGAAGAGCCCGAAGTCCGCCATTTTGATGGTTTCCAGTGTTAACGGAGAAGAATAAAAATATTTTACTTTCATGAAACTGCGTCCGCGCGGTGTCGACGGGAATTTTTCTCGGCGAAGTTGACGAGATGTTTGGCGTTACAAAAATTGTTTCAGTTAATTAATTTCAGACCGCGTTTCGAGATGAAATTTTCGGAGCGGGCTTGTAAAAGATTGCTGAAAAAAGGGGGGTAAAGGCGAGAGAATCGTGTGAACCGGATCTTAACTTTGCTCTGGCAGCTGTCGAGGGGACACGTCGTCGACTTCTTCTTCTTCTCTCTCTCTCTCTCTTTCTCTCTCTCCTCTCCTCTCGTGGACAGAAATCCCGCATAAAAAGAAATAGATGCTCGTCGCGAGCGGAACGGACGCAGACCGAGCCAACAGAACGATTTTCGATCACAAACCGAATGACATTATTCCAACTGTTATGCCAGCATGTACCACAGCAATCATCCGGCATTTTTTAAACAAATTTGCACACATCTGTACAAAGAATAGAAAGAATTCATATATTTTATTCTTTTAGCATATTCCCATTTCAGTTTTAATCGAATTTTTGCGGAAATTGGAGCAAGGAAAAAATGTGCCTCGTTGTTGAAGTATATTCTTCAGTGTATAAATAAAATAAAAATTATTATATGTTGTTTGGAAACTGTCTCCGGAAATCGTCCTCGCTGCATAAATTTTGTAAAAATATTATTCGTTATTTAAAAACAGTTTTCACTGTTCAAAGCATGCATTATTGATTTGTGATAAATAGACTGTTATGCATTTATGACAAAAATTAGTAGGAGTAATTTTAAGTGGCATGAACATTAGATAAATTTGAACACACTACCACATTATTTTCAATCTGCCGAGGACATTAAGAAAGAAAATAATTTATTTTACAATAAGAAGAAAATGTTTATTTTTGCACAAACATCCGCAGTCTAATGATAAAGTAACGACGAGATGTTTTTCGAAAGATAATATTGTACGATATTTGTGTACACTGGAACAAGGTCGGGTATTATTTAACGTGTTCCCGAGGCGTATCGAAACCGAATATTTAAACGAAAAACGCGTTTCCGGTTATGGGAAAGGGGGAAGGGTGTCGGCTCGTCGTTTCCTTTGAAGTCGCCGATAAACCGAAATCGCGAGACGCGAAAGACAGGAACGAAAAATCCGTGTCGGGCCTCCCAAGAAATTTCTAATTCGAACCGCCTGTTGGCGACTAATTTCTAGTCTTGTGGGCGTGGCTTGGGACGAGGAGCGATTTTTTTTCCCTCCCCCCCTCCCCAACGGAAATCGTACTTACCCTCGAGAGATCCGATTAAAAAGGAATAATCGAATTAATCGAATTATTAAGAAAGAAAAATGATTCTAATTTTCGGATTATTTGCACCAATTTTTGACGAAGCTGGCTTGAAGCGATTTTTTGGAAAACATTCGGCAGGATTTTCGGACTGTTGTTCAGCATCGAGGACGGCGAATTCGCGATAGAGTTGAAGGAAAACAGTGTCGACGGAGGCAGGAATCGGCAAACAGGAAAACACTGTTCGCATTCATTCGTCTTCGCTGACCCACATTCGCAGAAGACGCTATCTTTTCCCCCGAACAATCGACCATAAGTCAAACCATGTTAAATCTGTCGCTTCTCGCTCCTCGAGCCCCGCAAAAACCATTCTGAATACCGCTCGCAAAAATCCAATCGCTTTTTACAATTTTTTCCCGCAATAAAAATCAAGTAGGTGTTTTTTTATTAATTAATTGTAATTCTTAATTCGTTAAACCGGTTCGCTTATATTTTTATTCGCGATTTTATAACGATCGTGTAGCCTTGGAAAATTAATTGCTTCTATTACGTTGCAAATATATATATATTTTTATACAAGCATCCAGAAAAATTTCAAACTACTTTCAGAGGAAAATAAATAAAAAATAAAAGCTGCTTGTTCACTGCAGTTGAATTCGGAGCATAAATTATTGTTTCGAGACTGCAGAATTAATGCAGATTGACGTTTCTCATACTGTGTAGAATTCCAAGGACAAAAATCAAAGAAAAATTCACTGTTGTTTGCGATAAATGAATGGCGGTGCTTTGGATATTTTTAAAAATATTTGCACGCAATATATGCACAATATGTATTGTCGTGATCGTCGTGTTTCAATGGGAACGATCAAATCCGACGTTTTATCGCCGGTTCTGTTCCTCCTCTTGTAACGAGATCGTTCGAACAATGATTTTAATGTTGGGACACGAATCGCGCGATCGATAAATCAGCGGCAAGGCTGGCCAAGAGGAAGAAAAGGAAGTAGCAGTCGTGAGACGAGTACATTTATGGCTGGTATCTTCGAAAGATAGTATTCATTAGGGACACCGCGGACGCCAGAAAAAAAGCCACGGAAAAAATTATTCAATCTACACTCGTGGGAAGTCGAGGCCCCTTAAAATGCTGCTTATAAAATGGCTAGCCACGGCTCAGTATCGTCTACGACTCGATATTCAACGAAACAATAAATCTTCCGCTGTACATTAAAAAATTCAATTCCGTTCGATCCGAAGAAACGACAAAACTGTCGCAAAGTACGATTTTTGTTCGATTCTACCCAACGGCTGATATTTTTCATTATATCTTACAATTATTCCTGAATTTTTGACAATCTTTCCAAGCCCCGAAACACGAGGAGGCCATTTAATATTCAATGTTTCTGCAAATTTTTAAAATTTGCATAGTTAAAAAGAGATGATTATTATTATTACGGTTTCTGGACGTCAGGATCGACGATGAACATTCGCAAATGACCGGAAGAAATGACGGTCGCGTGTTCTCAATTTTTTTTTTTTTTTCGTTCCGGTCAGATTTCGTGGAACGTCGGCCAGCTTATTTTCTCGCATGGAAGATGACCGATTTGTGATGGCCAGGTCGAAAGGAAGCGCGAGAAAGGATGGACCGCCGCCTTACAAAGAGTATATGCAGCTTAGGTCAATGTCGAGGCGACCGCCCCCGCCTTACGCGCAAGTGAACAGTCCGAGAGGGACGAACTCGCACGACGACTCTGTTTCCTGTATTCGAAAAGGTACGTCTGCAAAATTCGTCAATACCGCCGTTGAAACCGTCCTCGGTACACAAATCCTCCGTTCGACGTCCATAAAATCCAAAATCATTCCCGAACATGACGCAAAATTCAAAGACATCGATCGCTTAAACTGGTTAAACTCGTTTGTAATTTTTCGACCCGGTGCCATTTTATCGTATTACCGGACGGAGAAAGAATCAATTGTATTTTGACATTTATTCGAAGAGTTAACGTTTGTTTCGGTGCAGACGATTTCAGAATATAATTTATTTGTCGGATCTCAAGGCTCGAACAAAACGAGAGAAGAGAAAGAGGACGAGGATCCACCGACGATCGAGATCAGAAGCGGTTGCAGCCTGTACCCGAGATGCAGATTGATCAGCTGCTGCATCTCTGCGCTGTTGATGGTCCTCGCCTGCGGTCTTCTGCTCACCTTGTTGTTCCCTTATCCTCTGCATGCATCCTGCATTGTTAAATGGCACGTCTCGCGTCCACACATGCTTTCCTATGATCCTATAACGTCCACAATACATTTTTATAATTTTCTACAGAAACGATTCTGCTCGAAATCTCCGGAATAAGTCGAACACGATATGGCAAAGCAACGGGCAAAGATAATAATCGAAATATTACGTATCCGGGCACGGTTCGGGGTATTGATCTCCGTGCGGTTTTTTGATTTTTTTTGTCTTTAATGGGTTAGCATGATTGTTTAGCCTGGTCCCCCCCGTAGAAGCCTGAGAAAAATCTGTTCAAAGATAACGACTACTTGCCGGCCGCTTCTGCAAACAATCCTCCTGCATAGAGAAACTCAATATTGCCAAGCGGAGGCTCGTATATTTTCCTTTGGCCGGGCGACACCGCTTGAAAAATATACGAACCACACTTTTCAAGCCCATGAGAACCTTCACTAGGCTGATACAGTGTTATTTCGGTGCGTCCCCTTTGAACACCGGCACTGGCAAAAGATGACAATAAATTTCCTCCGATGTAGACACCGTCGAGAGCCTTCTAAATCACATAATAATTCTACATTTATCACCGTGTTACTAAACAGGCCCCATTAGATCAGCATTAATCACCTAATGCTCCATAAAGAGCTGTTGCCTTTGCCGAAATAAATCCCAGCTACGACACTGAACGGTGTCTCCAACAATTCCATAGAAATTCGACATTTTGTCAGGCACGTTTGCTCACTCCGAAAAATCTGAAAGAAATGCACGTTAATAATCGTAATAAACGTGGTCGTCTGATAACTATAATATAAACTCGGCAATTCGACCGTTCTGGAATTTTCTAAAAATCGATTTGGCAGTCGAGAAGTCTATTGATATAATTAATGCGATAACGTAATTTCTATTTTACAGGAAGTTCCAAGACCCCTGCACCTACGTTATGCAAAAGTTCAGGTGTCAAATCCTCAACTGGTCTTCCAGTGTCAATTGTGACCCACGTGGCAGTAGGTGTCTTTACAAAGTAAGCGACAGTCCGTTTGAACTCATTCTCCAAGCCGAATCTACAATTTTTAACGCTAGTTTTTTAACACTAGATTTCTAATACTTTTAATTCGCGTACGTTGGGATTGCAAACACGGATCCACGAGGAATTATTTAACAAATTGATTTCTCTAGGTATATACTATTAAAAAAATGACTAAAGATTTTGATCGAAAGACAAAGCAATTAAATACAATTCCTCATCTTATCTTTCATCGATACCTTCAGAAAATCAAAAAATAAGAGCGAGTACTGATTTACAAAAATCGGAGTCGACATTCGATCGATTTGATTTTGCAGCTCAGTGAGCCGAAACCGGACGAAAGCAACATAATCAGAGCCTCTCACCAGGGTCTAGACATGAGGACTAAGGAGACCATAAGCATCACGTTCGAGAACGTGAACAGGACCTGCGTGGCAACGGTACTTAATCACTAGACTGTGCATTTATGGCAAAAATGAATATATGCAGTTTAAAATAGTGAATGCTTTACTGCTCGCACTATATTTCCAATGTTTCCTTGAAGGCCGAGTCTGTGTCGAACGAGTGGCTCAGGATATTCGATAATGGCGCGAATTACTGCAATCTGCGGAACCTGGTGACCGGAATAGGATTCGACAACAGCCCGAGGTTCCTCGAGCTGACAACAAGCGCGATCTGCACTCAGTACAACATGAAAATCTGCTGACGTTTCACGTTTCTAATGGGCTTTCACGTTTGATGGTCTTTACGATTTTGGAGAGGGTGCACACCACACCAGTGTACATTCATTCTGATACGTTTTATTCGACGTTCGTACGCGTAAGGTTTTACAAAAATAAATTATCGCTAGGCTCATCGTGGGCTACGTACTAGAGAGTCTCCCCTTAAATTATTCGATCGTGGTTATACGGTAAAACGTTAACGAATATGTACAAATTGGTCCGCAGTTTACAAAAATCAGTGTCTTTTCCCGTGCTTCATGCTGTTCCTTACGCATAGCAGCTGAAAATCTTCATCACAAATTACGCTCTCGAAAAATAGCTTTCAGTCTAGCTTCACAGAATCGTTCAGTCCCCTAATATAGAGGATCCGGTGGAGTGCTTGGAACAGTAATAACTGCCCATGGTGCAGAACATGCGACACTTTCGTCCAGTTCTTGTCAGCCCGCTGCAGGGGAGTTTCGGTGAGGCGTACGTTGGGCTGATGCTGAAGAAAAAAAAAAAAGATTTGTCAGTTTTGCGCATGTATCGTAGAACAAACAATTCCAGCTACCTTCTGGAAGGTGAGCGCTGCTTGGCGTAAGAGGGCCTGGCAACGGGCGATTCCCGATTCTCGATTCTCCTCAGCCGTTTCCTTAGTTCGTTAGCGTCCACCAGGTGTTCAAGATCGCTGACGCTGTCGTCCTTCTCGTTTATCGTGATCGAATGATCGAAGTCGGTGACGTCGTCCGAGATCATGCTAGGGTAGTCACCCTGGTGGTCGTAGACCAGATCCTCCCGTGGTTTCTTCGACGGAATGTAGGAGCAGGAGAGCTCCTCGCGCTGCGTGAAGCTCCGCCGACTCCAAAAGGCTGCGGACTGCACCAGGGTGCTGCACTTCTCTGCAAAAGGATCAGTGAATTATGAATTAATTATTTCTTCTGAACGTTCTAACCTGCCTGACAGCACGCACGTTTTTCAACAACTTCTAGACTTACGTGTGCAGTACTTTATCTGGTTGCGAGTGGCTCTGTAGAGGTAGTTCATGCTCCTCTTCAGTCTAGCGAGCAACGGAAGGGTTGGAGCATTGGGGGACTGGCTGTTCGCACAGGAGGACGATACGTAGTCCTGCGCAGTACCATTCTGCTTGTGGACCCGTATCGGCTCTGGTCTCACTGTGCTTGCCTTCGGAGCACAGACACGCTGGATGCCAGCCATCACAAAGTGCACTGCGAAGAGAAAGATCGGTATAATATCGGTACTCTTCGGAGATTTGTATTTAACTCACTGGCTGTGATCAGGAATATCAGTACGGTCATCGACGTGAAGTCCAAGCAAGCGTCCATGCCATGTTTCAGATACGATGCCAAGTTCAGCGGCACCAGACCCATTATAGTGATCCTGGTCAGCAGAGGGGCATGGAGGAACGCAGCGATCACCATGGCGCACAATAAATAGACAACGTGCAAGCCTGTGCGGTACATCTTCTGCATCTGTTCTCCGGTGTCACCCACGTAGTTGGTCAGCCAGCTGAGTTTCTCGTCCACTTCTGCCCGCATAGTGTTCGTCAGGTCCCAGAGGAAGTGGATCGTGTCGTTAATCTGAGCCAGCTTGTCCAGAGTGTGCTCGTACTGGACAATCGCCTCTTCGTGCTGCTCGAATATGCGACTGGTGCTGGACTCGATCTTGTCCCAGATCAATTGTGCCTGTTCTTGGATGTTCACTAGGTCCTGAAGTATCTCCTTGTGGTTCTCGCTGTGCTCGACGGACTGCTCGTTCAAGCTCTGACTCGCCTGCTCCAACTTTCGTTTAATGTCCTCCGCCATTGCTGCCAACTGAGTGTGGCCCAGCCTAATCAACGCCTTCTCGTTGGTCAATTCTCTCAAGTTCGACGTTACCAGATTCTGAGCCGTTATTTGCGCGTCTCTCAAGTTCATTTGCTGCTGCAGCAGCGCTTTATTGCCTTCCGTCAAGGAGGACAACACTTGCCCCGTCTGCTCTTCCAAACGATCTTGGCTGTCCTGAATTAGTATTCGATTGGCCGTTAGATAGTCGGTACAATGGGTACCGCTGTAATTTAATTTCTATTTCTATTGAATTACCTTTAGAGAGCCCAGTGTCTTAATCTGCGTGTGCGCAGTTTGCATCAATTTGTTAACGGTCAATTCGGTCAGAGCGCGAAACTGAGTGCCACGAGCCGCATAACAAACTGCTCTCGCTCTGTTACTGATCAAGTGATACGCGTTCCACATGTCTGCGTCCATGTCTGTCGTACATTGTTTCAGAGACTGAGGAGAAGCACAATTATCTATACAGTTGAACTAGTTGTACTAGTCTTCTAATCAATAGCAGAGGAAAATTTACTAATGCAAAATTTATTCACAGTTCGGGAGAACAAGGGGAGAGTTAGATGTGCACTGGCAGAGAGTACTTTATGTTATGGCAGTATAACTGAGAACAGCTCAGAGGTGGTCTGTGCCCCCCCAGTGGGGGAAGTTGCAGGTCTGAACGTGCCTAAAACTACCCCTCTGCATATGGCAAACACACACACGCTGAACCCACATGTGTGTGAAATTTATTTCTGTCTACCAGTCCAACTGCTTTCAATGCACAGCAGTGATAGCTCTCATGATCAGTAATGGTAATTAAAGAAACAATAGAATGAGGGCTACTCCAAAACTATTTTCTTTTCTTTTTTTTTTGTGAAAAAGAAGTTTTTATCTCTGCTAAAATCTCAAAAACTTTGGGAGCCGGTTTTAGAGAAAATGGAAAATTCTTAATTGCAAATGCATAAAATGTTTAAAAAGAAGGACTACCATCTCCTCGGTGCAGGGAAACATTTTCCTGCCCTCCACAGCGGCTTGGCAGTTCAACAGATTGACGCTCAATTTGGCAAGCTGCTCTTCGGTCATTTCGGAGCAGGAAGTTCTAATCTTCATGATGACTTTGTGTTGGCAAGTCTCCAAGGGAGACGACACTTGGATCTCCGTGAACTTAGCCGCCTCCTGGAGGAATTTCTCGTCCTCTGTCATGGACTCGTAAGGGATCGAGACCAAAGGCACTCCGTCAGCCACCAAAACAGTGGTTTCATCGTTGGACTTGCCCCAAATCCATCCGAACATTGTGTCCCCTCTGCTCTGGCAGATTAAAGCCATGAAGAGGGACAATAATAAGTACGGGTGGCCCATTGCTCTTCGAAATTTTCTGGAGAGCTGCAACAGATAAGATGTAATCAGTCTCTCCTATCAACGAATTTAATCACCATTGCCAAGACTCGAATTACCTGAGATTAAAGGAGCAAAGAGACCCTCGGCGTCGAAGCGAAGTTCGAGATTATGTGAAACGCGGGCAGGCACAACAAGCACTTTGTACTGTGATGTTGAACACGCGATATTACATTTTCCGGTAAACCGACAATGTAATTAACGATCACTCCTACCGGCTAAGTGCGACGGAACGTTGTATTTTAGTTTGTCGTTAAGAGAATCGACTCTTTCATTCATGTCATCGGAAATTTCGTGGTATTAGTGCGCGGCGGACTAAAATAACCGCTCTACAGGTGAGACCCCGATGACATGTGTTTATTTCCTCGTGTAAGAAAATCCGTAACGGTCAGAGCGCCGAGTGTAATGGCGGAGAATTTCGAACGAGAAATTCCTTTATCGTTGTACGAGTCCCGCAGCTCTGTAATCTAGAATATTTCCCATAAGTCTAACAGCGAATGGTGTTCTCTAATGGTTTTTATACGGAACTCCTTCGGTATACTCCGTGTTTCAATAATTTCGATGATTTTATTAAAAAGCATCGAAGCGATCGCTAATTCGATTCAAACGGCGGCCATTTTCCCGCCGACCGGGTAAACCAATCGCGGCGAGCCGTGCTTAAAAGGGCCGACAGGCATTTGGCCTTGACTAACGCTATGTTACGCTGTGCCTTTTTTTCTAGACCTTTTACGTCTTAAATTTGTAAGTAATCAATTAAAAATGCATGCCACCGTGTTTGCACATGTCTTTGCTACGTTTGTGTAGAGCCTTTTTTTCGATAGGAACACTAAATTTCTCGAAATTACGAGAATCTCTCAGCGGCAGCCATCTTGTGACGTCGTACTTGCTTCAGAATTCGAATCTTCTGACGAATATTACAAATTACTCCACGAATCAGGTAGAAATTCGCAATTTGGGCTCCATACAGACGTAGATTGGACTTTTAGGAAACACAATTGACCACTTCTAAACTGCTCATTGCAATATTGAAGCGGCAGTTTGTCTAGATTTTGACCCTTGCATACGTATATGCATTTCAAACCATGCCGGCTCCCTTAACTCGTTTGGCGCCAAAATGGTGGAATAAATTTTTTCTACAAATTCGATACACGTTCAGAGCGGTTTCAACTCCAAACTTTCAACTTTGTGCTGCGTTAAGATTAGTTGGGACAATAATGCATTCTTTTCGAGAATCGTCACTACTACGCACAACTTTTACTTGTCTTGGAATAATAATTTATGTAGAGGATATTGCATGTATTTCAGCTTGCTGCATCAATTAAATAATATCGACAAACTTGACTATTATATTTTTATGTAATTTCTAAGGTGTGTAATTAAAGGAGAGGAAGTTTTGTCTTCTTTCGAACTGTATATTTACAATAATTTACATGTTACGTACAAATGGTATTTATAAAAAGTTCAATACTGCGTTATTTCTTCTCCGGAACCACTTCACTGATCCCGTACATTCCTGCCAGTAGTCTCCCTTGCGATGTTGGCACTGGTTCTTTCGGTGCCAAGTACGGTCCCTTCTCGTCCATGTACACGTACCTATATTTCCGCTAAGGAACTTTTTCAAATCTATATAAGGGCCAGTTTTGCCAGGTGGCCTTGATCCCACTACGCTAGATCGTACAAGGTTGTAAGGGTTCGGGAGGCGGCAAATCAAGGCTCGATAATGCAAAGATAGGGCTTATCAGGATCAAGGTCACCTGGCAAAACTGGCCCATAGAGGCGTTATGGATCGTCAGTCAAAGGATACGGAAGCCTTAGGACCCAGTAGGCACTCTGAGACAGCTTTATGGGTTCGTCACAGCCGGTTACAAAGATCGGGCAGGGCGGAGGCCCTGGTTGAACTCTGGGGTTCAATGTCACGTGTACAGGTGCTTTCGGGGTCACCACATGGATCCTCATTAACTGAGCTATCAGTGGTTTCGTTTGCCTGGACAATCAGCATGGTTTTAAATAATTGAACGTGTGCTGTCACCATCGCACATACAGTAACGAGCAAAACCGAGTCTACACTATTTCAAGCGACATAACTTTTTAAAAGTTAGATCAAATGACTTGAATGCGATCGAGAAGTTAGAAGGATTAGTTTGTTAGACTTAATGTAACTCCTATATAGGTACCTGCAGGGGCAGGGGAAGTAGAGAGGCATGTCCGCAGTGCTGGACGTGACTTTGTTCCCACTGTCCTTCACGATCCCGTTCCCGGTGGCCTTGAGCACCTTGTCAGGCGCAGAAGCCATGAATCTGTGTCCTCTCGGACACTCGTACTCCACTCCGACGAATATCTTCACGACGAACTCTTTTCCGCCTTTCGATTTTCTACCACGAATGGTATTCATGTTCTGGAAGTTCTTCCCCCTCGGGCAATATCCGTGCGCGCCATGGTCGCTTATCGTGGGCCACAGCGAACCCCTTTCCTTCTGGTGTTCCAACCTTACGGTCACGTCCCAAGGTAGAAGGAAAGCAGAGGTGGGCAGCACGCCGGCCTGGTGTTGCAGACCCAGGTTATGCGAGTACAAGCTGCTGGGACCGAGACAAACCAGGGACCAGCTGGAGAACTGCGGTAACAAACCAGCCGGCGACTCTGTGTGCAACATTCCTGGCAGGTACTCCGTGGTCGACGGTTGTCTGACCAAGGACTTCTCTGTAGAATTCGGATTCGCAGAACATTATCGTTCCGTGTGACCTCTAACACCCGTGGAAACCGCTCACCTTTGTTGTCTGCGTCGCTGTCGGAAACCTCTATGACCACTTTGTGCGCGTCGCTGGGTGTCAGGCTGGTCTTGCTGAGCTTAGGGCCGTCTTCGTTCGGCTCGCTGATTTGTTGGAATTGGCCCCCGCTCCCGTAGGGTGTTCGATTGTCATCTGAAACTGTGACAGCGTTGAAAAACGCCTGGCATTAAACTAAACAGTGCAACTGTACCATTAAGGGTGTTGACCCCCAGGCTGCAGGCTTGGGTGTTTCCCCTTGGGGTTGGGGACTCCGCGTGACAGAACGAATCTTTACGTTTGGTTATAGACAGCAACTGCGCCGGCCTGTAATTGTGGGTGCTCGGTTGGAAAACTGGGAATTGAATGTTCTCGAGCTGCGCGCAGCCGCATTGTTTCGCCAGCATCTGGAAGTACTCGTAGTTCGCCTGCCTCAGACTGAAGGGATCCTCCCGTGACCCCTGGCAACGACCGCAGTTGCAGGCGCAGATGTAGCGGACCCCGCTGCAGTGTTCCCTGATTGGCAAATCGCTGCAAAACAGATGATCAACGTTGACTCCCAAACTCTTTCTTCTTATTAGAATATTTTTCTCAAGTTACACGAGACAAGCATCCTAGATTGCTGCTATTAATCGAGTCTAACGAGGTAAATTTGTATACAGTAGACATACTTGTCGTTATCCCTGGCTTCTGGTTGTTCCCCACCACCAGCACCTTCGCTACCACCTCGATGAATAGGATTGGTACAAGGATTCCCCGTCAGAGACAGTACTTCGCACATTTGTCGACCAGACCGCCAATGTTTCTCACACTCAGCTTGCAGTTTCTCGCTGAACTCTTCAAACAAAGGCCCCCGAGCGTGCATTTCGAACACTGCCATCGCATGAGCCAGTTTCGTCTCATGATACGCCCTAGAAATCGAACTTTACTGTTGCTACTCTGTTTTTCTAACATAATCCGGTCAGTACCTGGTGTAATGCTGAGGTAGATTCTCCTGATACGTTTGTAGTGCCCTCGGAAGCACCTTGCTGCACCTGCTCTTGCTGAACTTGACATCGGTGTCTAGCAAACTGTGCAAGGTTAACAGTTCCTTGTCTGTTCCATGCATGAAGTAGTCGTAGACCTTGTTCGCCACTTCGTAGAATATGCCAGCAGTCGGTATCTGGTTTACGCGAATTAGTTTCAATATGGTTTCAATATGATTGCACTTTCGTGAAGATTAGGCACAAGTTCTGCATTCTAACCTCAAAGTAGGCGGGTACAGAGTGTCTCCCAACGTTGTCGTCGAATCCTCTAGCGAAGGCCAGGTTTATGTGTTGTTGCAGGAACAGTCTGAAGGACCGAGTCTCTGAAATCGTGTAACTAAATGTAGTGTTACAGGTCTGTGACAAGTGAAGACATACTTCATTCCTACCCGTTTCTTGATCATCTATTGGAACATTAGAGTCCTGGCTGGCCAGACTCCTCGAAGTGCTACCACCTGAACTGGCTTTGCAGCTTTGTATGAGCTTCTTCGCCATGTACCCCAAGATATCCCTAGACTCCGTTGTTCCGGTATGCACATAGACGAATTCCTGATTTGCAGGGATTGCAAACAGGGAATTCGAACTGCGAAACAATCAATAAACCTTGTTATACAGATATTAACGAATACGTGTATACTTTTACTATGTCCGAACATTCTCACCTGATGTTAGTCACTATGCGGTTCTTCCTCAGCACATGGTAAATCTGGTCCTCCAGGGAATGCTCCAACCTCTTTATGTTAGTCCCGCTAGCCGAGTCTTGGAAGACAGTAGGGCACGTTTCAAAGTAGAACAATACTCTCGGCGAGCATGGCCTCACGTTGGCCACCCAATCTTTAGGAAGACTATAGATACAGCTCAGAACGTCGGAGAGCTGTGGCGAAACCTTTTGCCTAACAATCGATATTAAGTTTCAACACTGCCTTACACCTTTTAAACAAAATGCTTACCTGACGATATCCATTGCTCTGAACAGATGCACGTAACTATAGTCGAAGGTGTGCGTTGGATGTACCAACACGATAACATGAGATATATGGAACAGGACAAGCAAGGCCCTGGCATATTTGTCTCTCATGTGAGCCCACACGCTAAGGAAGTCCTTGCAGTCTTGTTTCTCAGCGAATCTGTTGTACTCTGTTAGAAGGCTGTGCGTGTCCAGCAGACCCCTCAGGTGTAGATATATGGTTTTGTCTTTTGTGTCGTAGTATCCCTCAATCTCACTCTATAAAGTTCAGTAAAGTTATACTGCAATTCATAGCAACTTAACCATTTCAGTGCCAGGGGTATTTTCGAAAACGAAAATAGTGCCAAGCAGCGCTTAGTTTCTGAACCATTTTCGCACTATCAAACGTGGCGTTATTCAACACGAAATCTGAATAATGTGATCGCACTGCGTGGCACTACAGCGGTTAACGCTGTATTCTTACAAATGTGTCTTGATCCACTTGTGGCTCATCCAGGAGGTCCACTTGGAGGATAGAACTTAGCATACTGGTCTTGCATCCTTTGGACCTGTACTGCGACTTGCCAAACACCGAGACTATCACCACCTTCTTGTCAGTACACGGAAATCTAGAAACATATTAAACTTACAAACAATGAATAACTTTGTTTGTAGTTATTAAGTTATTCATTGGACCACCTTCTTGTCAGTACACGGAAATCTAGAAACGTATTAAACTTACGGACAACGAATAACTTAATAACTATAAACACCACAAAAATTGCTTAATAAATTACACAGTCCATTCCCTATCCATACAAACAATTTATTACCTGTCCGCATTACAAGGCAGCTGAAATTTCTGCGGCCGCATCGTGCGTTTGTTTACCGCGTGCAGGTTATGTCATTTTAAACGAAAGAACTCCGTTCAACGAGCACGCAGAAAATCGTCGTGGAACAGTTTGCCGTACTGCGAATTACGGTGAATTATTTAAACAACACTTATAACCGATGAGAAAGCGGATCTGCTGGGAGTTTTCGTTCGTGCTAGTTACACGGTTATGGTCTTAAGGTGCCGGGCTTTATTATCGATCAAAGGGGGATAGGGGGCTGACTTCGTTACGTTCGATTTTGTTTATTGCCTGGTCGCCTCGGTTGTCGTTGAAATTGATATTTACATGACAATTTCACGAACCCGTCGGCCGTTTCCTCGTGAGAAAGCATTGTTCCCCCGGCGAGTGTCGAGTTGATGTTATTGCCGAAGGTTGACAAGTTTTAATTACGAACATGGTGTTAACGAAGGAATACCGCATATCCATGCCGCTCACCACGGCAGAGGTAAATCGTTTCGTCATTACTTGTTGCAAAATAATTCAATTCTGAGCCTCTAGCAATTTCCATTCTTCGGTCCCGGTTGGTCCACATGCATTCATCCATTTTCGCAAATTATCGTACGGTTTAACGGAGCAGAAACATTTCGAGAATTAGCCAACGAAACGATGTATTTATTGCAACATCGAATGCCATTTAATACTCGACCGATTTTAGTTATATATGCGAGTTCGCTTAAAGGGGAATTTCTTGAATCTGGGAATTAAACCGGAAAGTTCGAGTTTCTATCTATTGCATAAATTAATTTTGTATCACGAATGTACTCGAAAAGTTAAATAATAAATTATTAACTCCTTACGACAACATCGTTGTGTCCTTGTATCTTCACTAATAATTGATGTTACGATGAAAATATAGATTGTTCTATTTGTAATTATCACTGAGCATTTTGTAGTACCGTATAGGGCAACTCTACATGATCGCAAGGCATAGTCATGAACAGTCGGCGAACGATGAAGGTGTCGAGGTGATCGAGAATGTGGAGTGCGACGACGTAGAGCACGGGAAGGGCCAGTACACGGAAAAGAGGATCCATTTGTCTAGGTAATAATCGCAAACGTAGTTTGTAAGTTCGGGTATAAATAGATCCTTATTTGCCCTGTTCTATTACAGTAAGCTGCCATATTGGATCCAATCGATCATCCCGAAAGTATTCTATGTGACAGAGAAGGCATGGAATTATTATCCTTTCACTATCACAGGTACAAACGGATAAACTATATATTATTAATTCCTGTTTTGTAAAGCATCATATAAGTATAACAACATCGCATTTTCTTTTGCATGTTCTTTACGGTCACCACAGAATACACCGTAAGTATCTAGATCGAGGGTTCCCCCTCAAATTTTCAGTTATATATAATTATGCGTTTCAGTGTTCCTTCATCCCCAAGTTTCAAATCTCGATAAGAACTCGATACGAAGATAACAATGGGTCCACAGAGAACGTACGTGAATTTCTGTAGCATTCCACTCGATAAATGAATCACTTCTAGTCATGTTCTGTTTGAAACAGTGCTTAGGTCTCACTCCCATCGAATTGATACACCGCGAGGTCGACTTTGTAGACATCGCGTACGACGAGATCTCTGCTAAGCACTACAAAGAGGAGGAGGTACTTCGAACTCGATTTCACGCACCTGATTCATTACGATCGGGGTAATTTCAAACTCTCTGCTTTCCGCAGGATCCAAAGTTCTTTCAATCTAAGCGTACGGGTCGGGGACCATTGGTGGAGGGCTGGAGGGAGAAAACACAGCCCATAATGTGTTCCTACAAATTAGTCCACGCTTCGTTTGAAGTCTGGGGCATGCAGACCCGAGTGGAGGACTTAATTCATAGAGTAACTGTCCTCGAACGTAGTAAGTTAGACTGTATTAGCGCCGGAAGCAATTATGGTTTCTTTTTGTACAGTGTATAAGGGACATTCTACTGTTGGGCCATCGGCAAGCTTTCGCTTGGATCGATGAGTGGTACGACATGAGCTTGGAGGATGTCAGAGAGTACGAGCAAAAGATGCAAGCGGAGACAAACGAGAAAGTGCGTTTGAGGAATCTGAACAACGAGAAACCGATGACACCGAGCACGCCCACGACTCCAACTACACCGAACGCATCGGTGCCGTCATCTCCGATACCCAAATCCCCCACGCCGTCTAGTCGATCATGGTTTTCCTGGTCATAGCCAGACTCCTAGAGCAACGATTTAGGAATATGTTAGCCTACCTAGGTGAATCAAATTAATCATCTGCAAATAAACATTGGCCGTTTACGCGTGTACGTATGTATCATAGCCGGGTACCTGTAACTGAAATTCGATTTCTGAAAATACTGAGAGCCTCGGTCTCACGTTTTCAAGCAGCGAGGAAGCTTAATTTCGCGCGGTTCCGTTTTTTCAAGTTCTTTATTTCGCGAAAGAACTTATCTATAGGATGTTGAATATTTTTATAGCTTTTAACAATCAAGCAAAAAGCCAAACCGCAAGCTGCACCGGTTTTTCTACGGTCCAGATTGTCCTGGCTTCAATAATTGTTGTATCATTTCTTCGATTGATATCTCCAGCTGTACGTAAAGGCAGGTACACAGAAATGTGGCACGTACTAATCATAGCTGTTCGATCAATTGTAATTGTAATATATTCTGTCGATGAGGCTACGAGCTGATCAGCCTCACCGTATGCTTGTTAATATATTCACCAGCTTGAGGTATCTTTGTGCGTGAACCATTGTAAAAAGTGTTTAATATCTAGCGGAGGAACAATGTGAAGTACTATACAACTGCACAAAAACGATCTATGTATCTATATTTAAGAAAAACTGTATCTTTCTCTCTCTATATGGCACTAATGGAACGCGTTCTCTCTTGTTTCTCGAGCGAAAATCGATCGTTAATCTATTTTTTAAAACCGACAAGCAGGCTGTAAATAAGCTAAAGCGTCGACAGTTTGTTTCGACAGGGGTCTCTCGTTCCTCGATTCGTTGTGTTCACGCGTCTCGGGTTTTTATTTCTCTTTGGAAAAATCTCGGCGGGACCAAAATGCGTTGACAAGCTGGCACAAGAAATTCGCGCGCACGCACATGCAAACACACCCACCCACACACACACACACAGAGACACGTAGTGTAACTTTAAGTATCGGATCACAGTCGCAGTTGGTACATGCTCTTGCCATGGTAACTGATCCCACAATGGAATGTTACAGGGATTCCCATGGCACGAGGCACACGCTTAACGTTCCGTTGCTCTTCAAAACACTCACCCCGTTCAATTACCCCCGTCATGCATTTATATGTATGTACTTGAATAAACGTTTCAAGCCGTTCTCAGAACCGTGTTGTCGCATTGTTCTCCCGGCGAACGTGTCTGCCACCACCTGGGCTCCCGTGAATCCCCATAATTTCGTACGATGCTGCAATACTCATGTTTTCCTGAGTTCTGTTGAGATACCTTAAGGAAAAGTAACTTTAATGCTTTATAAAAATATAACGAACAGAGAGATATCAGGGTGAATTTTAGGGCAGTCTCTAGACAGGGTTTTCCAGTTCAATTATGCTAATTTGTACAGTTTTTGGACGTTCTTTAATTTTTGAGCTAACATCGTCATTAAAATTCAAAGTGGTGTAATTTGATTTTTAATTTGATGATTATTGAAATTATAAGGGTGCCCCGATGATAATATGTTTATAGTTAATTTATAGTGTTCAATTATAAAAAATGGGGCTCTGTTATTTTTTAGAAAAATTTTAAAAAGGCTGTTTCAATATTCTGGTTCGCAAAGTTTCATCGAAAAAAAGAACATGCTCGGGAGCTGGTAAAAAACCGCCAAAGCTTCCTCTGCACATCTTTTTTTTTTTTATACAATGTTGAAGTCGTCTCTACCCAAAACCAACCCCTATATTACGCGTCCTTTCGCACGGTATTCTTTTTCCGGTAACGTAAAAACTCTGAAAATTGCGGACCTTTATGTACGATTACAGCGATCCATCCGTAACAAAAATATTTTTGCCCGAGGCTATTGTACGATTTTGGGGGTGAAATTATTCCTCGAAAAAAAAAAAAATGTAGAATTTTTCGTGGAACGTTCCGGGAATAAAAATGTAAACAAAACTGCGTGGAAGTGATTTTCTAAAAATCTGGGATTCTTGGCTAGCCCCAACAACCCCTACAAATTTTTTACAAATTCGCATCAGCGACCTTGTATTATTTTGAAAACCACTTGCGAAGATAAAGATAAGATTCTAAGAATTATTTTAGATAGTTGAAATTGGTTTAACCCTTTGCACTCGAGTGGTGACTCTAAAGCACCACCAGAAATTATTGTGGGATTATTTCAAAGAAATTATTCCAAAAAGCATTACAAAATATTTCTTTAATAGATTACTAAACATTTAAATATTACATGTGTCGACCGGATCAGTTTCGCACGAATAAAATATCCTAAGACGGAAGAGAAATTTAGTTTTAGAACGAAAATACCGCCGCGAGTGCGAAGGGTTAATTAATTTCGTGGAGTAATCGAGCGTCCCGAGTGGGGGTTTAATTTATTGGCGAAGGCGTCGAGGGGAAGCGAGAGCAACGAAAGAATCGTTGCCGGGGGGTGTAAAAGTGCAAAAGTGCAAACGACTTCGACCGAGTATATTTATCTTCGTTTCGGGACGGAACCCGAGGGAAAGACACGTCCGAATGAGAATTGTCATTCGCGTGTGATTGATTTGCTGTTTACATTATTGCCCAACGACTGCAGCCTTAGAGCAGTCGCGGGGGTGGGCGGGGGAACATCGATAGCTCGGTTTCAAGCCTCCGAGGCTCGGCGAAGTTTCCGAACTTTGAAACTGTTCCCGTCGTCGTCCGGAAACTGTAATGAGAACTAGACGGTGTTTCGCGAATGCGTCTTGTTAGTTATTACTGGAAAAGTCGGCGCGAGCACCCCCGAGAATTCCTACGGGTACGCATCCGAAACTGTTTCGGAGAAAATTCGCGAATCACGTTGGGAACCTGTGCGTTCTGATCTGGCGAATAAATTATTAACAGTGCGACCTTCGAATGACCTTAAAAGAAACTACAAAAATCCAGGAAAAAGATAGCAACAACCACGAAATCCATTAGCTGAATTCCAACACGATAAACACGATTTTTAATTCGTAGAAAGTGGAGCACCACCTTGAGACGACCTTGTATAAACCCAGAAATGAATGGTAACACGCGAAACACGGTCTAAACACGGTCGAAACACATCTGAAGCCTAATTTGGACCAACCGATACACCGTCCCCGGAACAAAGAACCGAACATGACCTTGAAACAACCTGGTGGTCGTTCAGCAATAACAAGACAATAAAACACAGAGTATCGAGTAGAAGTGAACTCGAGTGATATTTACCCGACAAACAGTTGCGGTCCGAGGGGGTGAGGCGCACTGTCACCGAAAACTTTTAATTGTCTTCGAGGTCTCCATGAAATTAATAAACCTGCATCCGCGATCCGTAACTGGTCCGAGGCTGCTCGACCCAGTTTGCCGGACTCCTTACTGCTGCTAGGCCATTAAATTCATTGCTGCTTGAAAATCGGGGGGGAGCGGGTTGAAGAAGCGTGGGAAGGTACTGGAAATTAATAGGGACAGATCACAAGATGGCTGGAGGGGAATATTTATGTTTTTGCCGGACGGAATTTCGGTAGGGACGTTTCCCGGTGACCGGTCGGCCGTTCCAGGTCGTCCAGAACAATTGATAGAGTTGTCGATAACAACACCGTTCCGCGGCGTATGGTACCGTCGCTTTTTTTTTTACCTTCCTTTTTCGTTATTTATTTTTCAAGCCTCGCGGCGAGCATTGTTCCGTTTCAGTCGGGGCGGGGTCCTTGGTGCCGCAGGCGATTTCGGGAATGTTGATTTCGTTCTCAGAACGTTTCTGCCTCGCACGGATGCGCGATCATCGGCGAAATTCCGTTTTTGTGGCGCAGAAAATTTGTATTCCGTGCGAATCTTGCACCAGCGTACCGACGAGGCAATGGTAATTCTTGGCGTAACTTTTTCCCTCTTGAGAGTTTTTTTGCGAAACTTTTACCGGTGCATTCGCGACGATTTCCCGGTTAAAATGAGTCCAAGCACGGCTCGGTTCGGATCTTATTTACCTGTGCAATCCACGATATAGTAGAACCTCGATTATCCGAACTGAAGTCCCCAGTCTCTGTTTACTTTGACTATCTAGGAGCGACTGAGTCGTTGTTTGTGCTTGCAAAAATTCTTGCGTATGTTTCGAGGACTGTCAAATCGATTTGCAAAGTTGCAATTTGATATGTTAATTACTTTCGCTTTAAAAAAATATTTCAAGTCGCCTTTAGATGGGGAGACAAAGCCGAGGTCGACTTGAATCTCTCGGGAATTGGATCGGTGTAGCTCCTAACAATATTATTATTTGTGCTTACCAAAATTCCTGCATATTCTACAAAGATTGTCAGATTGACCTGCAAAGTTGCAATTCGATACGTCAATTATTTACGCTCTAAAAAAATATTTCAAGTCACCTCTATATAGGTGCACAAAATCGAGGTCGTCTTGAATCCCTCGGGAA
>CM052135.1:3179582-3200262 GCA_028454255.1 Halictus ligatus
GTGTAAGTAGAGTTTTTTAGAATTTTTTAAAGGCTGGGTCACAGCGGACCCGGCCACCGGCACCGAGGATATCCAGTGTTGCCAGCTCGACTTTCTCGTGGCAGTTCACTATTGCACTTAACAAAAGTGATTTGCTATTGAAGTAGATTCTTGTGGAAATTTGTAAAGGCTGGGTCACAGCGGACCCGGGCACCGGCACCGTGGATATCCAGCGTTGCCAGCTCGACTATCTCGTGGCATTTCATGCGACTCTGGACTGAAAGGTTCACTATTGCACTCAACAAAAGTGATTTGCTATTAAAGTAGATTCTTGTGGAAATTTGTAAAGGCTGGGTCACAGTGGACCCGGGCACCGGCGCCGAGGATATCCAGCGTTGCCAGCTCGACTTTCTCGTGGCATTTCATGCGACACTGGACTGAAAGGTTCACTATTGCACTTAACAAAAGTGATTTGCTATTAAAGTAGATTCTTGTGGAAATTTGTAAAGGCTGGGTCACAGTGGACCCCGGCACCGGTTCCAAGGATATCCAGTGTTGCCAGCTCGACTTTCTCGTGGCATTTCGTGATACTCAAAGATCCCAGAAGAGCCGTCGCGGCGGATAAGAGGATTCGTTGTCACCGCGGTTTTTTCTTTTGTTGTGTGCAGCGTTGCCAAGTCTCCGGCTCCCGCACAATTCCGAGTGTTTTATGGCTGGCGAGCCGGGAATTGCGTTCTCACGTTTTGCGGGTGTTGTCACAGGCTCGTGCATAATTGAATCCGCGGCTTGTTTATCCGATCGGTTCGCCGCGCGTTGAATTGCAATTTTGAAGTGCGCAAATGTTTAGGTCCGCGGGACAAGTGCCCGGCGAAAAAGGGAAACAACGAGCACCCCACTCGTGTCCGTTGGATCCCCATTGTCAGCCTCGATGGCTATCGTTTCTCCTGCTCTCGTCGCGGAGTGTGTAGCATCCGCGAAACGGGAGCCACTCGTCAGAATTATCGAAACTGTCGAAGCGTTGCCGCTCGGATTGCCATGCCCGTGGAGAAGAAGCGAGAGATTTTTTGTAGAAATTAATTCATCATATAATCGCTAAACAAATAACGAGAGCGACTGAATTAATTAGAGACCCTTCAGGAAAACTTCAACTTCGTCGTTGACTTATTAAAAACATTGTCGCAGAGGTGAATTTATCAACGTAATAATCATCGTTGAGCAAAGTGTACGTTTCAATTACACCGTCTGAAACCTCCTTTGTAAGATTTAACTTTAATCCTTAATTCACGAAGGACTTTACGTGGAATTTGTGTAGAATTCCCGTTGGCGCCTGACAGCAGGCAACCGCCGGACACGCAAACAGGACGGTCAGCACGACCCAGGGGCCGGTATTTAACGTCGCATTAAATTAACAAGCGAAATTATTATTTCTCGTTCTCCCGGGATTGATAATGAGGAAAATAAACAGAAACCTGTGTGTGTGTGTGTGATCGCCGTGTTTCTAACTTCCCTCTTGAACTTTAAATCCGCATAAAGCTCCGCAGGCTAATTACCGGCTTGTATTTCGTCGTGCGAGAGGATCCGGTTATTGTCGTTCGGGTGGAAAACCACCCACAGTGCACCCTAAGCTTCCAGTCAGTGCCTCCTGTAGCACCCTCGGGCATGGGAACGATATGGAAAAAGAACGCACCGACTCTACGCTCTTCTCCTAAATGCACCCCCGTTCGCTATCGGGGTTAATCTCGATGCAAAATCAGACTCGCCCTCTTTTCGTTTCTGCCACCACTTATAGAACACCCAGTATATTCCAAGACTCCAATTTTTCTTCAAAATCTTCAAAAGGTGACTTTGAACACCTTTGGTAGCAACAGTGTTGAACGTATAATTCAATATCGACAGAATCGAGCGTTCATCGCGGTTCTAATTCCCGAAATATAAATCCTCGAATTCCGCGACGGCAGGAGTGCTAAGCGGGATGAGACGCAAGTTGGCGTAACCGCAATTCTCACGGTGTAATAACCACCACGCAGGCAGGCTAGCTCGGTGGCGCAGGACTATCGATGTCAGTGCTGCGCGGCGCAACCATATCGCCGGTTACGGAAGCTGCAGGAAATGACACCCTCCTCTGATTCAATTTTCACTTATGTCCTCTGGGACAGGACTGGCACAGCTTAGGAAATGCTTAAACCATGCTGCGGCCGACAATCCGAGCCTCGTATGTAGGTTAGGGAGCCGTTACCTTTGGGACAGTGAATCATAACGCAGGGATTATCTCGGCGCCCGGAAATTGGCAACCGGTTGGTCATTACACTAAGACCGTTGAGCCTTCCCAGGGATTAAATCCGTAATAGACATTTCTGTGAACCTTGAGTCTAATCCTTGAGTTATTGTGAATCCGCTGTACCACGGTGCTGTAGTATGGGCGCCTGGAAGCAGGCAACCGTCGCAGTGATAGATGCGAGGCTGTTAGTGTATCAGAGAGTTGGGCGCCTTAAAACAGGCAACCGGTAGGCACAGGACGCGAGCCTGTCAGCATATTAGGGGGGTCTAGACTTGGGCGCCTGGAAGCAGGCAACCGGTGGCCATTGGAGTAAGCCTGTTGAGCCGTGCCAGAGATTATATCCGTAATAGACATTTCTGCGAACCTTGAAGCTAGTCCTTGATTTATGGTAAATCCTCAATCGGGCGCTGGTTACGGGCGCCTGGAAACAGGCAACCGCTGAAGTCATTGAATCTAGGAACCGCAGAGTCGGGCGGCTTTCTACACAAAAATATATAGCCAATGTAATATTGATTATTTTCAGTTGAAAAAAATCACAGATGTACTTCAAATACTGGTAAACACGTATGCAAAATCCCGATGCAAAAGGTTCGATAGTTTCTCCGAAAAAAATTCCTAAAGAATCGTGCATAAACCCCTTCGAATACCAGAATAGTCCCCTGAAGCAGGCAACCGGTGGACACGGAAGCAAGACTGTTAGCATATCCCAGGGGCCGATTCGTCATCATCGAAAATTGAAGTGAATCAAACAAGCCGTAATCTCCCGGTAAAAAACATCAATTTGTTCCTTAATTTATGGAGAAAGTAGGTGAGCGACTACTTTCGGTAAACTTTAATCCGTCGAACGTTGAGAAGTTTCAAGGAGACACTCTAGAAAGTAAAAGTTCCCCCCAACCCCGCGAATACTGATTTCCATTAAAAGCTTAGGATCATGATTAATGCACACGACATTCGCGGGCTAGATTTATCCGCCCTGTCGGGACTGCCAATAAAAACAGCCCCCCCACCCCCTCCACGACGGAACCAGTTTCTTTCTTCAGGATGCAATTTCGACGGATTGAAGAGTTCGAGATAAACGGGCTTAGCGTGTTTTAGGATTTAACGGGCAGGTCTACAGAATCGAGTGCTCTCCACCGGGAGAAATGCTGATGTACTCGCTCACGTTGATGAAGCGTCTCTGAGCAGTAAAGTGGAGGAAATGTAAATCTTTACCATTTACAAGTGTAATTTGTTTAATTTCGTCTAGTGTGTTTAATTTAGGCCTGGGCTATATCTAATCGAGACCTACGTGGGTGATGACGACCCCTAACTTTGTGTGACGTGTTAGGTCGATTATCTCCAGAATCGGTGGGTCCTAGAGAAAAGATTCTCAGACGTAATTTGTGGAACTTTTATGGCAGAAAACGCCTGCGTGAGTAGATTTTTAAAAAATTCTTCCGTTGAGTAGATACATGAAAAAATGTTATTAAAAAATGTTGCCCCGGTTGGTGCGATCTACAAAAAGAGTCAGAAGTGAAGTGATCCTTGATCCTCGGTATTTCTTTGAATCGCCGGAGCGAGGAAGTCGATCCTAACCGAGGGAATTGAAGATTCAGTGACTACCGTAGCCGGAAACCCGTCATTAATGGGGCTCATTGGTGGGCGGGAGTATTCAGTGTCTGATACCCTGATCTTAATAGCAATTGTTTTCTCGTGATTCGCTTTATTCCGTGCGAAAGATCCGATTCCAGTTTCGCGTGTAATCTTCCTGATGATCTTTCCGCCGTTTAATGGGATCTCCTCTAATTCTTGTTCGTTATTTTGATTGAACGTTGTTTGCCTCCGGGGGTTGATTAATCATGCTAGCCGTGGGGGAGTACGTGCTTCTAATCCCCCCGCGAAGTGGGAACGAATAGAGATTCCTAAATTTAACTGGAAGGCCGATTTGTTTAATCCGTTTGCTCGATAGAACTGTAAATACGTAGCCCCCGTTGTGGAAACAGGTCTCATAGGTTCCATCGATCGCCTGAAATGGTTAAATCGGCCTTAGAGCTACCGGCCCCGCTAAAATGACGGACTGCAATTCTTTACGATTATTATAGTGTCAGGGGATAGGTTAAACTGTAATTTTAGCCGGCACGTCAGTCGGCGAGGAAGATGTTATTGGAAAGTTGCTAGCAATTTCGTGGGAGGGGAGGGCCCCACGCGATTTTCTACTAATTCAACTAGTCTGCAGGCGGTATCACGCCTCCGGGATCATTTGTCAACGTCACTGGCTGCCGCCACGATGGATAGTGTTAGCTTCTTGCCTATCACCGGGAAAAGTTACTCTTCGAACACAGCGCATCATCTTGTTTGCATACTGTTGCGATGACGCGGGATAAAGCTAGTTGCTCAATACAGATTACGTGCGAAGGACACGCACGGTGCTGTCGTTTTCTATTGATTGGGTGCAACGCCTCGTCAACGCTTTCCAGTGCCTCGCCACGAAACAGAAAAAATTGTTTATCTACGAGATTGCGAGTCGCGGAAGACTCAGCAACTTATTATCACCTGATCTACGCCTGTCCACAATGTCACGCAGCTCAGCACCCTATCTTCCCCGAGTCCCGGAACAGTACATTAGAACTATCTCGCGATTTACATATCCATCAGCGCGTACACGACTTCAAGAATCCCCGCAACTAAGTGGTTCATGCATAATCATAGACTGTATGATCGTTTTAGTTATACTCCCCATTCGCTGCGGACGAATACTTTCCAAACTTCCAACTCCGTCGCAGCCAGGTTAATTGACAGCGAGACGGGCGCAGAAGACCGGATACCGAAGCGGTTAATGTATAATCGTTGTTATTATGAGTTTAGCCGCGTTAGCTAGTCAATTTCCTCATTTAAGTTCCAGCTGGCACAGTATCCTCCAGCAACTATATCCCCTTTATCCGAGGTAGTGCCTTTCTATGCCCCTTGAAGCGGGCAACCGGCAGACACGGGAGCAAGACTGTTAACATATCACACGGGATTGGGTTAGGCGCCTGAAACCAGGCAACCGTTAGTCGCAGACGCGAGGCGCCTGAGAGCAGGCGACCGGCAGACAGGGGGGAGCAAGACTGTTAACATATCACACGGGATTGGTTTAGCCGCCTGAAAGTAGGCAACCGTTAGTCGCAGACGCGAGGCGCCTGAGAGCAGGCAACCGCTAGCCGTAGACGTTTAGTATACACCGCCGGGAAATTTCTTATTAAATGAGACCGAAGCACACCAGCAATAGCCTAGCTCTAGGCTACATTTTTTACATTCTTTTGCAAATTAGTTTCTACCTTCATAGACCTATATCCACCTAACCTAAGTCTCTTTCCATGGAGCTGTTCACTCCTATTTGACCTTCTTTTCCGAGTTACTGGATCTGGTTCTCATCGCAACAGCCTCTGGAAGAGCGCGATCCCCTAAGTAGCTAATCTGTAGATACTAGGGTTACCCCACTGGACGTGGCCCCCGCACTGAAGGCATTAGCTTTGTCCCCCAAGCCGCCCAGCTCGGAAAGCTGGCTGCAGAGTCGCCTAAAGCCCTAAGTGTCAACTCTGCAACGGGACACTGGCCACCGGAGACTCCTTCCGCGAGGGTATCACGTTCCCAAACAGCCTGTCCGGTGGAACGGGGGTTGATTGTCTGATCGAATTCTTTCTGTTCCAGGTTACGCTGCCGTCGGGGGGATTCCCAAGTCGAACGTGGTGAAACCGGAGTGCCCGTGGGATCGGCGCAAAACCAGGTAACGCAGGCCGGGGCCCCTCACAAAGGGAATAATTAGGGTGGGACGTTTAAATAACTGATCCGTGGAAGATGATGTTCGGGAAGTCAGCGACGGGGAACGGGCTCCTGGAAACGCGGCGACGTAATTAGACGAGCGTCGAATCGAACGGGCTCGGACGACGTGTTGAGCCCCGGGAACGTTGTTCCTGCCTGAGGAGGGAATACCTAGCCGCTAATTAACGGAGTATCTCGGGGCCACGCTGATTCGACAGGTGAGCCGTGCTCGCGTTTGATCGTTGCCCTACTAGTTTTTCGGGGGGAAATTGGTCGGGTAACGGGCGCGGTGGATGCGGCCGTACGCGTCGATGAACCAGATAAGTGACTGCATACCGGGTGACCCGAAAGTAACCCATCAGGTTTAATAATTACACTAAAAAGGGTGACAGATGAAATTCGTTTGAGATCCGTGGACTTCAGAAACTGTCGCGCGTGCTATGTGTAAGCGATGACCGTTCTGATAATGATTATATACAGGGTGTCTCAGTAGACCTGCAAATGTAAGCCAGCTTTCTGATACAAGGTTTGCGAAAGTCGTCAGAAGCCGATCGCTGTCAACAACGACTGTGTCCGTAATCGGATCAGAGGAAGCATCGATTACACTGGGGACTAATTAAACTTCCGAACACGGATTTGATTAAATTGGGCCACGAGCAACCGCGTCCAATTAATTTTAAGACGGCAATGTTACCGTCCGATGTTTCCCGGAACGCGACACTACGAGATCTGATTATCAAGACGCTGCCTCCTACGAAACACAGTCACGAGCAACACCAACCCGAAAAGTCTCGGTACGCGCCGCTATAAGACGCGCAGCCCCGGGTGCATTCAAAGTGCAGCGAATCCGAAAGCCGAATCGTTTCGACGGGGAGAGTTTGCTCGCAATTAAACTCGGCGCAACATCGCGACGGTGTCGGGCTGCATCCTCGAGATACCATTTCAGCTCCTGGCGAAATTCAAAGCAAACACAAACCCTCGAAGCATCGCACGGTAACCTGAAATTTCAGCGCGAGAAAAATGCGCGGGCAAGGCTCGTGAAAGTCTGAGGAAAGACTGCGACTGCGGAAACGAGGGATGAGGGTGCGAAGGGCCACCCTCTCTGACTTTGTTGAAACTTACGTGGGGCGTGAAATGCGGAAAAATATTCGACACGTGTTTTTTCTTTTCGACTTTTGCTCGCGTTTAAGGGGTGAGAGAAACACATCATGTAGAGGGTGGAAATTGTAATGTGTGTGGGCGTATCTTGGAAACTATTGGTCCTAGAGAAAAGGCACGTAGACAAAATTTGTGCATCTTTTAGCATCGATTGCCCCTGTCTAAATAGATTTTTGAAAATTTTGTCTGTTTAAAAAATATCTTGAAAAATGTCAATTTTTGTAGGGGTTTTTGGGATTGTGTTGACCCCATGGGAGTGGGGGGTGTTCCGATTTTAGTGAATCTCATATATGTTGTAAAATACGCAAAAATATTCGACACGTGTTTTTTCTTTTCGACTTTTGCTCGCGTTTAAGGGGTGAGAGCAAGACTTCATGTAGAGGGTGGAAATTGTAATGTGTGTGGGCGTATCTTGGAAACTATTGGTCCTAGAGAAAAGACACGTAGACAAAATTTGTGCATCTTTTAGCATCGATTGCCCCTGTGTAAGTAGATTTTTGAAAATTTAGTCTGTTTAAAAAATATCTTGAAAAATGTCAATTTTTGTAGGGGTTTCTGGGATTGTGTTGACCCCATGGGAGTGGGGGGTGTTCCGATTTTAGTGAATCTCATATATGTTGTAAAACACGCAAAAATATTTTACCCGTGTTTTTTCTTTTTGACTTTTGCTCGCGTTTAAGGGGTGAGAGAAACACATCATGTAGAGGGTGGAAATTGTAATGTGTGTGGGCGTATCCTGGAAACTATTGGACCTAGAGAAAAGGTACGAAGACAAAATTTGTTCATCTTTTAGCATCGATTGCCCTTGTCTAAGTAGATTTTTGAAAATTTTGTCTGTTTAAAAAATATCTTGAAAAATGTCAATTTTTCTAGGGGTTTCTGGGATTGTGTTGACTCCATGTCAGTGGGGGGTGTTCCGATTTCAATGAATCTCATGTATGTTGTAAAACGCGCAAAAATATTCGACACGTGTTTCTTCCTAGAGACCATCATTCACTTTTAAGAGTCCCCCGAAGTTAGGGGTAGAAAATGTGTTTGAGTGACTGTCTTGGAAACTGTTGGCCCCAGAAAAAATCTTCACAGACAAATGTCGCTCGTCTTCTAGCCCTGATTAGCCAAGTATAGTTAGATTAAAAAATAATAATAATTCGTTTAAAATACGTCAATTTTTCCGAACTTTCTTGTATTGTGTGGGTTCTAAGGGCAGAAGAGGATTATATCAATCGGATTATTTATAAGGGAATTAGGAGATTGCAATCAGCGTGATTGCGGTCCAATCAGGCTGGCCGGATCAGTGGTCTCTCCTCCCTCTCTCTCCGCGAGAGGACACTCTCTGTCCTGGCGCAGGGAAAACTTTCTCCGATTTGAATACCGTGGGCTCTCTCGAATGAGACGCGACTCCTGCCGGTGAAATAGGACAATCGATTGCCCGTTGGGGGGTGGTCCGGGGGGTGCACGGAGAGCTCTTTTTTTATAGGTCAGAATTCCGAACCTTCGCCGCGTGTGTGTGGGCACGCCGGAACGTAAACGAGACCCGAAGGCGAACGCGCGAAAATACCGAAACCAACCGCCTGCTCCGGAAGTTTAATTTCCCCGTTGGTCGTTCGCTAATTTACACGTTCGACGTCGAACTCTTTGTTTCAAACCGCGTGGGCGACCCTCGACGACCACGTGGCCTAAGCCGGCTCCTTTCTACGCAGGCTGACGCAACGTGGCTTTGCTGTCACCTGGAATTTTCCGGCTACCGGTCGTTTCAGACACCCGGTACACGGTTAAGTAACAAATTCTCGAATCGTTCCTTAATCTTTTTACCGCGGTATTCGAATAAGAAAGAGGAACACAATTGTACGATACAGGAACAAAATTGTTTTTGTTTTCTAATGAAACAATTCTTTGAAAAATTATTTTGACAAAAAAAAAAGATAAACTCTGCGAACTTCTAAGGTCATCGGCTTTGCTGTAGATTGAACGATTAAATTGTAACACTGAAACAAATCGGAGGAACAGATTAAATTGTGTACGACAGTTGACCTTCGAATGGCCTTCAGGAAAATCATTCTCCCGCGATTGTGGTGTTGGCGTATCCAAGCAGCAATATAAATAATTTCACGAAGAACCTTTAACGAAGGCTCTGATCGCTCGCGAAAGTCGTACTAAGCTCTTTACAACAACGGTTAATTAGTTTAGGGGCTGTTTTAATTTCGACATTGCCGGGTCTTACCAGCGACTCGACGTTTACTTTCGGAAAGTTGGCGTTCGAGAGCCCGTTCCTCGGTACAGAGACGTTTAATCGATATTAACGTCCGAATATCTTCCGAACTAACTGCTGGTCATTAATAGCCGAACAATCTTTTCATAGAAAATTAATTAACACCCGAACGAAGAACAACTCCTAACCTCTGGAAAGTAAAAACCGATATATCCGTTGATTTAAATAAAATAATTTATTTCCTAGTTTCGGGGTCAATTCGAGGTCAGCATATTTAACTCGTTAAAATCTCGTTTAAAAATATCCAAAGAATTAATTTTATGGCATCAAGGTCGACTCAAGGTCTACATATTGAACACATTGAAATCGCACGTAAAAATCTCAGGGTCACCTTGATATAAAGTACAAGACATAGGAACACACAGACTTTTTCGAATACTAGGTCAATTGAAGGTCACTCTAGTATCTCTACAAGTCATGGTATTGTAGACATTTTATCAAAATCAAAAAAAGAAAAAGAAAACACATTGTTCATGAACACTAGATTTACCGAGCACTAAAAGTGGCAAGTTTGGATCATTTTATAAAAATACCACGAATATATTCAGCCAGATTTTTAGCAGGCTTTTACTATAATATACGTTCCAAGGAGTGAATGCGTTAAATAAATTTCCTATATATGCATTTTCACAATCGCAATAATTGTAAATTAAAGAACATAAAACCGGTTATTTTGACGGGTAAAGCTAGTGTTAAATTCGCCGTTCACCCGAGGCTCAGCCAATCGCATTAACCGCGTCAAAGTGCAGGTCGCGCGTTCCCCTTAAATCACCGTCGTTTGCCATTACGCAGTTTCGCCCGGAAGTTTCCGCGATTCGTTGAACTGCGGGCCGGGGGTATCCGTCACCATGTCGCAAAGCTGCTGCGAGAACTTTCCCGATAAGCGACCCTAATGAATTTTGTTCCGCGGCGAAATTAGAGCTCGTCTTGGGCGGACGCGAACATTCGTCGGGAACTCCGAAAACCGTTATCGCGCGCGCGCACACTACGCCCCCAAAATCCGCGCAAATTAACCGCCTCTGGCGATTCAACAAAAGCGGGAAAAAACACGAAGACGTCGAGCACGAATTGTCCGGGGAAAAAGAATTTTCCACTTTGAATCGTTTGATTTTCACTTCTGCAGTTTTCTCAGTTGTTTTTTGAGGTTATGCTGATGCGCAGCGTGTTCGAACGAAAATTGGCTGAGTCTACGAGGGAAACTGAATCGGAAACGTGGTATGGAAATTTTTCGCAGGACGCCTCGTTTCCGAGATAATTTGGTTTGAAGATCGGCACGGCACGCATGCTGATGAACGGCAGCCACGTCTGGCCATATAACTCACCGTTTCTACTTATTGCGACTGCCGATGCTCGGGGAATGTTCAGACTCGATTTTCTCCGAAACGGAGGCCTGTACGGGAAAATTGTGTAGCACGTTTTCGATACAGTTTTTCATGCGGAATCCTATAACATCGCCGATTTGTCGCTAATCTGCTCGCATACCGGGTGGCACGCGAAAGAAACGAACATCCGAACGATTTGCCTACTCAAAACAGTAGAATCAAATAAACAACACAAAATTTGTACCAATCAACCAAACGACATTCAATTACAAGGTCATTTGAAGGTCGTTCATATATTTTTTTAATAGCACCGAGTATATGTGAACGACCGTGGAGTGTTCGCAGCAAACAAAGGAATACAAAATGGCAAGTGCTTAATTCGGGGGTGAACGGTCGGTGATTATAATTATTTCAAGAGTGGATGTAGACGAAGAGAGTGTCCCGGGATCGATGAAGAGCCGGCGGCAGTGGGCTATGTTGCCTTTTTTAGGTAGCAGCCGGTGCGCAATGATACAAAGCATCGACCCCTAATTGTGAAAGGATAACTTTCAGCGGTTCGAGCTTTTATGCACGGTAGCCGAGCATCCGCGGAATGCGCCATGGAAACAATATCCAAGATCGGACGGCGGAAAAGCGACTGGAAAATGAAAGCCGCGACGCAAAGGTTTCAATTCTTACTCGGGCGACGTTCGGTGGGACACAATCGTCTCGTTATTCCGCGGTTTTCCATTTTTCTCCCCCCTCCTTTTCTCATTTCCTAAGAGAAGGGTCATCGGGGAACCGCTCGGCACAAAGAAACGCTAGACTGTATGCAGGGTGACTCGAAAAAAATATAACAGCCGAAATGCCTACCCATTTGTTGTTCTATAAAAAAATTAAACGTTCTCCAGGGTTAGAAAGTTCTGTAACTGTCATTACACATGTGAAATAGTGCAATGACATTTCTCCAGATTTAGTATTTTATAAAATTTCATAGCCAAGGGTGTATGTTTGCACGACACCCAGTATATTTTAGTAGACAATCTTGTAGAGCGTAAAAAGACGAATCCAATGACTACCTTGATCATACCTCTGTGATCATTCAGTCCCGAGATATTCGTGTCTGAATGTATTCAAAAATTACCTTTCAGACACGAATTGCTAGAGATCAAGTGATCGGAAAGGTGTGTTTATGGTAGTCGTTGGATTCGTCTTTTCGTGTTCTACAAGAGTATAGAGGAAAATATATAGGGTGTCGTACAAAAACGCACCGACGTTCTTGGAATTTCGCAAAAGGATGATTCTGAGAAAAAATTCTATCCGTGCAACGTTTGTCGTGCAACATTTTTTCCATTCGTGAGTGAGACACCCCGTGGAAATAGGTCAAGCCGAGGATCAGCCATGTGCACTCCTCGCAACGTCGGTTCTGACAACAAGTCACTTTTCCGGTGAATTTCGTCCACATCCTTCGGTAATACATATCGAATCCAGTCGCAGGTATTATCCAGCCTGAAAGGACATCCTACATTTATAAATTCAATTTGCGAATGGGGAGAAAATGAAATAGCGGAGTACGGTCTTTTCCCATCTTTTGTTAATTCTCCAGGATTGAACAAGGTAACTAGAGTTCGTTGCACCTGTCCACGACCTGCGGTACAGTCCCGAGCCACTTTTGCAACACCTCGCGATTCCCACGGGGCTCTTCTCCTACCGCCTGTTCTCGCCATTTATTTATCAACTGGTTCATGAAATCGACAAACAGAGGGGAATACCTCGGCCGGCGGATTAAAACGAGATTCTGGCCGACGAAGAAGACCAGGAAATGAAATTTCTGAACCTTTGGCCCGAAGGTAGCCGACTGGCAATCGAGGGCGAAGGTAGTGGTAATGCGCTCTCGTTGGGAACAATGTGGCGGAAGCGTGTTTATGCACGCGAAAAGACGAAACTAATGCGTCAAAGCGGGCGAAATTGTACCTAGTTACGATGGAAGACCCGCCTAATCGTGTGTCGAACACAGTTTTCAAATAGCCATTTCGGATTTGCTCGAACAACATTGTTTCAGCAGTCCCCGATTCCGGTTGAAAATCTTTTGAGTGTCAAATCGCTACTTTCTGGACAATTTTACAAATTGAAAAATGTACAGAATTTACCAATTTTTAGCGAAAAATTAGTATCGCACAGATCGGAGGGATTTTTAGGGGAGAATGTTTAATAATTAATCGCCTGTGGTTTATCTTTCGAATCTGCTGAACAGGCTCGCCGAATTCGTTCCTTATCTCCAGCAATTTTTCCCCTCCACTGCGAAATTGAATGGCGGTCTTGAAAGCCAATGAGGAAAGGCGATCCTGTCAGCGAAACTGGCATCGAATTCTGTCCGTGTAGGAACGCGACCGGGGCTGATGCATATCCCTGTGTTCTGGCGACGATCCAGCCGCCATTTTCCCTTTTCAGTATGTTTGTCGATCGCCAGCCCGGCCGGACGTTTGTTGATAATCTGCGAATTTCGTTGGATCCTGGTTTGGGGCTATGTTTGAGCAAGTTCGATCAGTCGTGACTTCAATCTGCGCAGCGAAGTGTGATGGATGCGGATCAAACAATGCTTCTGTGACCAATCGTTGAGATTTGATCGCGTTGGATTATGTTTGTGATAGTTGGAAATGGTATGTCGACGATTGAAATATTTTTCCGACGTGGGAACCGTTTCCCAGCACTGCTGGGCATGGCCGCAGCAAAGTGTGCCCAAACAATGCTTTAATGAGTGAGGTTTGATCATGTTTGCGCTGGTTTTACAATGTTTGTGATAGTTGGAAATGGTATGTCGACGATTGAAATATTTTTCCGACGTGGGAACCGTTTCCCAGCACTCCTGGGCATGGGCGCAGCAAAGTATGCCCGAACAATGCTTTAATGAGTGAGGTTTGATCGTGTTTGCGCTGGTTTTACAATGGTTTGTTGACGAGGGAACTATTTGCTGGCACTTTTGGGCACGGTTCAGTTAAAAATTATCACGATTTTGTTGCAAATATGGTGAATTTGGATTTAGGAATATTAGTGTGAGATTGTTTGACTCGGTTGGAGCAAGTTTGAGCTTTTAAAACGACATTTCCTCGGATCCACCTTCTCTAGAACTTGCACGCAACCCTAACTGTAGGTTCGGAAAAGTCGGGATGGATCAGATTAACTATTTCCATTTAGAGATCCGCTGCTGCTCTTTGTCCTCCAGATGGTTCGACGTCCACAGTCAGCGCAGGACGCTGACAAATTGATGATTGACTCGCGCACCACTGCGTTCATTCTCTTCCTCCGGGGATCGTCTCTTTCGCCACGGGCCGATCGATTTTCAATTCTTCCCGGTTTCTCTCGAGTTCCAACGGGAGGCCCTCGTTCAGGTGACACACGGGACAAAAGGAGCTGCCGAATTCGTCCCATTCTTCTTAACGGGAAATCCTGCGGGCACGAAACACTGACCTACAGTTGCCACCTGGGTCCCGGGACTTCTCGCCTACCCTTTCCACCGTTGCTTTCAAATGGTAATGAACGCCTGTGGTAGACGTCGATGCACGTCTTCGCTGCGTCTGAATCGATTCCCTATAACCATCGAAAAGCTCAATCCGATCGGACAAAATTCCACTTCGGTTCCAAGGAAACATTGAATCTCCACGGCTCGGCGTTTCGAACTTCAAACGGGGTCGGACAGGTTCAAACTGATCCTCTTCGACATTCGAACGTCACGTTTACACAAATATCTTACCGATTACTAAGTAACCAATCCTAGAAAACGATCGGGACAATCGTTGACAAACCATCATCAACCAGCACAAACATGAGAGAACACGTTCTTAGTGGTGTGGTCCCTGGAACACTGTTCGACACAGGTGCATAAACCTCTGCCGCGAAGAGTGAAGTCTATTGATTAGAAAGGAACAAACCTGTTCAAACACTGCCTCAAACCATCATCAACCAGCACAAACATGAAGGAACACGTTCTTAGTGGTGTGGTCCCTGGAACACTGTTCGACACAGGTGCATAAACCTCTGCCGCGAAGAGCGAAGTCTATTGATTACAAACGAACAGACCTCTTCAAACACTACCTCAAACCATCATCCAACATGATCTGCGAGCATGTAGCTAGACTCATGATAGACAAACATGCTGAAAAAGGGAAATTGAATCGTCACTGGAAGGTGGGAATATGCTTCAGACAAGCCTTCGAACCATTCTGAACATCTTCAGACCATTTTCAACATCTTCAAACAATTTCCAACATCGTCAAACCACTTCCAACATCTTCATACGACTTCCAACATTTTCAAACGACTTCCAACATCTCCGAACCACTCCAAACCGAATGTGGAATCTGTGAACGTTCTTCGGACGTGACCCAGGGCGATGAAACACGCAGAAAAACATCTTCAAACCACTTCCAACATTTTCAAACAACTTTCAACATCTCCATACCACTTCCAACATTTTCAAACGACTTCAAACAACGATTTTCAACATCTTCAAACAATTTCCAACATCGTCAAACCACTTCCAACATCTTCATACGACTTCCAACATTTTCAAACGGCTTCCAACACCTCCGAACCGCTCCAAACCGAATGTGGAATCTGTGAACGTTCTTCGGACGTGACCCAGGGCGATGAAACACGCCGAAAAGGGAATATGAGGTCCGCGAGCTCCGAAATAAGCCGAACAGAGTTAAATCAACAGGGAGCGTTTTCATCAGTGGAAATCTCCGGCGGCCGAAACCCGCGTCACGGTTTTCTGATCCGCCGGGAACCAATATCCAATGTCGAAGCATATGCAACGGTCGGGGTTCGCGGCGCTCGTTATCCGACCGTTGCCGGGTTCTCGCCCGGGAAAATCTGGCGAAAAACAAAACGCCGTGAATTTTCCGCGCGGCGGTCTCCATCTCGTCCCCGGAGTCATTAACGTCACGGCTCCTCCGGCTCGTTGTTCCTCTTCCTCTTATTTTTTCTTCTCCCCTTTTTCTTCTCCTCTTTCTCTTCTTTTTTTCTTCTCCTCATCCCCTCTTCTTCGCCACCGATTTTTCTTCGTCACGGTCGCGCAGGCAATCTCCGCGGGATCCGACGACGCCGTAATCACGCGCTCGCGAGTCCGGAAGGCACGGCGGTCACGTCGCGCCGTTTCCGCATGCAAATTCCGCAGGCCATTCGTTCCGGTGGATAACCGCTCGCGCAAATACTCGCGCAGCCATGACTCCGCCCGGCAACGTATGAATAAATAAGTTCCGCAGGCCGCCGCGGGCCTCGAGCCGGCCATTTCCGCGAGATTGTCAGAGTCCCTTTGATTCTCGCAGCTCGACACAAAATTTCAAAAATTCCAAAAATTCCCCCGCTAATGGGACCGTTCCGCTCCAATTTTGCTGTTGAACGAGCCGAGAAACGATATTTTGTGCATTCAGAAAATCAGTGAAAAGAGCGACGGGGGTAAATTTTGGTTTTCCAATTTTCTGATTCGTGAGATTGAATTTGGAGTTTTCCGCGTTCGTCTTTTCACTTTTTTTGAATTTTGTGGGGGAGGGCTGGGGGGACAGAAATACGTGATCGAATCTATGTTAAAGGGATGATGCGATTGCGGGTCCATCGCCGAAAACTCTGGCGAAACAAGTTTCAACCCCACCGGGAACCAGTTTGCAGGTTTCTGCGACCGCGTTAGGTTAGCTGGAAGTTTGCTAATAAAAATTTTGATCCCCATCGGAGTCTTCGGGGCGCGCTATCGATTTATCGTGATGCGAGCGTCGGAGCCTTACGAAATACTCATTCCTATTTTTTTTATTGTGGTTCATTTATTTTTGAACTCTCGACCATTTCGATAAGCGAGGATTCTCGCCTAAGTCTTTCTTTACGATAGTTCTGACGCGGAGAGACTTTCCAACACGGCTGTTTAATTATCCGCAAAGTTGATTCAATATGTGCACAAATTGTAATTAACCTTTCTTTGATTAACGCGCGTAGATTGCGCGTGGGTTGTTCGACAGAGATGTAACAGAACAGTTTTCGCAGTGGAGGAGCCGAGAATTAATCAAACAATTTTTTCCAAGAAGCTTCCCGAGTCTACAGTAGAAAAACCCGGAACGCGTCGGACATGTTTGCCACCCACCCACTCGTCCCGATGTAACGGAACATGATCGGACGCTGTTCATCATTTCGTGAAGTATTCCTAAGCAGAGAAAATCGAGAAAAGGTCAGGCGATCATTGAATCCGCAAGTCTTCTAAGTAGAAGTGCGTGTTAAAGGTCAGACGCCGTTCGACAGCCTACGATTTTACCACTGAATAACGTAATCGATGAAATGTCAAGCCTTACTGGTCCTGTAACGGTCATTGTTGAGGTTGAATATTATAATAAATTGCAGTGAAACACTTCTAAGTAGACAAATCAACGATATCTCCACGCCTTGGGGTAGAAAAGCTAACCAAACACTACACTAATCGCCACAGGTCTGCTTCTACGTAGCAAAATCAATGATATGTCAGCCGGAACACATTTCTCGAAGGGATTTCACTTCGAAGTAGAACGATCAACGAAATATCAGGCGAAACGCGTTTCTCGATAAAACCGACAACTTTTTCGAGTATCTGTGGCAAATTTTCCTTTAAGCTTTCAAAGTTTAACCAAATGAGTCGTGCAGCTTTAAAGTGTAGATGCAAAAAGAGAAAGTAAAACGAGAAGCAGATAATGGGGTATTGTATAAAATTCGAGGATCACGGAAGCGTTGTTGTGAGACCTGCTTTTCGAGCCTTTTCTGCGTACGAACGAAAATTGCAGGACGACGCGAAGCTTTCAGCCGGATTTCAGATGGTAGACCAGCCGCGAAATTACCAGGGACCCTCGAATTTTCCCGAGAATCTTGAAAAGTGCCTCATCTTCCCTGCCAGTTTCGCGTTAACGACTCGATGGGTTCCGACCGGCGGCAGCTGGCCTGGAAACGATTCGTTTCCGTCGGTCTCACGGCCCCGGCATGCTCTGCTCGCGTCCGCAAGGCCTAACGATCGAGGGATCCCGAGCCCAACCTTGATCCTCCTCGCGGCTTCCCTCTGGAAACCTAAAAAAACTGGCCGAAAGCCGAAATCCCCGTCCGAACATTTTTCGAAAAGAATTTTCAACGCGCAAAACAATATGTAATACTTTGCTTCGTTACTCCTGTAAACCATTTATATTTCACTGAATCTCGCGATGCAGCGGCTGTCGATGCAAATCAATTCTCTATTTATTTCGCAGCACGTGATAATTATTATCGGGATATCGTTCTGTTCCAATCGAAATATTTTCAACTTGAAATCGTTTGCCGAGAAATGGATGTGAATGTAATTATTTATATTGGGAAGCGGGAACAAAAATTGTCGAATTAATTTTGTGAGCTTCGACGAAACTTTCGATGAAACGACATAGCAATTATTCCGCTTTGACATTTCACGAAGGGCTCCCCGCAAAAACTGTAGTACATAATTCACGGTGATGGGTTTCGAATAATGTTTTATTTTGCTGGTGCACGCTGGCGACCAAGAAACACAAAAATGGTTAAACAACCGAGCTCGCTATGCGAAATGGTGTAGGTGGCTTTGTTTCGCAAACCACGAGTAAGAAGGCGTCCTTTGGTCGTACTCCCGCTTCCAAGTAGATCAGTTTTGTAGTGGTCAGACCCTTGAATCGAAAGGATGCTTCGCCCATCTACCTTTTCCAGTAGAATAACCGGGAAATAGTCAGACGCAGTGCATTTCCACTATTCTTCTTACTTAAAGAAACGTGACGTGTATCGGACATCCTATTTTAGAATTCCGTTACATACTCCCGTCTGTGCACTTTTAAATGTTATGTTGTAAATATTTATAAATGTGTATAAAAATATTATACAACACAAGACTGTGTAATAAGATACATATTATCCTCGAAAATATATTTTATGTAATGCATATGTTAGTGTACAGTTTTCGACAGTACTTGAAGATAATTAACTGCAAATATTCATTTAATATCATCTACTATTATTAAATATATATATATATTTTATTATTGCCTTTTCGCAGGATTCATTTTCAAAGTGTACGTGCCACACATTTCAAGTAATGCATATGTTATTTCAAGTATTGCATATGTTAGTGTACATTTTTCGACAGTACTTGAAGATAATTAACTGCAAATATTCATTTAATATCATCTACTATTATTAAATATATATATATATTTTATTATTGCCTTTTCGCAGGATTCATTTTCAAAGTGTACGTGCCACACATTTCAAGTAATGCATATGTTATTTCAAGTAATGCATATGTTAGTGTACATTTTTCGACAGTACTTGAAGATAATTCACTGCAAATATTCATTTAATATCATCTACTATTATTAAATATATATCATTTATTATTGCCTTTTCGCAGGATTCATTTTCAAAGTGCCACACATTTGTGGGTGGGAGAACCGAACAAAAAGCCCGGCGTAATTTCGCAAACAAATTGTATCCATGAAAATTAACGGACCTGAACGGTATTGAATAACATTCGGCGCTCCTCGAACCGCGCATCTCACCGTGCAACTTATGGTTGAATACGCCATTTTTACATTTTTGCAAGATCCGCTTTGAAGTACCTGGGGCCGTTCAGCCTTTTGAAAATCAAATTTCATTGAAACCATTTCCTGGGGAGGAGGAGGGGGGGGGGGGGGGGGGGGTTGGACGGCAGTTTCCAACTATGTGACCCGGTCCGCCATTACGTCCGCTATCACTATAGAATTGGAATTTCAGTTACAGTGAACATAGCCGTCAGTTTTGAATACGCGTGCCATGCCTGTTTAATAAATTAACCGCGCGGCGCGTCCACCTCTGAACCAATTAATTACGGAAATTAGTATCGACGACCGAGGAGGGGTGGTGTGTGGAGGGGGAGGTTGGGGGTTGTGGGGATCAAACGAATTTAACCGTGGATTAATAGGTATTTAACGCGCATGGAAAATTCATAATCGATGGAATACCGTCCGGTTGCTGAATTCACGAAAAAAGAAAAAAAAATAAGGAAAAAATGGAACGAGATTAAACGATAAACATTTGATAAACAATTACACGTGGCGTTCCGCGTTCGACGTTTCGTTTCGGGGAGGGAAGAAAAATTTAATAACCCCTCGTTTTCGGGGTCGCGATTGTTGCTTTCAAACTGTCGTTTACAATTGTCGTTGCCGAGCGTCTAACGTAAACCGAACTGACGGCCATTTCCATTTTCTGTTGCAGACCGGGAGGAAAGCCCACCTACCCCCGAAAGATAAATGCCGAGGGAGCAGGAGCTTCGACGAATGTGTTAATTAGATCATTCTGATAAATTCAGAGGGCGGTCGGATAACGGAAGTCGCCGGCATTTGCTCGGGGAAGCTGCGAAACCGTTTACAGGGTCACCGAAAACCGCCCCTAACAGAAACAGATCGATCGAACGCCAAGATCTCTGACGAATAAATTAGGAACAATCTTCCCCGGACGGAGAGGGATGATTTTTCACACGAGCGATGCAATCGAAGCCGTGAAGCAGCGAAACAAATGGTAGAACGTGTGCTAAAAACCACCCCTTTAAAAAACAAACGCAAGAGGATTACAATTTTCGCCATACAAATTGATCACACCCTTCTAGCGGCGCCGGTGGGTGGTTGAATCGATAAGAGTGATTTCATTTTGCGCGATGGGCCGGCGGAAGTTATTACAGGGCTGAAAATCACGCGTTTAAATAATAAATTACTCGCAAACTTTCATCGAGAACGGCAGGGGATGATTTCGAACGGCAGCGACTTCTCCCTCCGCGAGAGAGCAATGAAATAAATTGTCGAGCTGCTGGAGACCACCCCTTTGCAGAGAAAAAGAAGCGCAAAAGTGCCGGGGATAACCTTTGACAAAAAAATTAATTAC
>CM052135.1:3200762-3232888 GCA_028454255.1 Halictus ligatus
TTTCTTCGTTAAATAGTTTTTCTCCGGTCTAATTTGCACAGAGGAACGGGAACATTTGTTGAAGTTGTTACGACAAATGTTGTGAATTGCGTAAGGCAAGGGACGAAATCATCCCTTACGGCAAAGAACACTCGTGAAAGTGTTTGAATCGAAGAAAAAATTGTAGAAAATTGTAGGGAAAATTGCAGAGAGCCCCAGGCGGTGAAGTGCTGCGAAGGAAAGTGGGAACGAGTCTTTTTCGGTGGAATAGCACTGGTCTCGGCTTCGCTTTGCGAGCGCATTGTCTGCAATCCACTCGAACACCCGATGAATGGGCTGCCTCCGCGTATTTCGATGTGAATCGAGGCTTTAATTCAAAAGTGCTGCGACGGCACGTGCATACACGGTAACGTTGCGGAATTTGCCCGAAGTATCTGGAATTTCTCGCCGCAGGCAAGCAAGTGATCGATCACGAGCCCGGCCGGATTACTTTTCGACAAGAATCCTAATCTCGTCGGTTCCCGATCGTATTGCCGGACCTAAATAAAAATCTCGTGGTCTTTCGATGCCTGAAACGAACTCGAGGAATCTCCTACCCGTACCCGAGCCAGAACGATCCATTTTTATATTTCATTAGATCGACCGTAAATTCGGAGTTCTTCGGAACTGTAAATTATATTTCTCGAAAACGAGTGGATCAATTTGGTCAAAATTTGGCGCAGAGGTTCTTCATAGAGTACTCTAGCATCTCTGATAAATTTTAAATTGTTAGGTGTCATGGTTAATTTTTTATAAATACATTAAAACAGGAGAATTTTTAGACCAAAAATCGTATTTCTCGTTTCGGTATTTCCGACAATTTTTCGATAACTAATTGGACTGAAATTTTGCACAGATATTCAGTATAGAATTGTTTAATTTTTCTGGTAAATTAAAATTTTTTCAAGATCGGAGTTAACTTTCTATACACGAAAATCGACCGTGTGTAAACAAATCACTGTCCGGTCCTTAATTTTATTAATTTTTCAACGAAACTTGCACAGTCTACAGGTAAAAGTCTACTCTTTAGAATGTATACATTAACTTTTTGACAAGAAGTAATTTCCCCCTACAAAAAAATTGTCAAACCCACTCTTTGGTGATGTACCTGAACTAGATGCTTCAACATCGAAAAACTTCGAATTTCTCAATAAAAAATTGTCTAAAGACGATTTCAAAAATTGCTGCACACTCTTATTTAGTAATTTTCTCCTTTAAAAGTCATTAAAACCATATTTTACGCCCGATATATTTGACTTTTCTCGCGAGATGAAACTTCTCGCGAGAAAATTGCATTCTGCACTTTATAATGAGTTTTATTATGCAAGAATCAGTCTGTGCTATTTCTCGAAATTACTTGGCGAAGTTTGCAGTTCGTGAGCTTATTATAAATCCAACGACAGAATGACTTGCTTGTCGAGAAATGTGTATTTTCATTTGGAGAACGATAAAAATTCGCTTTGTGAATTTTCGACTGGATTTAGGATACCAAATTTCTATGTAAGCTTTGTCAAAAGCCGAAAATTATTAGCACTAAGACTAGCCAATTAGCGGACGCGTCGTTGCTTAAGTGACTTTGTAGCTGAGCGTTTTTTAAAGATGCAAATAAATTATCGTGACGAAGATTGCGTATTAGAAATTAACCCTTCAAACTGTTACGTTACTATCATCGATATAAGTGCTTGCGTTTCACATTTTTGACGTCAATTTGAAGATCAGTGAATATCACACACTGGGACAGCTCGTTTTTTAATAAAAAAAGTAATTGGTTATACTCACAAAGAATTTTTATTGCGTCACTGAACTGTACAAAAATGTGTCACAGCATATAAATATCTTTTGAAAGGAACAATAATGAAATTTTCATCGCAATCTTATTTTTTACAATTTCATAGAATGCATCAACACTTATTAAACGTGTAAGAACATCTATCTAAACGAAATCTTATAGTTATCATTGTTAATAAAAATCATCAGCGTTGTGTGGACATTGAATCGACAATAATGTAACAAATTTATCTTGCACCATTCACACGGCTTTAATAAATGGGCGGATTTAAGTATACAATTACCATACCATTTCTCCTTAAAAAAATAAAACAAAATTATTTCACAAAATATTGTAGAAAAGAAATCTACATCTTCAGTCTTCATTTTTACAAAATTAGTACATTTTCTAATTACCCTCGAGATTTTACGTGTTCATAAAATGAACATTAATATTTTTCTAGTTAAATCAAACTTTCTTCAAATGAATTGATTGAAATCGCAATTCTTAAAAAATACATTTACGCACCTGTAAAACTTAGCTGTAACTCCAACATATATCGATACACGTACTCCATAAATAATTATTTATATCATATACAAAGTATTTCACATTAAAATCTACGAATTAAGTTAACACTACAGTCCCTGAAATACAAAGATATGATACAAGGTACTTTCTCTTGTTGCTGAAACTTAAATCGTTCACTTGAGTTTATTGATTGTTGCACAAACGGACAGTTTATTCATTTGTTAACAACTTTAGCTTCATCCTACCCACAGCAGGCAGAGAAATAATACTCTACGTCACGAAGACTATCACAGATACGTTATAAAAGCCCTGGAAGTGTCCGAGCGAACACTTCGCCCTCAGAAAATAGTGTAATCGTCCAGCAAAATCCTATTTCAACCGTTAAGAACTAGAATCAATGTTAATCGATATGAAATACTGTGACATTCGTTATGACTGTGTCATATGTATGTACATGTTAACTTTTAATGAAACTTTTATGCTTCATCTTTACATGCACCGTGAAACACTTGCCCAATTCCTTGCGTACAATCAAGTCGACGAGTCTACCGGTGAAAAGTGTTCTCCAAAATGTAAAAACAGGCATGTTGCAGAAAAATAGAATCCGTGCTAGAAAAAGTAGAAAAGATACTGATTCCGTATAAGTTTCTTTCCGCCTCCACAGCTTTCGCAAGATGTTCTTTAGGAAACGAGCATTTCTTTTTTTTTTCTTTTTCATACTAATCTCAATAGAGATCGATCGTCTACCACATCACTAACTATTGCTAATGAATATTGTCTGGTTTTAATAGCAATACAAAATGTTCGATAGAAATTTCATTCTCAGACTTTTCTATGTTCAGTTATTTCCCAGATTTCTCCTCTTCGCAGCAGTAATCTACGGTTGCTAAAACTCATCGTGGAAACTTCCCTCTGTGTCCACCATTTTGCTGCCTAGGAACAGTTCCATTTTGCTGAGAATCTCAGGAAGATTCAGCTTCCCGTCTAGGTTTGCATCGGACAGGCTTATTAGGTGCTGAGCTTCCTGTATAGCGTGTCTTGGATTTCTTGGATCTATGTACATCTGGAAACGAAACAAGCTTCTTTCAGTCCTCGTCTTTCAATCTTTCTCGCTTGGGGAAATTCTTCCCAGAATTCAATTCAATCAATTTTCAGAATTCAATTCAATTTTGTGCATTCAACCCCTACGTAGATGCATTTTTTGATGCGACAAGTAGGTTGCGAGTGAATTTAGGTGGTACAGATACAAACTAACTCACCCTGCGTAACAAATTCTATTAATATTGTGTATGCCTCTTACCAAGAGTTCAGTCCTGTCAGCCTTCCCATTTTTGTTCTTGTCGATCAGGTGTCTGAACTCCTGTCGCCTGTCTTCGCTGCCACCCATAGCCTCATGCTTGTCCTCCCTAAGATCCAGTCCCATCCCCTCAGCAGGTAAATCGGAGAATTCATCCTCAGTTAGCTCTTCATCCCCATCGCGGTCTGCAAAAGATTACGGAACAATTGCTACTGAAAACCACATACGCAAACATTGTATAAGCAAGGTATATGCAGGTTATAAACGGTAAAATCAAGGAGGATTCGTGATTTCTTTACCAAATTTCTCAAACAAGTCCTCGACTATTTGAAGGAGAGCCCTGTGGCTGCTCTCGGGGTGAGTGAAGGCCAGGAACTCGTCCAGGGCTAATTTGTCAGGGTCGTTTCTAGCTGCTTCAGCCCACCTAGCTCTGTCCCTCATGATGCTCTCCTTCAATGTCCGCGTCATGTCGCTATGTTTTTTGTCGTGCGAGCTGACATAGCTCTCTGGGAATCCGTGAGACCTGAGAAAGTACGCGTGGTACTCTTCCCACGACACCTCGCCTGCCACATTGCAGAAATTTGCAATTACAAACTCCAGACTTTCACTTTCGATTGGAATCAGTTGGGACAGGCATTAGCAAACAATTCTCTAATGATCACTGGCTTGCAATTAGCACAATCAAAGCCGCTAAAAACACATGCTCGCTACTCATTTAAATTCTTTTCTCGTGTCTCTCTTAACGGGGTATTCTGATTTCTGGATTTTTTAGGAATTTTTCTCTGGAGAAGTTCGAACCTCTGTTGACCCTTCGCATTGGGATTTTACACGCATATTTTCTTATATATTCTGTTTATATTTTAAAAAACATGAGAAAGATCAGACAATTTTTTGCAGAAAGATCCACAATCTAAATAGCACCTACCATTTCTGGGGTTGTTATCGATGGCAGTGAAGAGGCCAACGTTCTCCCTCATAGCACGACTGATATGCTCTGTAATCTTCGTGTGAATCCACTTAGCTAGTTCCTGGATGTCCAGTAGCTGATCCTGGTCAGTATCTGCTCTTTGAAATATGTCTTCGAGCAGGGTTCTCGGGTTTTCCCTGATCTCTGCTTCCTCGACCTCTCTGATGCTCTGTTCATCTTTGCGAAACAGCCCAGCGGACTTGTCATCCCTTTTACTCGCGGTCACCGCTTCCAGCTCGATGAACAAATTCTCTATCAGCGAGCCATCGGTGTCCTTGTCATTGGATGCTGTGGGCACGCTCTTCAGGGGAACGTTCTTGTTGTACTTGACGAAGAGTAGACTCAGATAGATGACCAGGGGCACCAGGATGGTCCAACGGAGGAACCGAAAGCAGTTCAGAGCAGAATTGCAGGTGATCTTGTGCATCTGGCGAAAGAATTAGGTGAACGACGTGGGAACGGAGGATAAACATCAATGAAAACAAGCCAAATAAGAAGAAGACGTGGACGACAGTAACTCACAAAATAAGAAAGGTACATTTTTCACAGAAATCCTGATCTGGCCATCGGTGCGCAGAGAGAGCTTGTTTCTGTTGGAAGCCTGTTTCCATTCACCACTCTGTCAACTTAGAGAAGTCTTCGCAGCGAGTCTCCATGATCAACAGCAAGCAGGTAATCACACTGTCGGTCACTTTCTTCGCTGAGTATTATTCCAGACACACTCAGTTTGTGTTGGCAATTGTTTCAGGTGTTCTGTGCTCTTTTGATGCGACCGAATTGTCAGCGTGAGGCGTTGATCTTTGAAAAAGAGACCAGACACCGGCGGAACGATGTTTATTTCGCAGTTGTCGATGACAACACTGTGGAGGTGACTATCTTTTCATGAGAAATCAGCGGGATCGCCGGATAGACGCTGTTCGCACGTTGCCTGGCGAAACGTTAACGGGGTATTGATCCACTTTCACTGTCGTGGCCTTTCTCTCTGCGCCTCTCTCTCTCTCTCCCTCTCTCTCTCTCTCGCTCCGTCGACTCTCCTAGTCCCACTACAGTCTCCACCTCTGCCACTCTCTTCCTAATTGCTGGGAATCGGTTTGCCTAGGGGGGGGGACAGCATTTTTCAAAATTCTTATTGTATTTCTCAAGAGCACGGAACCTTCGACGTGCTGCTCCCCCGAAATTAGGAAGATTGTGATGTCGGAGGATGATGAACAAGCAAACGAATACAGAGTAATCGATCTGGCATATTTTTATTTTATGTACAAATACGTTTCTAGAGACGGGTGGCTTACGACGAAGTACATCTGAACGGTAAAACAACGACGGTGCGCGCGCGGTGACAACTCCTCGGACTTGTCCGCATAAATTAGGGGAATCATAACGAAGTACACATCCGCAGTGAAACGATGAACGATTCTACACGCCACGGGAGATGCGGGCCGTGGTGGTCCACGCGCCTCCTCGACAGAATTTGTGATTCGAGCAAACTTCGTTTCGCGAGTCTGTCTCGTGGGAACCGATTTCGCTTAAAGTTTAAAAGAGAGAGAGAAAAAAAAAAAGAATAAATTAATTAAAAAAGAGAACTCTAAAGAGACGCATAAAAACAGAGGCTCCCCCACGGTCGAGGGGGGAGAGGGGGTGGGAGGGCCAACCCTTCGGGGCGAATGTCACTGTGAGAGGTAACTAATAAAACATGAACGTTAGGTCTAAGTTACTAGTAAAACGGTCTCGATCATGCTGACAGGCCCGTAACGGGTAACTCGAGTAAGTACGCTGACAGACGGCGCCATAAATAACCCTACCCTACCCTTAGAGTGTCCACGAAGTCCAAACTACTCTTTCCGAAATTTTCAAGACCCCCACAATTACGTTTGTATTGTTTACAATAACCCTTATTCTCCTGGAAGTCCTTCTTCGGTGGGTCTTGAAAGTTTAGGGGTCCGTGGCGGGGGAGTTCTCCGGAGGTTAGGCTAACTCGGTGAGCGGCCTCGAAAGCCACCAGACCCAGAGGACCGTGTCCTGAACTTGAACCGATCGAGGACTCTTTCGGAAAGTCTTCATTCTCTGCCGAGATCGCTATCACGATCAGAACGAATCTGGCGACCTGCGCCAGGTCTAGAACAACGTGTCCTCAACTTCTGGTAGCCTTCGACGATCAACGGCTCCTTCGGAAAGTGTTTATTCACTGGCAGGATTGCCATCGCAATCAGAGTGAACCGTTTCGGTGGCCTCTAGAGGACTCGACCCGGCCCTAACCGACTGCCGAAGTCTAACAGAGACCTGGACAAGGAGAAGATGGTCTCCAGTGTCAGAGTTGGAACGATTAAAACTTAAAACCCGAGGCCTAGAACCCTGACAAGGGTCAAGGTGCATCTGCGTGCGTGTATGTATGTATGTATGCAGTCTGAGGATGCTCCCAAGAACGTTCAACGATCGGGTCCTCTAGGACGAGGGACTAAAAGCGTAGAAAATGACTGAATCATGTTTTTCTTTTTTTTTCGAATACTGCTCTTGGCCTGTTAGGTTGCTTCATTTCGGGCTCTTGTGGTTGCCCACCTGGGACTTCTCGTCGTCCAGCTCCAGGCCGAAGTTCATCACGCCTTGGACGTTGTTGGCGCTCGGTTTGGTCTCCATGCGGAACATGGAGGCGATCACGGGAGACAGAAGATCCTGATCGACGTCGGCTGGGTTCTGGAACCCTGTCACGTAGCTGACAGCGACGCCCACCAGCATAGTCAGCAGACAACCGATCGCACTGTACCAGAGGTAGCTGATCTGCGAAAGGATAGTGGCGTTGAGCGATTCAGAAAAGAGGTTGAAGTTAGGGGACTATTCTGGCTCTTCTGGATCTGCCGGACGGCTACCTTGTAAATCGGGGAAACGTCATCGACGTAGTCACTAGTGAAGATGTCTTCGACGGTGCTGTTGATGCAGGGACAGGCGTCGATCGAGATCGGCTTGCTGTCCAGGTGGACCTGTCCGTTGAGGACTGTTATTTGAGCCCCCAGGCCAATCCACAAGACGATCGCCAGGCCGGTGATGGCTCCCGAGATCGCACCCTTGGCGTTTGCCCAAGGGACGAACATGCCCAGGGAGAACAATCCCAGGGTGATCCCTCCGACCATGCCGTTGAAGGACAAGGCGACCTGGAACATTCATTGTTCGGGACTCTAGGTTCTGTCCATTCGCGACGGAAGGCTGCAGAGGACGACAATCACCTCAAGAACGCTCCCAAGTCGTTCCACGACGAACACCAAGGCGAAGCTGAAGGCGCCGAAGAAAACGCTGATCCACCTGGCATAGACGGCGCCTTTGCTGGCCGGGAAGCTGATCTTGAACACTCCCTGAAGAATGTCCTCGCAAGTGATCGCTGCCAGGGAATTCAGGGCACTGGCCACGGTCCTGAAACGTCAACCGTTAGTCTGTACAACCTGGTCTGTGGTTAAAATCGTCTAGGACCATGGAAGCTAACCCCAAGGAGGCGGCGAAGATCCCAGCAACGAAGAAGCCGGGCACACCCTTCAGGTTGCCCATGAAATTCATCACGTAGAGCGGCAGCAGCTGGTCCTGGCCACTGATGTAGCCGACCGATAGGGGATCACAGTCTCTGTAAGTGCTGTAGAGCACCATCCCGGTCAGGAAGTTCACGGAGTAGATGATGATCATGCCGAAGGCAGACACCCAGAGTGCCCTGGAACGAAGAAGGTCGTGATAAGCCGCGCCTCGGGGTCACAGGAAGGTCACGAACGTATCTCGAAGGAGTTGCCTTCGTTCGACGAGCTACCTACGTTCTCACTTGACCGATGGTCTCCACGCTGAGGTACTTTTGGACGGAAGCCTGATTGCTGCAGAACATGGTGGTCCAGTAGACGGTCCCGCCGATCACCACGCTCCAGAAACTGTGCCTGACGGTCGGTCTGCCGTCCATGTTGAAGAACTCCATGCGGCCCGAGGCCTGGTTCACGTCCCAGACGGGAGCGATGCCTCCCTGCCAGGACAGACCGTAGCCAGCAATCAGGAACAGGGAACCTAGGAGCACTGCCGCTTGGAATGTGTCCGTCATTATAACAGCTTTCATCCCTCCCTGTAAGAGTTAGCCGAGTTAGCAAAATCCTGTACGTCGTAGTTGAAGAGTTGCGCCAGGATCTGGGCGTACGAGCAGCGAAAGAGTCGAAGAAGAATTGTTGAAGAAGATGCACTGACCTGCGAGGCATAGAAGATACAGACTACGTAGACTAGAGTGACTGCTATGTAAGTATTCAGACCAGTAACTGCAAGAAGACGAAGGTATCTCGTGAGAGGTCAAGTGGTCGGACGGCCTTGAGAATTGTTCCAAAGGGATTTACCATGACTTAGAGCTAGCGCAGGCGCGTACACCGCGACGGACGTGTACAGGATCATCTGCAGCATGTACAACCCGCTGGCGAGTAGTCTGCAGTGCCGGTCGAACCGCAGGTTCAGATACTCGTAGCTGGAGGTCAGCCGGAGCTTCATGTAGACCGGCAGGTACAGGTACGAGGTGATCGGCACGACCAGGAGGAACGCCAGACAGGTCATCCAGAACTGCGTCCCCTGATCACAGGCAAGGTCACACCTCAGACAACTATACCCTCAACAATATACAGCGGGGGAGTCCTAACACCATCATCCTCTAAGATACTGTTTTTTACAATACAAGCAAGTTTCTACGGAAAACACTCTTTAATTCAATCGGGCACCGATCGAGATAGAGGCAACTTCTTCCTGAAGGTCGAATTTTTCATTTCAAGGTCGACCATGGAGGACAACGTCCCCTCCTTTCGATATTTACAGATTACCGTGACGTTCTAGCCAATGGGAAAAGAGATTCCATCACGATAACACGTTGACCTTCAAATTACCTTGAGCAGGAGTTACTCTTCGAACAGAATAATTTAACGGACGATGATGACGTTCATGGTTTCTGTCAGAACTGGCCTACTCTAAAATAGTTGGGTTCCAGGAATTCCAGGTTCCAGGTTGGGGTGACCTTGAAGACTGTACCTGTGCGTACATCTTGTGGCGATTCCCCAGGAGGAACGGTAACTCGCGTTCTCCATTTTTGCAGGATCGCGAAGGATACACAAACTTCGTCACGATAACACGTTGACCTTCAAATGACCTTGAGTAGGAGTTACTCTTCAAACGAAATAATTTAACGGACGACGATGGCGTTCATGGTTTCTGTCAGAACTGGCCTACTCTAAAATAGTTGGGCTCCAGGATTTCAGGTTCCAGGTTGGTTCGACCTTGAAGACTGTATCTATGGCTACATCTCGTCAGGATTCCCCAGAAGGAACAGTAACTCACGTTCTCCATTTTTGCAGGATCGCGAAGGATACACAAACTTCGTCACGATAACACGTTGACCTTCGAATGACCTTGAGTAGAAGTTACTCTTCAAACGAAATAATTTAACGGACGACGATGACGTTCATGGTTTCTGTCAGAACTGGCCTACTCTAAAATAGTTGGGTTCGAGGATTCCAGGTTCCAGGTTGGGGTGACCTTGACGACTGTATGTGTGCGTACATCTCGGCAGGATTCCCCAGGAGGAACGGTAACTCGTGTTCTCCATTTTTGCAGGATCGCGAAGGATACACAAATTTCGTCACGATAACACGTTGACCTTCGAATGACCTTGAGTAGAAGTTACTCTTCAAACGAAATAATTTAACGGACGACGATGACGTTCATGGTTTCTGTCAGAACTGGCCTACTCTAAAATAGTTGGGTTCCAGGAATTCCAGGTTCCAGGTTGGGGTGACCTTGAAGACTGTACCTGTGCGTACATCTTGTGGCGATTCCCCAGGAGGAACGGTAACTCGCGTTCTCCATTTTTGCAGGATCGCGAAGGATACACAAACTTCGTCACGATAACACGTTGACCTTCGAATGACCTTAAGTAGGAGTTACTCTTCGAACAGAATAATTTAACGGACGATATTGACGTTCATGGTTTCTGTCAGAACTGGCCTACTCTAAAATAGTTGGGCTCCAGGATTCCAGGTTCCAGGTTGGTTTGACCTTGTAGACTGTACCTATGGCTACATCTCGTCAGGATTCCCCAGGAGGAACGGTAACTCGCGTTCTCCATTTTTGCAGGATCGCGAAGGATACACAAACTTCGTTACGATAACACGTTGACCTTCGAATGACCTTGAGTAGAAGTTACTCTTCAAACGAAATAATTTAACGGACGACGATGACGTTCATGGTTTCTGTCAGAACTGGCCTACTCTAAAATAGTTGGGTTCGAGGATTCCAGGTTCCAGGTTAGGGTGACCTTGACGACTGTATGTGTGCGTACATCTCGGCAGGATTCCCCAGGAGGAACGGTAACTCGTGTTCTCCATTTTTGCAGGATCGCGAAGGATACACAAATTTCGTCACGATAACACGTTGACCTTCGAATGACCTTGAGTAGAAGTTACTCTTCAAACGAAATAATTTAACGGACGATGTTGACGTTCATGGTTTCTATCAGAACTGGCCTACTCTAAAATAGTTGGGCTCCAGGATTTCAGGTTCCAGGTTGGTTCGACCTTGAAGACTGTATCTATGGCTACATCTCGTCGGGATTCCCCAGGAGGAACGGTAACTCGCGTTCTCCATTTTTGCAGGATCGCGAAGGATACACAAACTTCGTCACGATAACACGTTGACCTTCGAATGACCTTGAGTAGAAGTTACTCTTCAAACGAAATAATTTAACGGACGACGATGGCGTTCATGGTTTCTGTCAGAACTGGCCTACTCTAAAATAGTTGGGCTCCAGGATTTCAGGTTCCAGGTTGGGGTGACCTTGAAGACTGTACCTGTGCGTACATCTCGGCGGGGTTCCCCAGGAGTTCGATGGCCGTGATGAAGCTGGCTGCCAAGGACATCGCCATGGGGAAGGTGCCCATGCTGGAGCCACCGAGCAGAAAGTCCTTGCTGGTTTCTTGCTTCTTCGAGAAGAAACCGTAGAAGGTGCCGATCAGGCAGGAGATGAGCAACATGGCGGCCAGCACCACGTAGTCCACCCAGGAGAAGAAGTACAACAACACGGGATGATCCTGCATGCATTTCGCGTCGACGTAATCTGACGGCCGTTGCTCTGCCGAGGACACCGCCAGGAAAAGGAACAGGACGAACAGACGCGACGACATTTTTCAGGAGCTGGACAAACAAACAAAAGAACGAAATCAGAATTAGTGTTGAAATTATTCAAGGATTTTCAGGCGCAATCAATTGACTAACACTGGAACTACCGAACCAGTCAAAATGACTGGTGGATGATTGTTTCTTTCGCGATTAGTGAAACTATGAAAAATTTTTTTATATGTCTCTTCTTTAGAGTACATGTTACCATAAAAATCGTATGAAACCTGAGCAAATTCAATCTTGCTGTTACTATGAAGGGATAAGTCGCGTTTAGGGCTCGGTAGTTCTAGTGTTAATTGATTATGATCAGCTGGAAATAATGCGACAGTATGTTTTAATTCTTTATATCGGTTTTCACTGTTTTGCATCCGATCGTTTCTGTTATGAGCGTACAAAATCCGCAAAAGTGAAATTCAAGATTGTGGTCGTAGACGACAAGTCATCGCGGATGATTGACTGCAAGGAAAGTTTTGATACCGATCTTGGAAAACGATCCACCGATTAACATATCGATCGTTGCATGCACTTGACACTCGGAGAACCAGCGTCGCGTTCGATCGATATTCTAGATCTGGAATCACGTGAAACCCGCGCGATCGAGCGGTCATTTCCGCGCGATCCAGATTGATCTGCACTCCGCGAGCGAACGATGTAATTGAACCTTCTCTGTTTCATTCCATCATCGATTCGTCCCCGTCTTGAAATTTCGCTCGCATAAATCAGAATCAAGCAAGGCGATGCGTTTCCTCGATATGGAGGCAGGGGCTCTCAACTTGTAAACAATTTCAGCTTACAGGATGAAATAAACGAAATAAGTTTGTACGATCGAAAGAACGCAGAAGAATAAGCGTTATTGGATTATGAACATGGTGTACAATTTTTTTTTTATTTTTCCATCCGATTCGAGAGAATCGTGGACACAACGAGCACACATATATCGTTGACTCAGTGTTGCATGTAGGTGTGTGTACATGAGTCAACCGACTTTTCCTTACATAAGCAAACTGTAACATCATCTTCGGCTCGAGGAACGTTACGATTATTGAGCGAGGCGCCCCGCCATTGGGTGTAATTGTTTAGGAAGATTTCTACCGCCATCGTGGCTATTAACACGGACATTCGATCGTCATTAAGGAATCTGGTTGACACTGGATGAAACCAGTTGACTCAGAACACTATGGGACTAGTTTCTAGCTCTAGAGAATTTTCCGTTTACGCCATTGATCGACACGATGGTGTTATACGAAAAAACAATTTTTAATATTTTTCCGAACAACTTTTTGATCTACTTTTTCCACTTCTTCCGTTGTAACAACAAAATTATTCGTGGATATCAATTTTTACGTAATTTAATAATTAATCATTTTTGATAGCTAAAACAGACAAATTTCAACAATTTTTGGACAATTTTTTCAGTATTTTCACTCATTTTTATAAAAATCAGTGAATTACTATTTCTTTTTGTTTTTTAGTGAATAACGTCCCTCTGGTTGAAATATCGACCATTTGTCTTTTTTAATCATTCTGTTTTCATACTTGCACTAATATGCATCTAGCAGTCGCATTAACAATTTTGCGAGGAGAATTTGTGCCAGAAATGGCAATGGACACTATACTTTCACTAAGAAAATGATTGTCGACTGAATAACCGATCAATATTGTTAGCACTTCATCTATAAACAACCGCCACTTCCTATAAAAATGTAATAATCACTAAAATCATCGCTATCGTACTTGGAAAGCCGCAGTTCTAACCGGAAGTCGACTTGGGGGCGCAGGATTTGAACATTTTAAAGCTTTCTAAATAATTCTTTTTTCAACGAAAATATTACTCCAAGTCTACACTATCATTACGTATGCATTTCAAAATATTAGAACGTCTGGAAGATCATTTTTATACTATTTTTAATACACCGAAGCACAAATAAGAATTTACTGGAAATATCAATGGATCGCGTAATTTTTTACTGTATTGCTAAATGAAAATCAGCTCTTCCTAGCAACATTAGGAGCCTTTGAAGACTACACAAGACCACAAAAATTCCTCGAACAATTTCACAAACACACTTGCAAAACCCATTAACCTCCCATTAACCCGAAAGAATAATGATCGCTCTAGCGATGACCAACGACAACTGTGGATTTTATGCATTTACAACTGAATGAACAAAATGCAACCTAACGAACAGATTATACTAATACACAAACAGGATGTTGCTATTATCAGCTAAATATAATTATTAAAAATACGTTCCCTCCGCCCGTTGCTTTTCATAATCAGTGAAAACAATTTTTCCTGAACGGAAAATCAAATTATTACGATAGTTTAGCCACTTGTTTGCAAAAGGCATGATCCTCCACAGTCATTATAGCATAGTTCACGAGTCATCGATCGTCCTTACCTATTCGGGTCCAAGATGGTGGGCTCCGACACCTGAGGAATGGCGAGAGCGAGGAAGAAGAGGAAGGAAGCTGGAGACTAACTTCGGGAAATCGCGATTAGGCGTGGGAAAGCCGGCAGAAACGTTCGGAACTGCAGCTGGATGATCTTGCTGATTTTCCTGATGTAACGCATATGTGTGCGCTCGGATTTCTGGCTGGTCGCGATGCTGATTAACTAATTAGGGCTCTCTCGCTCGCTGTTCGTTTATCGTTCCTTCGGACGAGCCGGCTTCGGATTAAGCGGAGAACGATTTCAGACTGTCGTTTTAATTGTCACATGTGCCCATTTATACGAACCAGCCCCTTCCCGGGGAACGCATCAGAGTGAGAGGTTGCTCGTCTATTCACAACGACTCGGGGAAACAACATTAATCGCGTCACCATAGCTTACGACGAAAAATGACTCGGTGACGCTTCCGGGATCTAGAGAATTCACCCCGTTGATCCTACAGATCCTCGCTCGATACCGGCAATTACCAGCAAAACCGACATCGCCCTAATCGATTTAAATATTTATTTACAATCTCGTGAAAATCGAAAACTTTAAGAAAATTATGGGAACACCGAATCTTCAATTTTACGGGAACAGTGCAGGTTTGAAGTAGTATAACTTTGTTAAAAAAAATTGTGGGACGGTGATGTTGGAGTCATTTTGAAGCCCGAAGAATCTACTTTTGTAACGCATTGTTCACTTAATTTTGAATTGCTTTTGTATGACGTAGCAGGCGGGAAAGAAGAGCGGAGACTGAAGACAGGTGTTGGTTCGAGCATGATGCAGATTGAAACAGCTGTGGAAACACTGGGAAACTTTTTTCGTGAACTAATCTAATCTAGATTCGAAGACTAAAGCTTCCTCTTTACAATCAGATCTTGAAAATTGATGTACGATTCTTCTTGGATGAGTTATGGTATTTTTAATGACAGGTGCACCGACAATTTTGCAACAATGTACACCGCGAAGGATTCACAAACTTGTCCTGCATTTTTATTCTATAAAACAGTTAAAAGAAATCGAAAGTCAAGTTTCTTTAGCTCGTTGTAAAGATGAAGGTCCAATCTTCAAATCTACGTAAGGTTCGTTCACGAAAAAAATTGTTTAATGCTTTAAAATTCAAAAGAAGGAAGACACCACTTCGGAGAACCGTGTGTTTCATGTTGTTGTGGAGTTGTATGTACATTTTCCGTTCAAAAATTAAAAAATTAAACAATTTTGTGAATACTACAATCTCAAAACATCGCTACTCTTTACGAACGACCAAAAATCAACGTCAACAATTTTGAACGAGACAAATTCCAAGTAGAAATGAAATAATGGTTTTTCTGGCGAATGTTCGCGATTTTTAGGAACGGTAACTCACGTTCTCCATTTTTGCGGGATATCCACGAGCACAGTGTAGCGTGATAGGGTATCCTAATGGCGATCAGAGTCTCGGAGATCTCGCAGCTCGTCGCGATAAGGAGGGTTGTTCGGCCACTACTCTATCATCGCGGATCGTAACGCGAAAAATCGACTCGCGAAATCCGCGGTGGCAGGCCAGCGGGAACAAGATCCAACCGGTTCGAACTTACGGGGTTGCACACGAACGGTGGTCACGCGTTTCCATAAAACGCCGGACGCCATCTTAAACGAGACGCGTCCGAGCTAAATTCTTGCTTCTGACTCTCTCCCATAAACCTTCACATTCAATTTAACCGTCCCGTCAACATTACCCAGTAATTACATCAATGATCCTTTCAATTTGTTTCTAAAAATTTTGTTTATTCCTTGTCACACATTAAACAATAGGGTTTTGACTGTAAACAGTGTGAATTTCATTGGAAAATTATTCAAACCGACGATATGGCAACAATTCTTTAATGGACGTCGTTGGAGGCGAAAAATCGTCCAATTTTCGTTAATAAAAATTTGACCAGCGCGTTTAAAAAATAAACTTTTACCAAGAGCTTTAGACACCACCGTGTGGCACTCGTGTAACAAATTTTAGCCAAATCGGTCCGTTAGTTTTCGAGAAATATTACTTAATCCTGTCAAGAACGCTGTTGCACGACGAATGTCTGCAGTTCTAGGTGTCCATTTTGTACAACTTCGTCAGTTCTGCAAATATCCGAATGAAATTTTACGGGAACATAGTTCGGAGTTGGTATCATTGGACGAACTGATCGTTTAATTGTTGACTCGACGTTTAAATATTTATTGAATCGACTATTGTCCAAGCTACGACTTTAAACGATCCCAGGCCTTGGCGTTTACGTCTGCCCGCTGGAATTTGTTAACAAAAAGCGTGGTAACGATCGGCTAGTAGATCCTAAAATACCCGAAGATCTAAGTTTCGTTCTGTTTACTCCAGCACGGGCAAACAGTTGCATAAGAGATGATTCAACCGGTCGTTTTGACGGCCACCGCGAACAAATGTTGCTCGGCCGGTCGCCGAGGTCGTTCACCGGTCCGGCGACGATTTTCGGTGGTTGCCATAATCCGATAGGTTTCATTCGCCTTTTCCCGAGTGGGCCACAGGTGAGGCAACTCGGTTACGCCACCGGTCGCCTAATCCGATAGCGACCTTACAGTGCTCGCGCGCGTGACAACACACGTGTGTGAGAACGAAAACACCGAGGGAGACCACCTCGCGTAAGTTATGGCACGAGCTGATCGCATGCCACCTTCCTCCCTCATTGATCGTGCCAGCTCTGCCGGGAACGCGATGACTCACGCGATTTTAAACAAATTCCCGCGTTTTCTCGTGAATGAACCTGCACTATAATCATCCTCTTACGAGAATACTCATCGCGCGTTTATCAAATCGCAATCTGCTCGAAACACTCCACGGTGTCTCGTTTAAAAAACAAAATCGATGATCAAATTTTTACGAACAGGAAGTCGTGCGAAAAATTGCACATTCAAAGATTAGTCAGATTAGGTTGATTGGAATCAACTATACTGCCGTTTTCGATGCTGACAGTCCGCGTACATTGGAACTAAACGAACACAATATTCGATTCTACTAAACATTGCATCTTAATCGTTTTTATTAATAAGCATATTTTTAATTCTCGGTAAAATTTTTATTGAACGGCAATTTCGTAATAATTCGATCACTGTAAAAGCAGAGGGTGTCAAATGATGTAGTAATTCATATATATATATATTTGTAACGTACTTTCTGGTAGAATAATTATCTTGGCTTCGCTGGAACACTATAGAAACACTCGCGAGCACCTGCACATATCCGGGAACGAATTTCTGCGACGAATTCGAGGACTCGCCTCGAATTCTTTTTTATCGGCACCCCTAGCTCGACTGTCAGGATGTTTGGCAACGCTTATCAGAGTCTCGGATATTTTTTTCTCGGGTATCAATCGCATAATGTTTGCGAAAAATCAACGAAGGGACCGTTGAACCGCGAAACTCGTGACTGTCTACAGGTGTAACACAAAACTCGTTGTTGTGAGAGGTCACGGGGGTCGAGAGGGGGCTGTAGGCTTCCATGAAAATAAACAGAAGCGTCGCAGAGCTGGCACGAGCTCGTTGGATTGCATGGAAGAAGCAGATTCGATCGCGAAACGTCCTGAAACCGAATCATTTGTTTCATTACGCTCGGTTGCAAAAAGCATTGAAAATTGTATTCACGCTAGATTTACGGGACTCGTCAAAATGACGGATTCTGATATTTTTAATCCACGAATATTGAGATTGCAAGCATGGATCCATGAGGAATTATTTAACAAATTGATTTCTCTAGGTATATATTATTTAAAAAATGGCTACAGGTTTTGATAGATATATTCATATGTTATTTTTATAAGGAAATGTGAAATAGTCATTTTTAGTGCTCCGTAAACCTAGTGTTAAGCTGCTTTTACTCGATTGGACACAAATATGATTTTTCGAAGAATTTATTCTACTCATTTTGTGAATCAGTCAAGCTGTTTTCTATTTCTTTTGTTAACCCTTTGCACTCGGCGCTATTTTCATTCTAAAACTAAATTATTCTTCCGCCATAGAATATTTTCATTTTATTCATAGGAAACTGATCCGATTTCCACATATAATATTTAAATGTTTAGCAATCTGTTGAATACAAATTTTGTAATGTAACAAATACATTGCAATATATTTTCTGTAATTTCTTTGCAACAACAATTTCTAGTGAACTGTTTACACAAGGATCCACATTTGTGTATAAAACATCTTCGTCTTGAGTTATATTTGTGTATAAACATTTTCTAGTTAAGTTATATTCGTGTATAAACATCTTCTGGTTAACCCTTTGCACTCGAAGCCATTTTAACTCGGAAACGAAACATTTTTTCCGACCTAGAATATTTCCCTTCTATATATATTTTTTCATGCTGTACATACGAAGATGGTGCAATTTAATCGTACAGTACTGAAATCTTTAGTAATTTATTAAACACAACGAAATTGAATAATGCAAGAAATATTTTGAGTAATGATGCAAGAATTATTAGTGCCGCCATTCGAGTGCTGTGGGTTAATAACGTTGTCCAGTAACGACAAAAGGAATTTTTGATCGAAGGAAGAATTTTCCGCAGCCATTCTTAGATTCCGCGATCGATGGAGCTTTTCCCAAGCTTCTCGGGGTCGACCTGGATGATACAGGGTTGCCCTAAGTCAGCAGGCATTCGACACCTCGTCCGGAGAGAGGACAGAACCACGAGCAACTGGATTTCTTGATGGATTAATTGCCAGTTGACTAAGGCGACGCGGATAACAGTGTACGAGTTTCGCTGGGAGAAAAAAAGAAATAATTAAAAAGAGCCCCATACCGCCGATATAAACGCAGACCACGGACAAATTGAAACTGGTTTCAACTGGCCGCCGGTAGTTTGATCTGAGCTGCTCGGTATTCTTTTCAGAAGCACCTCAGACTGTCCTTCTTTCTCAGCCGAGAAAGAGTCCCAGCTCCGGTTCCTCAACCGGAGCCCCTCCATGCTGGAGCGATGGGCCCTTTGACCCTTGCCTGGCCAACCGAAACATGCTAATGAGCTCCCATAACGCGTTTCGCGTGTGGAGTTTTCGTTCCGTTTGTCACGTTCGCCCGAGGATTAATTTTCTCGTGAAAAAGGACAGCAACGGTACTCAGGCGACCAGATATCCTCTAGAGCAACGATTGCAATCGTATTTTGCAATAGTTTCGATGAACAATGTCACCAGGAATTAGGCTGAAGCCAGTTCTCGTACCAAATTGGTAAAAGGAAGCGTAAAGACTCCTTCTGGTTTATAAGTGTGCAAATATTTCAGTTTTCTTCTGCACTGTTTCGATAAAAAATTAGAATCAAGAATCGAAATTAGATCAAGAGTCATTCTAGTCTGCGAGGCCGTTCTCGCACGAATTTTTAGGAATTTTTGGGAAGCAACAAGAACGGGCATTGTTGTTTTTCTTTCTTTGCACAAGAACACACAGGCACGTGGATGCTTCACAACATAGAGCTGCTTTATTTGAACATCGTTCCAGTGTATACACAATAACAATCGTTGCTTAAAACGCTAGTACATATCGAATACTTTTTGTTGTGAGCGTAAAAAATATACATGCCTCGCTTTGGTCGGAAATAATGCATGTAATGTATGCACATTTTTTATTAGACACTAATAGCACTCTTGGCGACAATCGCTAGTCTAATGGCTGCTCGACAAGCCGCAGCATAAATAAAAAGGAAAAACAATATCTAGGCACGCGTCGCTTTCCATTTGACAAGTACAACACATCGGCTTGAACGTTGTTACGAGGCTTTCTTTTTTTTTTTCTTGCAATATAAGTACCATTCTGTAGGGACAAACTATGTTAAGTACATGTTCAGGATACTGTTTAAGTAGGTGAGAATAATACGACCAAACTGTAAGTGATAATGCCCTGTGTTGATAGTGAACTATTCTCGCTGTCGCGTTCAAAAAGTAGAAAAGCTACACGAATGACGGTACAGGAACAAGAAATGGAAGACACTCGGCCATCAGACATTCACGCAATAACTTACAACGAAACGTGCCTGCAATCAATGCGGCACGTCGATAAAATTTGTATTGTCGTAGGGTCCAGCTCCTTGATTAAGATCATAAAAAAGAAACAGCGTCGTTTCTGCTTTCCTTAAAACCGTACAAAACTAAGTGACCGCCTCTGTGCATGTTCAGGTTAAAAAACAAAACCGGTATTTCTAAACCACCGCACGACCAGGATTTCCAGCCAATAAGGCCCGGCTCAATCCTGTCCGCGGTTCCGATCAGGTAACATGTCGCACAGACGAAATGCCTAACTGGTTGACATGTCCTCGGCCACGTGTGGAATGTCTGAAAACTAAAATGCCCCACCCGACAGAACGAAAAAGCGAACTCGAACGGTTGTACTATATCTTCGTGCTGGTCACTTCCTCCAAGTGGGCAGCGTTGTTGTGGGCGAACGTGTACTTCGCCGTGTCCTTCCCCAGCTCGCGATCGTTCATGCTGAGCATCGCCTGTCTGCGACGAATGCGGTTCCCTATCACAGGAAAGTACAGGTACGGGTCCTGCAGCTCGGATTTCTTCTCACCGAAGAGACTCTTGAAGAGCCAGCTGAGCGCCAGTCCCAGAACCACCGTGAGCACGAACCCGATCGGACCGTACCACATGTACGAGATCCGGTACAGGTAGAAGTAGGACGAGTCGCCCGTTGGTCTGAAATTAGAAGAAGAGAAACATAAGCCGAACGTTCCAGCAACCGACTAAATATGAAATTGGTTATGCTAGGAACGAACTTACCCGGTCAACGGAGCGGGTAGGCTCATGAGCACCGTTGAGTTCGCGTAGCAGCCTTCGGTGGACACTGGCAGCGTCGGTGCGCTTGGCCTGGGCTGGCCGAAAGCTATCCAGAATAGAAAAGCCAAGGAACCAGTCGCAGAGATCACAGATCCGGTCTCTGTCGCCGACTCGAACAGCATTCCTAGTGTGAAGAGTCCCAAAAGCGGGCCCCCCACCACACCGAATATGGTCAGGCTGACCTATAAACGAAAGATTTGTCTAAACTCCTCGAACGGAGAGTCGAGCGATCTCGATAAACCAGGTTCAAGTACTATAATTCATCACCTGTAATACTCCGCCCAATAATTGAGCTAAAAACGCCAATGCAATGGAAATCAATCCAAATACGAAAGCAAGCAATTTAGCCAGAGTTGTCGAGGTTGTAAGGGAAAAATCATTGCCGCGGAATTTCTTATACGCAGGCCTTAAGTAATCTTCTAGCGTTACGGCCGCTAAGGAATTCAACGCCGCAGAAATTGTGCTGAGGCCGGCACTAAAAATACCTAAGCAAAAACCAAGTACAAAGCTAATCAATATTTTCGCGTGTCGCAACGATAAGCGGGTATGTCGAAAGAGAGCGTAAGTCAATTTTCGAACGATGTTGAACACTTGGGATAAAATTCACCTGCTACGAAGAGACCTGGCAAGCCAGGTTTGTCGGACAAGGTGTCCATAACGTAGTACGGCATCAGCATATCAGTCGACGTTATTCTCTTCTGTTTAAGCGGATCGCACTTGTAGTATTTACTGTATATCGCCAATCCTGAGAAACACGTAGTCATGGAAAGTACAGTTAAGATTGGCCACGCTATCCACAGTGCTTTCTGTGCTGCTTTCATGTCTCTGAAAGTATCGTTAACAGCATTCGCTCTCGCGTTTTCTTCTCGTATATGTGTGTACGCAGACTATACATACTTTACTGTCAACAAACGTTGCACTTGCACTTGATTTACGCCGTACAGTGATAAAAATGTGCACAAGCCGCCAATGATCAGGGACCACCACGTGTGTCTAACAGTCGGGTCTGCGGAGATACTGCAAACATGATTGTTTAGCACTCTGGCCGAGACTAGACTTTGTCGCGTTACCTCACGAATGGAACAACCGGTACCTGTCGAATTCGATTCTATGACCAGCCTCCGCGATACGCCAGATTTCACCCAGTCCCCCGACCTCGCTGGCAGCTGTACCGATAATAACGAAAACAGCAACGAACATAAGTAAACCTTGAAACATGTCTGTTATCAAGACCGCTTTGATGCCTCCTATGCTCGAGTAGAAGGCACAAACTAGTCCGATAATGATAATACTGCCGGTCTTAGAGATTCCTGTGGTAGCTTCTAATGCCAAAGCTGGTGCGTACAGCACGACGCCCGAGTACAAGAGCAACTGGATCCAGTACACGAAGCTGGCCATCATCCTAGCTTTCAACCCAAAGCGTTTCTCTAAATACTGGAACAATAACAAATGTTTCAAGTCCGATGTTTTGCAATGATTTCCTCTTAAGCTTACTCGTTGCAACAAACCTCGTAAACACTCGTAGCATGAAGCTTGTAGAATACTGGTAAAAATCCGTAACACACGAGCGGTGTTCCTATGAGGTAAGATATGTTAATTATTACGAACTGTGTCCCGTACGTATAGTTCTCTGCAGAGACGCCTAGCAGGGTGATGGCAGACATGAAGGACACGACTAGCGCCATCCCGACGGTCACAGTGCCCATCGAGCTGCTAGCTGTGAAGTATTCCTGCGAGAAGAACGCCGCATTATTCGAATGGTCGATTCTTCTTTATCGAAGACGTAGAAACGCGTACCTCTATAGTCTTCTGGCGACCACCGCTGAACCTGTAGTAGATACCGATGCCGACGCTTATGATCAGCGTGGCCGCCACTACCAGATAGTCCTCCCATTGCAAACCGGGTGGTTCAGCCATACCAAGGTCCAACTGTGTACAGTTAATATCACAGAAAACGATGAAATATATTCGAAACTCAAGATCTAACGGTCTCCACAATGTATTTCGCGTTCGACTAGCAAGATCGGCTTAATCTCTTTATGCTTTTATGGAGCACATTAGGCAATATTTACCTTTACCGTCTCTAAGAATAGACTTTACAACTGTACCATTGGCACACTGGAGTTTTTCCGACCATCGGTACAACGAACGTCAATCAATTATCACAAACGATAGATGCCACTTGAGAACAACGATCCCAATCAAAGAAATCGATTAACTCCGTCGCCGATAAATTAACTCGAGCATCGTCGGGCCCGAGCCGGATCGCTCGGGCCGTGTTCCATTCAGAAAGGAAAAGTATTTCTCTAAAAATTCCGGTGTACCATGGACTCCGCTGGTGCTTACCGCGCGAGGGAATCGGAATGTTGCTATAATAACTACGGAATTATGACATAATCCCTGGACTTGACGAACGAAAAAAAAAAAGCCAACGAGATCGTACGATGCTCGGATCACAGTCTAACGGTTATCTCTGTAATCCCATTGTTCCGAGCTCGTATCTGATTGTCACAACGAGGGACTCCGCGGGAACGGGGAATCCTTCGTTACGCCCTTGATCAATTAACTTCTAATTCGCTGCTCGCCGTTTGTAAGTGACAACGCGGGGACGTAATTTAGCGTAACATTATCATGGTCGCGCGAGAGGAAAAACACGTGGACTTACCGGAACAATCTGACACTAGGTCGTTCACTGCGGTTCACTGTTGGAACAGGACTAACAGAAACGTTCCATCGCGGCCGACCGTCTTTCAAGCTTGCTTGGCTTTTATCCCTGTCTCTTTCCCTGCCTGTGTCAAAACTTGGCAGCGATCGCGTGAGCAAGCAAGAACACGCTACCGACACGTTTATGACAGAGATAAAAGCATAGCATTGTCCCCGAAGGTCATCGCATTTCTCCCCCTCATTGTTCTCAATTTTTATCATATATTTTCAATTTGGTGCAATTAACTTGCAAAGCAGCAGGTTACAGTGCAAAGTTCACTGTTCTCGTGCACGACACCATATGTACATACCGTGCATGCGATCCATATTTTTTTTTCGTCTAAGTATATATGTATCAGTTCTGAATTACCGACGCTGTACTTAAATAGAAAATGCTCTCGCATACCATACATAGACTTAAGATTAAGTCTGTGAACTTATGGCAAAGTATCGTCTGTTGTTCAGACCATTAGACATATTGATTTTTCCGGATGTATACAAGGCGGAGAATGCATGGGATGTTTCGACCGAAATTGAAATAGGATAAAGTGAGGTTATGAGGTGTTTGAGAGATTTCTGGTTTCGATAAGCCATTAATATTGCAAGTTAAAAGCATAAAAATCTGTTAAATTTGACAGAAAAACATTTTGTTCAACGTTTCTACGGGAATTGTGGGACGGTTTGCTGCACTCTAAGTGTCTACATTATGTCCCCATAACGTTAAATACGATCGATCATCGATTTAAGAGATACGGTGGAGTATGCTCGAGGATCGCCGAGAGTTGATTTGAAATTGCCGCGAACGGTAACGGTCCCGTTTGAAATTTGAGTATTCAAAATCCGCTGATATATCTCAATTTTTATCATATATTTTCAATTTGGTGCAATTAACTTGCAAAGCAGCAGATTACAGTGCAAAGTTCACTGTTCTCGCACACGACACCATATGTACATACCGTGCATGCGATCCATATTTTTTTTTGTCTAAGTATATATGTATCAGTTCTGAATTACCGACTCTGTACTTAAATAGAAAATGCTCTCGCATACCATACATAGACTTAAGATTAAGTCTGTGAACTTATGGCAAAGKATCGTCTGTTGTTYRGACCATTAGACATAKTGATTTTTCYGGCTGTATRCAAGGCGGAGAATGCATGGGGTGTTTCGACCGAAATTGAAATAGGATAAAGTGAGGTTATGAGGTGTTTGAGAGATTTCTGGTTTCGATAAGCCATTAATATTGCAAGTTAAAAGCATAAAAATCTGTTAAATTTGACAGAAAAACATTTTTCCCTATGTTTTTATGGGAATTGTGGGACGGTTTGCTGCACTCTAAGTGTCTATATTATGTCCCCATAACGTTAAATACGATCGATCATCGATTTAAGAGATACGGTGGAGTATGCTCGAGGATCGCCGAGAGTTGATTTGAAATTGCCGCGAACGGTAACGGTCCCGTTTGAAATTTGTGTATTCAAAATGTCAACGTTCGATGTATCGACCGATTTGAGATGGCGGCGTACAGTGAGAAATGTACCGATGAATGTTCCTTCGATTACAGCGAGGATAAACAGAAAGGAGTGTGTTTGATCAAAGCGGAGTGAGTAAATGATGCTACACTTTCGAAAATTTCTGCTTTCGCTCTCGCAACCGTACTGCGAAATAATCGCATATTTTCTATAGGGTCTCCACGACCGCGTGGTCAGTTTCAATGATGTATTATTAATTGTACGAATGAACAACATTGCAGATACATTCTTGAGGATCACGTCAGGCTTTCGAAGGAGGAGACAGAGAACGATAAGCAGAAGACTGTGAGCAATGCGGACAACGCAGAGGAAGATGCGGTCACAGCTGATGAGCCGCCGCACAAAAAGCTTAAGAACGATAAGAAGGAGAAGCTCAGGGGTCAGAACAAGGCCAGACCTGCTCCGTTCAAAGCGCAACGTCAGGTCAACCTGTGTCCCCGGATAGCGGACCAAGCAGTCGACGAGCCAGAGAGAAAATGTGATAACAAACACTGCACGTTTCTGCATGATAGAATCGAGTATTTAAAAATAAAGCCAGTCGACATCGGGACAGAATGTTACCTGTTTAATCTGACTGGCAGGTGTCCGAGAGGTGCTGCCTGTAGAGTCGGCTCGAAACATTTGACAGAGGATGGCTTGAACATCGTTGGCGCGGAGAAGGAGAAAGACTTCAAGAAGAGGCCACCTTCCACTAAGAATCATTTGGCGAAAGATCTCCAGACGCTACTCAGGAAGCACAAATACAACTTCTCCAAAGCCGAGAAGATCGTCAAAGCGAACGGACCGTCCAGGAAGAAAGTGGACCCAGAAAAAGAGAGTAAGAGGTCCACGGACACGGATGAAACAGCCGAGCCCGATAACAAGTCTGAGACGGTCGTGGAACAGAAGCTTGGACCAGTGGAGGACTACGATTTGATAAAATGTAGAGATGTGGAGAAGAAGAAGGTAGATTGGAAGAACAAGATACTGTTGAGCCCGCTGACGACCGTGGGCAATTTGCCGTTCAGAAGAATCTGCAAAGAGTACGGGGCTGATATAACCTGTGGGGAGATGGCACTGGCTCCGAAAATACTGCAAGGAGCGCACGAGGAATGGGCGCTGGTGAAGAGACACGAATCGGAGAATATCTTTGGCGTACAGCTCTGCGGCAACAACCCGGGTGTGCTGACAAGATGCGCTCAATTATTGAACGAAGAAATCGATATTGACTTCATCGACCTGAATCTCGGCTGCCCCATAGACCTGATCTACAGACAGGGCGGCGGCAGCGGGATGCTCAACCGATTGAACGTGCTGGAAACAGTAATAAAATCCGTCAGCCAAGTCCTCAGTATTCCTCTAACCGTTAAAACCAGAACGGGTGTCTACATCGACAAGCCGATCGCCCACAATCTGATACCGAAGTTCCGCGAATGGGGCGCGTCCATGATCACTGTGAGTAAGTTGCTCGCACCTTCAAGTTCACAGCATGCAGCGATGAAATTACCGTTTTGATTCGGAAAGTATTCATCAACAGGTTCATGGAAGGTCACGCGAGCAGAGGTACACCAAGCTGGCCGACTGGGAGTACATAGACAGGTGTGCGCTGGCGGCGGATCCTGTGCCAGTGTTCGGGAATGGCGACATATTGTCCTACGATGACTACCAGAGGATTCAGAACAAGTATACAAATGTACAGGGTATCACCATAGGTCGTGGCGCGTTGATAAAACCATGGATATTTACCGAGATCAAGGAGAAGAAGCTGATAGACATTTCCAGTTCGGAAAGGTTCGACATTTTGAAGAAGTATGCTAATTACGGCCTGGAGCATTGGGGTTCGGACACCAGAGGGGTGGAGACGACGAGGAGGTTCATGTTGGAGTGGATATCATTCTTGCACAGGTAATACATTACAATATATTTATATATGAAGTTTCTTAATCAGGTAAACTGTATTCATTTCTGTTAGGTACATTCCCGTTGGCATCCTGGAGAGGCCACCGCAGAGGATAAACGAAAGACCTCCATTTTACCGGGGTCGCGACGACATGGAGACCTTGATGGCTAGCTCGAATTGCGCGGACTGGATAAAACTGTCGTAAGCATGATCTCACTTCTTTATCCGATTCCTCGTAGCCTTCTCTCAACGTTGCATCTTTCAGGGAGATGTTGCTAGGCAAAGTACCTGAGGGATTCCACTTCCTACCGAAGCATAAGGCGAATGCTTGGAACACGAACAGGGGATAAAGTAGTATGTACAGCGTTTTATACGGGCGATATTTTGAAATAAACAGCCGGCGAGAGTAAGTCATTCGTGTGCCTCTTTATTCAAGCACGTGTTAACATAAAAATCCTATGAAATCTGAATAGATTCGATCCTGTTATTATTACAAAAGGAATATACATCAGTCTCGTTAAGGATTCGGTAGATCTGGCGTTAATAGTGAACAGCTATGTCGCCGAGGGCCGAGACCGGCCACATGCAGTCGCAGCCGCTGGCGATCTCCTTGGCGTAAGGCTCCCAGCACTCGCTTTCCCATCGTCGCCTTACCAGGAACAAGGTCTTGCTTCTCTGCACGCAGTGAAACCCCGGATTAACGCACTCCTGGAAAGATGAACTGTTTTACGTTGTGCTGGCGGATAAGGGAGACGTTGGCCTTGGCCCTTCGGTCTACCTGCTTCGTTCTGGCAGCGGTCTGGTCGTTGCCATTCAGAGGGTAGTTCTTACAATAGACCTCGTAGTACTGCGGCGGCTGGTACTCGTATTCGGAGTCGTCCAGCTGCACCCTTTTAGTGTGAATCTCGCAGAGGTCACGGTACTCCTGCGAACCAGAGGCGGAAGATCAGATCGTGCGTTCGGGGGAAAACGTTTACTTCGAGTCTTCGAGTACAGGACTGACTGGTTGAAAGTTCTTTTTGCCTCTGTCCAACGGTTTCTGGCCGAGCTGTCTGAGCATCTGGTCCTCGGAGTGCTCCTCTTCCGGCAGATAGTTCGAGTCGTAGAGAGCAGACAGAGGATGGCGGGGGTGGTAGAGGTACCCGGAGTTCCTCGGAGCCCTCTTCGTCACCATGTAGGTGCCGTTGCATCGCTTGCAGAACTCGCGACCCGTCTCTCCCAGATACGCCAAGCTTCCGAACTGTAATTTGAAAAGAAATGTAGAATGGATCGACGATAATAGGATTATAACCGATTGTTGTATGCTGCCACTTTGCAGGGTCCCAGATTTGGCTTTCAGCGGATTCTGGAGCATGTCGTCTTTCGCGTACGACGAATTGTTGGAACGTACCCGAGCGAAGGGAGCATTGGTCACAACGTCTGACTCAACGGGACGAAGTCGGATGATGAATTCGTGCTCCACAGTAAGGAGTATCGAGGAGTCAGAGGGTTCAAGCGTACCCATCAATGATCGACGATCGTTCTACCGTTTTGTCAGTTACATTATTAAACGACCGATTCACTCCACTTCCATTCCCACTTAGCAGAACCCTCCGCGCACGATTTATGCTTTATCAAGTTTGATAGGTCTCCAACGCTGACTGAGACCTCCGTCAAAGCTTGAATTTTAACAGATGACGCAACGCCAGAAAATCTGATTAGAGTGCCCCGATGTCAACTGGAACGCCTTCGAGCGAGACGACCGCCGAAACCCCGAGCCACAGCTATTTCCAAAAGATTGAAAGAAATTCCAAAACGTAGTTTCCAAAAGTACTCGGCTGATTTAAAACATTTTTGCCGTTTACCTTGCACGCGAATACTGGGCAATTACGGGTGATAAATTAAGAAAGGTCTACTTGAAAATTTCGAAGAAATTACGAAGAATCGTTTACAAGGACTCCAGCTGATTTAAGTAATTTTTTACCATCCCGGGAATTATGGTCAAGATTAAGAAGAGCGATTCTTTGAAGAAATCATTTTCGAATCAGTGCTGCTCAATTGGTTGCAGCGAATTAGGTATAATTAGGCCCGCGGGTTGTCAACGGGTGACGTCACGGATCACGGTAGCGTGTTGATGAATCTTTGAAGACGATGCTAATCCCGCGAAAAACAGTATGAACCGGTCAGCAAGGTCGATCGTGATTGCGCTGACGTGCTCCGCGTCGTACGATATAAATTACTCTTCCCCGTGCCGATCGCTATGTTTCGCGGTTCGCCTTCGAGCCGACCATAGTGTCACATAGTATAATAAATGCCACCCAGAAAGCAGCCGGGGCGAATAAACACGGGCACGATCGATCCGACGAAGGTAAATCAATATAATTCGAGTCGACACCGATTTCATAGTAATCTTGTGACTGTTCTTATCGAGCACTACGAGGCTCGTCATTTTTCTTATCGATTCGAAACGTATGTACAGATTTCGATCGTTCAATCTTTGTACCACCTTGAGGGTATATTACGTCATCGTGAACGATCTTATCGAGCCACTTGCCCGAAATCAAAGTTCCGAAGGTTCAGGATGGAATCGATATTTTCGACGATTTGAAGAGAGGCTTGTGGGGGATTAGGGGACTTAGGGTAATTCGTTACACGTAACGCTGTCCGACACCGACAGCCCCTCCATCTAGTCTTTATCGAGCTGGTCCGGTGCTTTACGTTTAAAAGTGAATATTGCATTGGACTGTCCAACAAAACAAACATTTGTGAACGTGACAACATTTATCAATTATAAATCGCACATTTAATGAAAATATAAACGAAACATTTATCAATAAATTTTTGTTTTATGGCTAGAGGTCCAAAAAAGCTCCTCCGTGTACTCTTTAACACTAGAACGACCGATGAATAAATAATAAATAATTAAAATAAATGCGACTGACGTATATTGCTTCGTAACAGTGACGAGACCGTGCCCGTTCAGACTTCATACAACTTTTATCGTAACACGAGCTTCAATGTCGAGGTCCATTAAAAGATTACCGATGAAAATATTTCCACAATTTCAGTAATTGTAAAAGAAAAAATTAGTTCTGGTGTTAAGAGACCAGCCGGGAGTTCCGAAGAGCCAGTATTGCTCGCAAAAATCGATATTACTTAACAAAACAAAACCGACTGCTTAACGAAAGCGTTGAAACAATTTGTTTCTCTTCCAGACAGTGCTTCTTAGGAGTTCGCGTCAGGTGTCGGAATAGTACCGAAATTAAAAGGCTCGTTAACACGTGCAAGGGGCCAGTGGGAGGGGCTAGGAGGAGCAAGGGGGAGGGGTCTGGAGAGGCGAGAGGGTAGGTGGGGGGTGGCAGAGGTGGTCAGCGTGTAGCGCTATCAACGCTCACGTTTCGCTCGGCGGCAGGTCGGTGTGTGCGGGTAGGTAGTTATCCAATTGACAGTGCCCCCGTCTGACATAGTTCAGTCGTCGTGGAGCTCAGGATGATCCGAGCGCGTCTCCGGCACCAGTGACCGACCCGTGTTGCATCTCGAGCTTCGACGAGATCGTCCGTATTGTCCAGATCGTCCGACAGAGTTTCGGGTTTCGCGCTCGAGCGAAAACGCCTGTCTGGGTCGGCCGGTCCGTGATGACGGTCCCCGGGGATCAAGGTCAAAGATTTGACCAAGGTCAAGCGGGGCCGGGTCGTTCGGTCCACCGAGAACGAAGTCAAGGTTGACCGAGGTTTGTCAGTGAACTGGTTTCATCGTATTCCTGGCCACCCCCCGACGAAGAGAGAAACAGGGGAGGAATCAGGCTTTCAGCTGTTCAGAGACTTCGGAGGATTCCTCAGGGTTGAGGAGAGGCTACCGAGAGACCCTCCCCGGGGAGGGAGATGCGAGAGGGGAGACGGGAGTGACATGGCAGCCGATCTGTACGCGAACGGAGCCGTGAAGTCAACGTCCCCCAGGTGAGATAGGCTGATAAGGGGAGATAAGGGGATCGTGGGTGGTCAGTTGGAAGGTGAGATATTGCGTCATCGATTGTGACAGTCGGTCAGTTTCGCTCCAGGAGTCAGTTTGAGGGACCCTTTCGACTTTCTCGGTTAGGGGATGGGCCGAGTGTTCGAGATAGTCAGCGGTTCTTCGCTCTTTGGGATTCAGGAAGCATTCTTGTCTTCCTCCAGAGATTTTTGACATTTTTCCTCGAGGAGATGGTTTCTAGTATCTTTTGGAGCCAGGAAATTGATGCTACCGCGGAATCCTGGGCCAAGTTGAGAACCCCTGTTAGGCTTGGGGCCTCCTTGAATTTTGTGAAGGACGCGGAAGAACATGGTTTTCTGACATCAGAGGAGTCCTCGGGCTCTTTTATGCAATGCGAACGGACTATTTTGGGACTGTTCATGTTGTATTTGAGATGGGAACAGTGGTTCTCAATTCCAACCTCAAATATATATATCTCTACTCAACATTTTTTGGACTTCGTTTGTAGTGGATACTTCGAAGGTTAACCAGAAAAGTATTGTCACTGTAAGGTCCAGGTGGAAGTTGAGAACCCCTACGGTGCTCAGAAAAGATATGATCTCAAGTATGAGATTTGGGGAATTGAACTGGTCACGGTGAATGTTTCCTTGGAACCATTTCGCTACTTGAAAACTGTGGTCTACACAAGATCTGAACAGTGGTTCTCAGCCAGTTCGAGCCTCGTCTAAATTCTCGCCTCGCGTCGAAAATTTTCGAAAATTTCTTCGAGAAAGTGGTCCGACGTGTCGCTTACGGTTAGAGGATTGTCATCGCCGTGCAATCCAGCCGCAAGTTGAGAGCCCCTGCTCCTCGAAACCATGAAACAGGGATGCTAAGATCAACTAAGATTTTCTGAATTTCGGATGAGTCACATGGGAGCGTGATTTCCCTGGTGGTGGTGGTTTTTCTTTTTTCTTTTTTTTTTTTGCGGTAATATTCATGACAATGAAACGGTTTAATAGCCGTTACGGCTGTGTCCGAGTTAATAACCAATTGACCCTCGGCCGCTCGAGCAAAGGTTCCATTGATG
>CM052135.1:3232988-3266998 GCA_028454255.1 Halictus ligatus
AGTTCGGCAGTCGAAGTGTTAATTCACGATTATTGAGATTGTGATTGTGACATTCTTCTTACTTTTTATAAAGTAATGTAAAATAATCACTTTTAATGCTCGGTAAACCTAGTGTTAAATGGAGTAGTATTTCGTGCATTATTAATTTATTTACAATAAATTACAACAATATTCAACGACCCGTATCTCCTTGATCCGAGTTCATTTCTCCTAAATTCTACAATTTGCGAGATATTTATCAATTGTTATATAATATTATTGTGTTCGTTTGCAACTCGGCGTTTCCCGCACAATTTCCCTCTGCCCCTGCGAGCGACGTCCTAATTGGCACGCTACCGAACCCCTGCGCACCGCAACCCGCCCATTTCTCCAGCTTTCTCGCTCTTTCGCCGTTCCCCTCTCCTCCTCTTCCTCCGAATAGCCTCTTCTCGATACACGCGAGAGAGCGACGACGACGACGACGTCGACGACGACGACGTTGGAAGCGGAGCTCTCTTCAATTGCTAATCGTGGCGAGCGTGTGCTGTCGACCAAGTTTATGGTGGGATTCCGCTTTGACGGACGGGCCAGGATTAGCCTTATAATATCGCGGTCACGTATCGCGCGAATGTGCTCTCTCCTATCTGTCTTTCTCTTTTTCTCCCTCTCTCTTTCTCTCTCTCTCTCCCTTTCTGTTTCTCTTTGTCTCTCACTCTCTCTCTCTCTCTCTCTACGAAAAGAAGAAAAATTGTTATAGCGGAACACGCCACACTGCAGTGCTTAACGCCGGATAAATCGTAATCCCTGGCCACAGGACGCACACACGCGTGATACGTGAGTAAACCGACCGTGATATTCCGTGAACCCACCCGGGTGAACCCCTCCAGGGACGTTCGTTAATATTTCCGACTGCATAATTCGAAATACAACGCGGTTTTTCGCGGACACGACCACGCTCGATGCAGGCTCGAGGCTTAATCGACTCAAGGACGAATTTTTTGGGAACAGTTTAGCTTCTCGCCGGTTCGGCACGCCAGAGGCTCTCATTTTATTTTTAGAGTCTTGATTTAAAGAGGGTTGAAAAGTGGGAGGGGGGTCATCGGTCTTGAGAAATGGTGTGGTCAATGGAAATTTTTTTCTCAAAAAGCAACGGTTGTACGACTTTGCAATTTTGTGGATTTGTTCAACAGTCTTCGAAGGACATTTGCAAATTTTTTCGAGCAAAAATAATGGCCCGGTCGAAAGTTATAAAAACCCGAACACGGTAGTCGCTATTCAGAGTAATTTGGGCTTGAGAAATGGTGTGGTCATTGAACATTTTTTTTCTTAAAAAGCAATGGTTGTACGACTTTGCAATTTTGTGGATTTGTTCAACAGTCTTCGAAGCTTATTTATGAATTTTTTCGAGCAAAAGTAACGGTCCGGTCGAAAGTTATAAAAACCCGAACGCGGTAGTCGCTATTGAGAGTAATTCGGGCTTGAGAAATGGTGTGGTCATTGAACATTTTTTTCTTAAAAAGCAATGGTTGTACGACTTTGCAATTTTGTGGATTTGTACAACAGTCTTCGAAGCTTATTTATGAATTTTTTCGAGCAAAAATAACGGCCCGGTCGAAAGTTATAAAAATCCGAACGCGGTAGTCGCTATTGAGAGTGGAGTTGAGAAATGGTGTGGTCGTTAAAAATTTTTTTCCTAGAAAGAAATAGATGTACGAATTTTCAGTTTCGTGGATTTGTTGAACAGTTTGGAGGGGGCCGCTGGTGAATTTTGTCCGAGCAGAAATGCCGGCTCGGTCGAAAGTTATGAAAGCCCAAGCGCGGTAGTTGTTATCGAGAGTGCGTCGTCTGGCAGTCTCGAGTAGAAGGAACAAAGAATGCCGAGCAATTAAAGAGATCGCTCGGGTTTAAAAGTTATTACGTGTTGGCTCCGTTCCTTTCTCGAAGAAAGAGACCAACCGGCTCTTTAATGAATCGGATTGGGTTGGTTCGCGTGGGTTGCCTCGACGCTTTGTCCACGCATTTATTTTGACAAGATTACATGTAATGGAGACTTAATAAACACATCGCCGTGGCCTCCTTAATGTAATATGGCCCTATTGCGCGCGCCGTTTACAGAGGCGAAACAGCGGCACAATCTTCGGGAAACACGCTTCCTTATCTCTACTTACTCTTGGTACACCGAGAACACGGTTTCTGTAAAATGCGGTACTTTAAAACGCGGTTTTCAATGTAACGGCAACGAGATTATTTTGAGAAGATTGTTTTGAAATGGCCATTTTGGGAAGACTATTTTACGGGGACCATATAGGGGAGGGCATCTGGGAGGACTATTTTAAGGAGACCATTTTGGAAAGACCGTTTCGGGAGATTTGTATCACGGGGACCATCCTCGAGAGACTACTTGGCAGGGACTATTTTAAGGGGACTATTTTAGAGAAACAAATCTCTAAACTCCTCTTTATGGCACCACTGAGCATACGGCATGTTACTATATTTTACACCTCTAATCTAATATACCAACACTCTCGCAATAGTTTCCCACTCCCACTCTGCTCTATCCACTGCAATGTTGCATGAATTGCCCCGTCATACTTCAACCCTCTTGCCAGCGCAGTAGCGTAGCATTCCGGTGGGGAGCCCTTAGCGCCTTATTTCCATCCCCGTTGCACAAAACGAAATAAAAATGTCAGACACAAAAGTTCGTACCGTTAAACGACTACTGAACCTTTTAACAATTTCCAGACATATTTGTGAAACATTTTTACAAACAAATTCTTGAATATACTTTTCAAATCAATCGTCAGAAGACGCATACTTCGTCGAACAACGATTGAGATACTGCCGGTCAGAGCGGACCCGGGCACAGTAACTCGCCACTGAAATCAAGAAATCGAAAACATTTAACATCCAAAATTCTATTGCGGCGCGGTTAACGTTAATGGATTATTAATTTCTTATAAAAATGTAATTCTTTCTGATTTTGCTCTCCTTCTTTCGTAAAGTCTATAATAGCGGCAATTGGCCCGCGTTCGACGTATATATTCGTCGTTCCTTGATTTCAATTCTGCGCGGCGGTCGATCAATTAAAAAATTCCTTTAGGACACGGCTTACACCCGAAAGCCTCACAGAGAAAACAGTATGATGCCGGGCCGTGAAAGTCTCAAATCTCTGTTCCGAATACTGTACAATTTTGTGGATTTGTTCAACAATCTTCGAAGACCATTTGTGAATTTTTTCGAGCAAAAATAACGGTCCGGTCGAAAGTTATAAAAACCCGAACGCGGTACTCGCTATTGAGAGTAATTTGGGCTTGAGAAATGGTGTGGTCATTGAACATTTTTTTTCTTAAAAACCAATGGTTGTACGACTTTGCAATTTTGTGGATTTGTTCAACAGTCTTCGAAGCTTATTTATGAATTTTTTCGAGCAAAAATAACGGTCCGGTCGAAAGTTATAAAAATCCGAACGCGGTAGTCGCTATTGAGAGTAATTCGGGCTTGAGAAATGGTGTGGACATTGAACATTTTTTTTCTTAAAAAGCAATGGTTGTACGACTTTGCAATTTTGTGGATTTGTTCAACAGTCTTCGAAGCTTATTTATGAATTTTTTTGAGCAAAAGTAACGGTCCGGTCGAAAGTTATGAAAACCCGAACGCGGTAGTCGCTATTGAGAGTAATTCGGGCTTGAGAAATGGTGTGTTCATTGAACATTTTTTTCTCAAAAAGCAACGGTTGTACGACCTTGCAATTTTGTGGATTTGTTCAACAGTTTTCGAAGACCATTTGCGAATTTTTCCGAGCAAAAATAATAGACATACGAATGTTCAATTTCGTGGATTTGTTGAACAGTCTGAAGGGGGCCGGTTGTGACAAAGCATGAGCTAGTTTGGAGTCTGTAAAAAAAGAAAGAAGAATCATGTTCGCCCACTGTTCGCAGGAAAATCTCGCCGGACGTGTTGCCGTCGTGTTCCCCCGGTGTTTTCCGTCAGCGTTCGTTCCGCGCCGCGACGTCGCCGCCAAAGAGCGTCGCCACGAGCTCGGACACGAGCGCAGCTCCCACCACCGGCGCCCCGCCCCCTACCAGCGGCTCGGCGACATTGGTAACGACGACGTCGAACAGCCACGAGCGCGCATGCGCCAACACGAACGGTCCACGTGAGCCGAAAACGCCGAATAACAGTGGCCGTTCGAGGAGCGGCGTGTTACTGCTCGCGCGGGGCGCCCGGGGTGCCAGCAAGCACGCGCGCCTTGGCACGGCACTGGCGAACAAAATGGCGTCCTCGAGCTCCACCACGGTCGTGCAGGGCTGGCCGAATACCAAGGACGACTACGAGCTCAAAGAGGTTATCGGTGAGTAACGTCGACGATCGTTTTCCACGGTACCGGACGCGGCCAGGTGCCTTTCTCTACGTCGGCCCTGGGCCGCGGTTCACCGGATCCTGACCCGCGATCAACCGGGTGACCCGACGACGAGCTGCCCCCCTGATGTTACTCGCCTAACAACGTCGCCCGTCGACGAACGTTACATAAAAAGAGCACGGATCGAGGATTAGACGCGACCGACGGATCGCCAACGGGACCCGAAACCCACGTCTCTGTGCGTCTCGCGTTTATGCGAACCCGTCTCGCTTCTGCTACCCGCTATGCCCGTTCACCGTCTCCCTCGCACCCGCCGTCCTATACCGGTGCGCGACACGTCCTAACCTAGTTAACCCGACGCAGAACCGACTACCCGCTCCATACATTTACCTGTACCACTGGTCCTCAAACCAACGACCGACACGAACGACCCCCGTCAATGCTAACAGAACGAATCGTCGTCTTTCGTCAGGGGTCCCGCGAGGACCGATCTCCAGCTGAATAGAAATTGCAGGATCATCGGGGTTTGTTGCATCGTAATCGAGGTTTTACAGGTTAGAGGAGTTCCCTGCGGTTCGGTCGGCTGATCCTTTTGTGGAAGCATGATCTTGGGAATGACAGCGGGCATTTCCTGCGCGAGTACTTACCCTGCTTCGACCTCCCGATGTTCGAACCGAATTTGTACAATAAATTGTAATCGACAGAAAATTTGAAATTATATAGAAAAATCGTCGATATGAAGTTTGAGGAGATTATGCTAGAGTTGCAGATCGTTCGACTTGCGGGGAGAATTTGTAAGTTTTCTGAGAGAAAAGTTGGCGAGATACGGCGAATCTTGAGATTTTAGATACCTCCCTGGAGTTTAAATACCGGGAACGAGGAGTTTGTTTGATTAAAATCGTTTCGAAAAATCGTGCGAGCTGATCTGTCGCTGTACGCGTCTGATTTATTGTGAGCGTCACACGGGGACGTGATGACGTAGACTGTGACGTATTACGACGTCATAGTGTACTCGAGAACTTAATTCGAATTCACGGGGAAATATTTGCCGCGATACGTGGAATTTCTCTTTCCACGTTCGACCTTTTCCGACTGTTTCGGGAGTTTACGTTTGACGAGAAACTTTTTGCAGGTGTGGGAGCAACGGCAGTGGTGCACGCAGCGTTTTGCATTCCTCGACAGGAGAAATGTGCAATCAAAAGAATAAACCTGGAGAAATGGAACACAAGCATGGACGAGTTGCTGGTTAGTATCGGTCGCGGTCTCGTTTTCGTCGGGGGAACGGAACGGTTCGCAAAAATTCGTCGGCTGATAACGCATCGACGCATGATTATCAAAATTATCAGCCGCGGTATACCGAGAATTAAACTTCTCCGGCCGCCGCGATAGCGGGCCGGCATTGTTCGATAAGATAACGCGCCAATACTTGCCATAATTAGAATAATATTGGCATCGGTATTCATAGAAAATTTATCTGAATACCCAAAAAATTCGAAGAAGAAAAAAAAACACATGTGTCCTCCAGGACTCGAACCCGGGCCGTCCGGGTCACGGTCTACGATCTAATCGCGGGGACCGTTTATGAAACTTCGTTCGGCGTCGTTTAATAATGGTATAAACGTTACTCTATATTGTGTAAATATTCAAGACAGCTTTTCATAACAATGAATATGTCTGGATGTTGACACGAATAACTAATAAACGTCATTGTTTGACACCAGATTACAGAACTCGTGGAAACGACGAGTATGGAATTGGAGTAAACTATTTCTAGTGCTGGATAATCCTAGTTTTAAAATAATAACGAAGTGGGGACGGTATGCTCGAAAGCCTGTTTGTTTATTGACAGAAAGAGATTCAGGCAATGTCGTCCTGCAACCACGAGAACGTGGTCACGTACTACACATCTTTCGTGGTGAAGGAAGAGCTGTGGCTGGTACTCAGGTTGTTAGAGGGTGGTTCCCTGCTGGACATAATCAAGCACAAGACGAGAACCACGAACTGCAAGCACGGGGTGTTCGATGAAGCCACGATAGCGACGGTATTGCGAGAGGTGCTCAAAGGCCTGGAATATTTTCACAGTAACGGGCAGATACACAGGTACCGTCGGCGAATTTCTATTTTCCTGTACTCTCGGTCTCTTGTAATTGTTAATCGTACATCGAAAAAGAGTACCGGAGACTTGTACGCTATCGGGAAAACAAAAAATGAATTCAAATTCACTTGTACGCATAGACAAATTTTAATAACAGAATAATATTAGGGACATAAAAGCCGGTAATATCCTACTAGGAGAAGATGGCACGGTACAGATAGCTGACTTTGGGGTCAGTGCTTGGCTTGCGACAGGTCGTGATCTGAGTAGACAGAAAGTCAGACATACGTTTGTAGGGACACCGTGCTGGATGGCACCAGAGGTCATGGAGCAGGTGAGAGAGGAAAGTAACATTACAACTTCTTAGCTTGCGTTTTTGTGTCTATATTTGGTCTTGCATTTGTTAGGCTCTTCAAATGATTCGTTAGGAGATAGAGGCTTCACCAATATATATATATATGTTTCTTTTGCCGCTGGTTTACTTTTATTTCCAAACACGCACACAAATATATACATACATACATAAATACACGTACACACGGGACCCTCTTATCAGTGGTAATAAATATTCAAGTGTGTCCACGTTATGTCCCTCCGTCAGGGCTTGAAAACTGTCGTTACAATATCCGTTTTGGTTCTTAAAACAGTTACAGAGAATCTTTATTTCGATCAACTGAACAGGCTGGGGATTTTTATGCAAAATAAAAATTGTTTGTATCAGCTACACAGGAGCGCAGCATTTATTTCTTTCTTAAAAACTTCATCGAGTTGAAAATAATACAATACTTTGCTTTTCGAATTCTTTAAACGTTTTGCACTTGACAATACCCGCTGGCCATGTAGAAAACTTGTACTTTCGGAACCGTTTCAAGCCCTGTACCCTGTCCAGCATGCAACGACAAACAGAGAAAGACAAATATCATTACATACGTTTTGTTGCGATACTTTGCTGCGTAGCGCAGACTTTCTATGACAGTCGGTCGGCTTAGGTGACGCATGCCCGAGTAAAAGACGCACGTTCTAATCAGAGGTATTGCCGTTCCAGTCCCAGCCAGTCCCTGGTAAAATCAATTATGATATGCACATAACTTTTTAGGACCACGGGTATGATTTCAAAGCAGACATCTGGTCGCTCGGGATCACGGCCATCGAGATGGCAAGCGGCACGGCTCCGTACCACAAATACCCTCCGATGAAGGTGCTGATGTTGACGCTGCAGAACGATCCGCCGACCTTGGACACCGCGGCGGACGACAAGGATCAGTACAAAGCGTACGGCAAGACATTCCGGAAGATGATCGTCGACTGCCTGCAGAAGGACCCGACCAAAAGACCGACGGCGACGGAGCTACTCAAGCATCCTTTCTTCAAGAAAGCGAAGGACAAGAAATACCTGCAACAGACCCTGGTGGCGATCGGTCCGAGTTTGGAGACCCGTGTGCAGAAAGCGTCGAAAAGGCAGCCCGGCACTTCCGGTCGTCTGCACAGAACGGTCACGGGAGAGTGGGTATGGTCCTCCGAGGAGGAGGAGAGCGGCACGTCGAGCGGTGACGAAGGCAAAGAGGCGTTACCCGTGAACACCATAGAGAACCCGAGCAGCGAGGAAGAGCCGGAGGAGGAGGACTATGGAATAGTGAAACTGGCACCCAGCCAGCTGGTCGTGCAGCACACCGAGCAGAACGTTCCCATAAACTTGGTGCTAAGATTACGGTATGTGGTGTTGCGGTAGTTAACGCTGGGTTTACGGAGCCTATTTTTTCCACCTTGAATCTTTCCGTTAACTGTGAAAGACCTATCTTCATGTACATATCCGACACATTTTTATCAAAATATTAGAACGCGTCGACGCAGTCCGTAAGCCTAGCGTTGCTTGTTTTCCTGTTGTACCATAACCCTTGCGTTCCAGACGACCCGAGAGCTACTTCACTATGGAAGACAAGCCTGAGTACGCATCCCCTAAGTCCTATTCGTCCCGTAACCTTCGACAGCGACACGATTCTAGCGGGATCGCTTGCTTTCAGAAACCAGAAGCGAGAACTGAACGACATCCGATTCGAATTCGCTGTCGGCGTGGACTCCGCCGAAGGGATCGCGGCGGAGCTGGTCGGGGCAGGCCTGGTGGACGGCAAGGACATCGTCGTCATAGCAGCCCACCTGCAGAAACTTATAGACAGCGCCGGCCAGCTGCGGACAGTTACGTTTTCACTGGTTAGTGTCGCTTTTGTCGCGAATCGGGGACATTTACGCAACGGTCCTTGTACCCGTCCATCATTCGAATCCCCGTTCGCACTCCTAAGGTACCACCTCTCGTTACAGAACTCTGGTCACGCGCCCAACGAAGTGCCCGACGACAAGGCGTTAATAGGATTTGCTCAGATCTCGATTACCGATTAGGCGAGGCGCGCACGTTCTGAGGCTACCGTTCTTTTAACCGGCGTTCAGAGAATGGGAAGTATCAAAAGCTCCTTCGGATCGGTTCGAAGCGAACCACGGGGAAGAACGACACGGGGACAACTCTGGGAGATCGAGGAATTTCGCAAGCACACCACCACCACCACCACCGCCACCCCTCTCTACGCCGCACCACTTCTTCACACAGCTTTTGCTACTTTCACTTCTTCCTCGGAGAGTTGTAATCGACGACGTTGGGTGCAGGGTACGCGCGCAGGAGAGAGATAGAGCTCTCTCTCAAAGTTAGACGATAAAGAGAGAGAGAGAGGGAGGGACACACACCGTTCTTTCAGGAGACACACGAGAGTTCGTTGGCAGCCCGTGTTTCCGTGGACAGCCCTGTTGCTACGAGAGACCAGCCACAACCACCGGGGACATCTAACGAGGGGATAACAGAGAAAGAAAGATAGAAAGGCTACTATTTTTAATAGAGATATGTGACTTCGTGTGACGACAGAGAGACTAGCGATACTACTTTATACATAACACATACATAGGTTCTAGAGAAATTCTTATCGAACGGCTAGTGAGACAATTTTTTTTTTTCTTGAGTTTCGCCATAACGATCGTGACCGTAGCAAGAGGGTTGAATTTTTAATCCCTGAACTGATTACGCCGACTATGGTTTTAACGTATGGAACTTATGCTTTTATGCACGTATACAGACAAACAGAGAGACCCCACAGACACACACACACACACACATATGTACACACTTATACATAATTTAAAAAGGAAGAAACGAAAACAGAGAAACATATGGAACATTCGAACGGTTGTCGAACTGTGCCGATCAACGTTTCCACTTGCTCTAATCATTAATGGCTGTAGTTCCATATATTCCGAACCCTATATCACTCATACCGCATTGATAACTGTAAATATTAGTAATCGAGTCGTTTGTTAAGTTTATCATTGTTAAGAGACACACACACACACAGAGACACACACACGCATATACAAAAGAATCACACGGACGCTGCAAGGCTAATTTCAAATAACTAAGTGAAAAAAATGAAGAAACTCTCCGGAAGGTGCTTAAAAAAACAAAAAGAATACATCCGACTTACTTATTTGAAATACCAGACATGCATTCTTTGTACGACTAAGGATATACAAGTGGAAAACAAGAAAAAAAACATGATACACGCTGGAACAAACATGTTTAACGCATTGTGTACTAAAGCAGTCACCAGTTTCCTGTATTATATATATAGAAATTTGTTAGCGTATTTTCCGTATGCTTTAATGCTACAGGATCCGTAGAACACGCAAAAGTACTAATGGAACGTGTTTTGTACTTAATTAAATAGTGTTAAATGATAGCGGATTTATGAGAGAGAGAGAGCGAGAGAGAGAGAGAGAAAGAAAGAAAGTATGATTTTTCCAGGAATCGTGGAATAATCGTAGAAAACTGGGCGCAAATGCTTTTCGAAAAATCTGTCGACCCTTTGCAGCTTTACTTTCGATCTGGATCAATATTAAACCTATTTATCTATATTCCGAAGTCGAGTACGACGGTCTCGGTGTTGATCCTTTGCACTTGGTCCAATGTAGTTGTATTTAACAGGGGATCTAAACAATAACATTGTAATCTTGAGTCGTTGTTTAACGTGCTTGAACAAAGTTGTTCGCCAGCCTGGGAAGCATCACAGAGTGCAAGGGGCACAGGACTGTTTGTTGAATCATGCGAATCATTGCCTGATGCGGGACAGAAGGTAAAAGGTGAAGGGTTGACAAGCACAGTAATTAAAACGTGTCTTAACCGAACTTAATGTCGTTTTTTGGAATTGCAAAATTCGGGGATCTACATATATGTGCAGCGAGTAAATTATTGTAATTAGTTCGCCGTCGGTGGATTGTAATTTTGATGTTTATCGATCACGGAGAAACATCTTTTCAAGAGACGTTATCACAGAAAAACAAATCTGTTTGATTTGAATATTTATTGCTTGAAAGGGGTTACGTGAATAAAGCCTACGATTAATCTGATTGACGACATATTTTTTTTCAAATCGAGATACTCCTTCGTTGTACTCCTGAGAGAAACCTAAAACGCTTTACATCAATCACTTTTGTATAGAATTATCTGTTCATATTTTTCGTGAATTTTGTCGATGGGAAAACAATGGTCACAGGGTTTCGAATATTTTTTGGTTGTTTCTGTTATTTATCCTTCTGATCAGAATAGACAATTGAACGATTATTTATTCTCTCGAAATTTGAATAAAATTCTCGCGATAAGTTTAGAAGCGAGTACATTGCATGGCGCTAATTTAAGTCGAATTTTAGACTAATTATCTCACAGTGCCTTAGTTCTCCATAGGAAGTGAAATTTTTAATACCTAGATAGCTCGCGCGCGCGGATTGTAGTCGATTCGAAGATAAGAATTGTGGACGATTAAACTAGAGGATTCACTTGTGTAGCAAATGAAACCTGACCCCTTTAATTAGACTTTCGTGCAGAATTATTTACATTTAAATATGATACAGATAATAAAGTGTATTGTAATTGTAGTGGTCATGGTTTCTATCGTTTCTCCTTTATATGATCCCGTAGAAAATATTTTATAGCAGATGAAAGTGACTGCTCTGCATTTCCAAGGCACCTGCTCCCTTTTAAACAAGAATATTCATAAAATTATCTAGCAGAATTCTTTTTTACCAAGCTAGTTAAAATTTATGTTACAGTTTTATGAGTTGTGTTACCAGAGAGGAAACGCAGGTTCTGGTCCAGGCTAAAAAGTTGATGCAGGTTCTGTTCCAGGCTAAAAAGTTGATGCAGGTTCTGTTCCAGGCTAAAAAAATGATGCAGAAAAGCGAGGACACTAAAACCCCGAGCGTGAGCACTCTTATTTCCTCTCTGCTGCAACAATTGATTATCAAAAATTAATAAAATTTGAGTTGCAATTTCTTATGCTAGATGGCGACACAAGAGACTCGGAAGTGTCCCACAGCGACAACAAAATTGCAAAAGAGCGGCTAAATAGTAGAACTACATATATAAAACAGTCTTTAGCCCGGTCGGTAAGAAAAAATTCTGCTAGGTGATTGCATAAATATTCAGTGTCTTGTTTAGATGCACATACGATTGATAATAATACGATGCAGAAATCAAGACGCTTAATTTCGTAACTTAGAGCTCAGTACCTTTAACCTCAATTTAAAATTCAAAGTGTGAAGCATCTAAATTTCAAATACAACGTCGGTTAGGTTTCAGCCATTTAAAATTTCTAATTTCTACAATAAAGGTTGCCTGAAAATCATACTTATTTCTTGGATAGACATAAACGACGAACCGAAGCGAATATTTCAGCGCGCGTAGCTGAACACAGGTAGCGGTTTACAGTCGGCCAGGCCCCGCTTAGTAACACCAGCCACTTGAATCATAGTAAGCTTGTCCAGGCACGCCTGAACCTGTACGGACCTGCTTTCAGAGATGCATGACGTTCAAAACCTGACTCATGGGAACTCGTCGCATCGAATTCCTGCAGCCTCTACCACGAGGACCTCTTGCAATCGTAAAAAGCGCTAAAAAAAATGGTGTCCCAACTGACTCACAAGTGTCTTTCGTCGACAGTTAATTTACAATTCGATACTCTTCGTTATTTCTTCAAAATTACACATTGTCAGAAGCATGATGGACTCGATAGGAGTTGACGAAATTGTTAGGTCCTACGCTACAGAAAATTGTAACAGAAAATTTTTTATTCCATATTTGCAACATCGAACTTTCCCTCGTTTATTAGACAATTACACGTGCAACCTGGAACAATTTGTTACCAACTACAGGATCAATTGGAGGACCTCGCGAACCTTAGGCTAGATGGCGTGCAACCCACCGCCCCGTAAGGTTACAGCTTCGCAACAGCTTTCGAACACGGCGTTCCCCGTTTAAATACCTTTCGCATTTCGGCCCTGTAAAAATGGCCGGCCTCCCCGCAACGGGCAGCGAGGCGAGCTTACACCTGAAATTCTTTCGGTCATCGTTTTTCTATTTCGCGCGAGCAAAGTCGCCGCGCAGAAATAGTCTCGCGGCTGACTCACGCGGTGTCGCGTAACTGTTCTGGTGTGCGCGAGAACGGCCATCTTTTTCCGCGGATGATGCAATCGATGACACATAATATCGACCCGTACCCTGGAATCGGTCTAAAGTCGCGAAAACCGCGGCCCCGCGATTTTCGCAGATCGAATCTAATCAGCGCCGCGGCCGCCGTCGCCGCCGCCTCCTCGGGGATCGTTCGGGTTTGCAAAACGGATCGAGCGATCCCGTTCGAACAGCCCCGTAGAGGCTATCGGGCGTTCAGGCGAAAGCCGCCAGCTGGGAGTGCTATTTTGAACGGGCGCCGCGGCGTTGCCACGCCTCCGGCCCGAACAAGTTCAAACACGTGCCCCGTGTGTTTTGCTCGCGGGGCGACGGAGATAACTGTTGGGCGACTGGCAAAACAGACTGTTTGCTTTCCGCTTCGCATAGCAGCGTACTTTCATCTGCAAACCGACCAACGCCACGATCCGTTCCGACGACACCCCGAACCCAAACTTGGCAACCTACGTCTCAAGCGATCCAACGTGTTCAAAGCCCAAGACGGAACTTTGAATTTTTGAACAAACCCGTTCACAGGCCCCGACGATCGTTTCCTAGAAATTGGAACGTAATTGCCGTCGGGCGTGTACGGTTTATGTTGCTCGTGAGAATCGTTTCGTCGGCTAGGGATTCAGGGTACGAGGACGGGGTTGGATGGTTTATAGTCGCAGAGTTTAATAATGTAGGATGTCGCAGAATTTCGCGAACTTGAGACCGAACGGGGGAGCTGGACAAGAAAGTTCTTGCTGGAGAGGCGTGTAAACGTGGCAACGCAGCAACTGCGTGAGCCGAGATGCGCGGCATGAATAGCAGCACCGTTGATAGGCTGCCCGTTGTCGGCTGCGGGGCAGCGGGGCCAGGGGACGGGGTAAAAGTTTCCACGGTGGTGGGGGGCGTGTTTTTAGCGCGGGACGGGACGGGGGACGGGCCGAGGGGCCGAAGCGATACTATGCGAGCCTGTATAGGTGACTCGGTTCAACTCGGTGAGCGTAATATAACCGAGGTAATGTTACCGTGTCGCTGTTTCAGCCGAGTTTTTGGAAATTCCCGGTGGGCAGGTTCCCGCGCGGCAAATCGAATCGGCCCGATCATCGAAACGGCCCGTCCGTCCCCTTGTTTCATGAAAATAGAACCAACGAAAATAGTCCCCGTTGGAAATACATGCGGCCCGAGAACACGCGGTTTACAACATTCGCCAACGCGGAAAGACAATCCATGTTTTTCGAACTCCCACGGGGCGACTGTTTTCCACGAGGCGCGCGAATTTCGTAGGAAATTTGTACGAGTCGTGGCTCGAGGTTTTCGTTCCAGTTCCCGACGGTACGTTTGTCGAAGGGAATTAGGCTGATCCCGAGGGTATTTGTTTAATCGCGGTGGAGGGGCTGATAAAGACGGAGATTAGAAAAACGGTGTGGAAAAGCGCGTTAAGGCCCTTTCACACGAACGCTTTGCAGGCTTGCGTCGCTAGGGGCGTACACACTGGTTTTAGAAAGTCTTCCAGCCTCGGGACATGAGATAATTTTTTGTTCTTCATCCATATTGGCTAGAATATTCTTAAAAATTGTAAGCACACTGGTGGGGTCTGCGATCGAAAATTAGCTAAGCTAAGAATGATTTTCATGATGTTATTAGTTTTTGCTTTTTTTTTTCTATTGAATTGAATTGACGATCGATCCAGTGGTCGTTCTTTACACGTTTTATTATTATGAGTATTCTTTTGGTACACACTCCGGCTGTGTCACAGTAATTACAGAGACGAATGTAATTAAAGGATTGTAATTTTGATGGAGTCAATAAATACACGAAAATGCAAAGCACAATAAATCTTCAATGAGGCTCGCGATGCTTGTTGTATAGACGGTGTAGTACATTTTTGTATGGCTGCCGCTTCTGCTAATTATGTTCCGACAACAGATAATATCTGACAATTGGGTATTTACACGTGCTTGTTCATCGATGTCTCGCAGTTGACTGAGACGTCTGATCCGATGAATCATCGACACGTTCGAACAAGTCTTCCATTGGTCTTTACAAACCCGGCCTTTATGAACCCAGACCTAACCCCTGAACTGATCTATAAAAATAATATCGAAAATTAATTGACATTCCAACTACACGGTTGCCACTAATAAATCAGCAAATGTCATTTACTAACATATCTGTCGATACTTGGACAAGTCAGTGCAAGTATTACTGCAAGTCTTTTAAGTTCAAGTTGACTTCCATTTTTTTCTTCATAATTGCATCAATCCTTTAATGTTCAATTAATTTTTAACTTGCCTTAGATTCGTTTAAATTGTCTGTGGTCTTAAATTTGATCAATTGCATTGTACTCGTTCAGAAATAGAAAATTTCAGAATCAGAATTAAGTTGTAAGAGCTCTTTTCAATTTTTTATTTTATATTAATTTCTTTGTTATGAATATTGTACGTGATAGGTTTGCTGTGACGAAGAGGATAAAGGACATTTGTAAAAGTATTTGCAAAATCGAGAGATTGGATTCGAATAAAACGACGAAGTTGATTTAAAATTCAATGCAAGGCCGCCATTTTAATACCTAATATAATCTACAATTTGAAGTTGTCCGATAATTGGAATGGCGCGCCATTTCTTAACGCCATAAGAGGCATCGAGTTGCCACGGACATTTTATTTCTCGTGTCTTTCTTATTCCCTTTCTATTGTCCTAGATTATCCTGAAACTATAATGTGTTAAACAGGACACTTCGAAGGACTATCCGTATCACAAAATATCGACGCCTCCTAACACGGTTGTCTCTCGTAACCGGTGTAGAATCGATCCAATTTCTAATTAAAATGGCGGGTGATTTATGAATTCAACAAAACCTATTCAAATAAAAAAAAATCCACACTTGAATACGATTCTGCAATTTTAACCTCGCACCACCGGGAAAGATTCTATTAAAATTCGCCTTGGTTCATTAAATTTGTTAACTGTGATTTTTAGCCATCACTGTATCACATGTCTAAGTCTCAACCATTGAACTGAACATTCATATTCATTTAACGAGGCGCGCCATTTTGTCCGAAATAGAAACACTGAATAAAGCCATCGTCTTTGCGTTCAATTACTCGCCTGGAAATGCGTATAGTTACGAAATGCTGAGTACAATTCGATTTTCAATTATGCCAACGAAAACGATAAAAAAAAGACCCTTTTCAACGCTTTCTTGACTCGACTTGGTCGGTGTGACAGGGGTCTTAAAAACCAACAGTGTGCAGGAGCCTTGTCGCGGCAAGTTAGAATAATGCATTATTTAAATTATTTATGTATCATATTGATTTTTATATTCTTGTATCTCTTTTTGTGAATATTTCATTTTCTGTGCTTTGGTACGGTCAGGTCTGAATTTGTTTTAACAAAATCGACTTTATAGTGGCCACCTGTAGATTTGCCTATACTTAACAAATATGTCGTAGGAAAATTCAAGAATTTTTTGTTTTTGTCCACAGCACGAAATCTTCTGCTTGAGGATCCTCGAGAACCCCGTTGGGGCTCCGAAGCGACGCGACGGTGAAATCGCAAGCTACGTTCACACAGTGCGAGGCACCCTCGCACATAATCGTCAACAGGCAACGATCCATTCCATAATATAAAGTATAAACTTGTACTGCAAACTATAAATGTACGTTATCGAATATTCCACGTCAAAATAAAATCCAAAAATTTCAAAATTCAAAATCCAGGGGGCGCAACATTTGTGCACCGCGCTGTAGACCTCCGTCCAGAGCGCGTCCATTCTAAAGCCAAAACGCAACCGAAATTCTCAATCCAAAAATCTGAAAAAATTCCCTAGTACACAACTGTATACCCTCAACATACCAGATTTCTTTCAAAATGTTTCCACGCGATTAAACGGCAAAATTGGGGGAAAAACTGGTTCTCCGACTTTTCCCCGATAACTATGCTCAGAGGCATGCTAGAGACTCCAAACTTTCCGTACAAAGTTCTTTCAATGTACCCTCTCGAACGTTCCCAGACAGAATAAAATTCAAAAATGAAAAATTTGCTTGCTACATCAGTTGTGGACCGCGCTGTATCATTTCGTCCGCAGCGTGGTTCGCGGGCTGCGCGGTCTCGTTCTGCGCAGTGTGTGGACGCGGCTGTAAAGGGAGGCAGGAAGGGAGGGAGGGAGGGGAAGGACGGTGTTCCCCTTCCCTCCGTTCCCCTTGAAATTATGGCGGCTCGAGGAAGCGGGGTGGGGGGAGGGGGGCGAGCAGAGAGCTGGGTTGCGCGCAGGCAGGCAACGTCATTGTGCTGTGTGGTGGTCTGGTGGGCCATGATCGTTCTTCGTGTGTGTGCGTCCCTCGAGCGTAGCGCGGCAGACCTGCCCAGTAAATACGAGGCTTCCGTTCCGGTGTACGTGTCGACCGATTGCTGAGAGAGTGAGAGCCGAAGGGGGTTCCCGAGGAAACCGTGTCTCTCGCGTGTGCTGTGTGTGCTGGGTGCTGCGTGTTTCGCAGTCTCGTCGAGAGTGTGCTGCACATAAAACCAGGGAGGTGAGGAGCGAGAGAGAGAGAAAGATCGTGAACGAGACAGAGATCGAGAAAGAGAGAGAGAGAGAGAGAAGCGAGGAGCTTCTCGTGCCGTGCGTGCGGTGTGTGTGCGGGGACCCGGCGCCGCGGGATCCGTCGTCAGTGTTGTGCCATCATGCCGTTGAGCATCGGTGTTAACCTGAGGGTGACCGGGCACTGTAACCAGGGCGGTCGAAAGTACATGGAGGACATGTTCAGCGTGGCCTTTCAATCGACACCGGATGACAAGGACCTCGAGTACGCGTTCTTCGGGATCTTCGACGGCCACGGCGGCGGCGAGGCCGCCAGCTACGCGAAGGAGCACCTGATGAACGTGATCGTCAAACAGAAGAACTTCTGGTCGGATCGGGACGAGGACGTGCTACGCGCGATCCGAGACGGATACGTGAGCACGCACTATGCGATGTGGCGGGAGCTCGGTAAGCTAACCGAGCCAGGCACACACGCGCGTACACACATACACACACACGCACATACATACACACCGACGTCCGTCGGTCTGCCCTGACTGACTTCCTGTTCGGCCTTTTTTTTTCCCCCTCGGCGGGATTCCCGCCGTTTCCCGACCTGTTTCGAACCTGTCCGCGCCGTATCGATGCCACCCGAAACGATTTCTGTCATTGTCCCGCGTATTTCCCCCACCACCCGCCGCCCCGATCAGGTTAGAATATCTAGGTTATGTAATACGAGCTAACCTGAAATCCGGAATTTCGGGAAAAATTAGTTGAAAGAGAACACTCGAATCGCTTCGCCGTTATGCCTCCTGTCGTTTCTAGGGAGCGTCGAGAACCTCGGGGAAACGATTCCCCGAGAGTGTCGTCGACGATTTTGCGTATTCACGGGCGTCTACCTTTCCTGTAGATAAGTGGCCGAGAACCGCCTCCGGATTGCCATCCACGGCCGGCACCACCGCCAGCATAGCGTTCATTCGCAAGGGCAAGATTTACATCGGCCACGTCGGCGATTCCGCTATTATCCTGGGCTACCAGGTGGACGGCGACCCGCAGTGGCGAGCCAAAGCTCTGACCAAGGACCACAAGCCCGAGAGCGGGCCAGAGATGATGAGGATACGAGAGTCCGGCGGCAAAGTCGTCAGCAAATCCGGGGTTCCCCGAGTCGTTTGGAACAGACCTCGGATCGGCCACAAGGGGCCTGTGCGCAGATCGACTCACATAGACGAGATTCCGTTCCTCGCTGTTGCTAGGTCTTTAGGTACGCTTCGGACTTCTAGAACACACCTTTCGTGCTTCTTAGGCCGGTGATTTGTTAAACGGTTCCTTTTCTTTTGCAGGCGATCTGTGGAGTTACAATTCCGAATTGAATACGTTTGTTGTATCTCCCGAACCGGATGTTAAAGTAGTTGCGATCGATGTTGAATCACACCGTTGCCTTATATTTGGAACAGATGGGTTGTGGAACATGTTGACGCCGCAGGGTGCTGTGGCAATTGTACAGGCTGCGGACAGGCACAACGAGAAGCATCTGATAGCCTCCCAGCAAACGTGTAATGGGGTACAATTCAGACAAAGTTGTTTAGGAAATTGAAGTTCACTTCAATTCGGCATTTTAACTCATAGTTTCGATATTTCCCCCCTCCCAGCAGCAGTCTGATAACGTTCAGTTGTGGATCAACCCTTCGAAAAGCCTGGTGGATAAAGCGTTGGAGAGGTGGTCGCAGAAGAGATTACGCGCGGACAACACGAGCGTCGTGACGCTGATGCTGGATCCGCCTGGACCATCTCGAAGCGAAGTACGTATCTTCACTAAAAGTATCAAGGTTACATGAACTCCTCAGAGGCGGTAAAATCTAATTCCAAATATTTTTGAACAGAAGCATTACAGCTCGACTGCGGATTGTATGCATTTATGAGAAAAATAAGTACCTGGAATTTAAAACAGCGGAAAGCTTAAAAGAATTTAGCAGTATATATTATTTTCAACTGATTAAAGTAACTTAAGGAAAAATTATACGTTTATTTGGCTCTCGCTTCTTATGATCGGTGCAGAAGAGTTTGATTTTGCATGCAAACCCGCAGTCTAGTTACAGCGCTTGCTTAGATACTCTCAGATACACCACAGGTTCAAGTGTGACGATTATATTAACAAACAAATCTCGTTCGAAAGGTGCTACTAAGCCAGAAGGAGTGCGTCATGGCACATCACAGTGTCCACAACCCCGCAGCAACGCTCTCCGCAGAGAACCTGGAGAAGCCTACGTACAATTCGATGTCCCTAAGCGTACCGAGACCTCCGCCGACACCGAGCCACGCGAACCTTCAGAAACCGGAATTGTGCAACAGAATCGAAGATAGCCGAGAGGAGGCAACATCGGAGAAGACTCTGCCGGAAGAGAAGCTCGAGGACAGCCTGGACATAAGCCACCAGATAGGGGACGAGGTAAGGCACACGAATGTTGAGGACGTGAACGGAGCCGGTAAGGTCGCGGAAACGATATCGCACGAAATAGCGGAGAAGAAACTGGACGGAGGTGATAACGAGTCAGAGACAAGCCCGCCAAAGAGGACCGATCAGGAACAGTCGGTCGAGAACGAAAAACAACCGGAAATAGTCGAGGATCAGGTTGCCCAAGTTGTGCCGAACTCGGAGTCTCCTGCAACGGAGAGCACGGAGAGCAAGGCGACGGCGACGGCAGCGGCGGCGGCGGCGGCGGCGGCTGGCGACTCAAATGTGATACACCAAAGTGCATTTTTTTGCGAGGGTCATGATGTACGTGCTCCTGCGAACGTCGGCGGCGCCGCGGAGAAGGACAGCGTCCCTTCGGAGAGCCCCGCAGCGGCCAACGAGAAGAGCAAAGTGGCCGGGACCGTTCTGAACGGGTCGCGTCCGAAACAGCAGACCCTGTTCTCGAGTTCGCGAACGGAGGCGAGGAACGCGAAGAGGAAGAAGCACAGTTTAAACGGGCATTCGCGAAACAGCCTGACGGAGGCCGCGTCCGCGGAGCCGACGACGAAAACGTACGTGAACTCGTCGTGGTTCAAGCCGCGTAGTACAAAGGTAGCCGGGAACACAGTGGACGAAGGTGTTAGAAACTCGCCGGGCAAAACGGCCGGTAGTGCTGTTGGTACGAAGCGAAGACATAGTGCAATATCGCAAAGTGTAGTTGGCACAGTGGAGGAGACATGCGTGTTACAGGAGCCCTGTTTCAAGAGGAGGACAAGGTCCGAAGATAGGCCGAACCCTGTCGATGAAAACGATCCGGCGAACCAGACGACCAAGGACGCAGCCAGCAGCCTCAGCTGGGCCGGTACGGAGTCGAACATCTCTCGCTCGCCAGGCAGCGCTGCGACCGTGCCCATACAGGACAGGTTGTCGCCGTTGAACACCTTCCAGAGGAACCTGGGGAAGAAAGTGACGCCGGTGAAGGCTATTCGCAGACCATCCATCAAAGGCCTGCTGAAGCAACTGTTGGCTGCTGGTTTCGGCGCCAGGGAGTGGGACAACAGGTCCATCAACAGCTGCATCGAGAGGAGGATAAGTCGGACTATGTCTATTATAGGTTCATCGGACAGCACCACCGTTCCACAACGTTGGCTCAGGTACGTATCTATAAACCTCTTCGGCTTTGAAAGCTCGTTTCTACCATGTCTTTCGTGCGATTTCCCCAGATCGGACACGATCGCCGCGACGCCGGTGAAGACCCTACGCTCGCGTAACGTCGACATGCACCAGTGCGCCTTAGTGAAACAACCTGGCCGGCTCTCGTTGTCGAGCAAGCTGAAACAGTCGAGCAACAACGGGTTCCTGCAGTCGGGCCGAGTCAGATCCGCCTCGTTGTCCTCCGGGATCAAGCAAAACACGAGCAACAACGGCAGCGGGACCTGCTCGACGATCAGTCCGACAAACACAGGATGTAATACTAGTTCCGGGATGGCTAAAAGAGTGAAATCGCCGTATAACCCGAGCGCCCGATCCCTGAGCACGCGGTCTCGCATTAAACGCCTTGGGAAGTAAGGTAGGAGGCACGCGCGCCGTCAATTACTATTGGTTTCTTTTTCTCTGTGCGGGGCGTTTATGTTGTCCCCTTACCACCCCTTTCGTCAGTTTTATCCGGTCGTATTATTGCTTTATATCGCCGCAAAGAGGGTGTGCTAGTTCAGATATACATTCTGTGTCGTCTGTACAATTGCATTTCACGAACAACGTTTTTTCCGGGCGGCACTTACGGAAACCGGCCAAACCCAATTTGGACTGAAAGTTTGTTTTTCGTTAAGAGATAAATGGGAAGGATTTTTGCGGATGCGGAAAAATTATTTTTACCGTTTGAACGTCGTTCTCTACCGTACCGACACAACGTAATATCGAAATTATTACGGGCGAAAGTTTTACAAGAAATAAGCACCGCGGAACGCGAAAGTACAATTAAAACGTCCCTCGGGTGACGGAAATTACAATCTCAGATTAGGTTTTTGGGACGGTGGTTATCTATTTGAAAAAGTTCGTCCGTTATATTACGCTGTACGTGTCGGTATGATAGGAAATGACGTTGAAAATGTTTTTGTCCGAATACGATGAAAATCTCTCTCGTGAACATTTTTTGAATGCAAAATTTCCGGCTGGCCGGGTTTTTCTGACCGGCACGCGAAAATAGCGGTAATATATTTTTTCAGAATTTGAGGCACCGGCTAACGGTTAGCAATAAATATGGATACCAATGGAAATTTGTATGGTTGAGTTTCATTAAAGTGGACTTGATTGCAATGTTTTATTGTTGTACGGTTCTCTGAACTTCAATCTTCTTTTCTCACTGTGGAGCACAGTCGCTCCGCAGATTCAATTTTACATCGTCTCATCGTTTCTGTTTCTTCTTTTTTTTTTTTTTATTATTATTAGTCATCTGTTCATCGTTTTCTCCTCTTATTTTCTTTTCTGAGAACGCTAAAGAGTCAAATTAAAATCAATGGCGTGTGTCCGTGTAGACTTCTTCCATTGTGTTACGCGTTCGAATAAATAATTGACCAGTTCGGGGGGAAGCGTTAATCGAAGAAAGTACCGTGAACATATATATGTATAAAAATGTGTGATAATACATAGACGAGAAGAACGACTGTATATCTAAGAGAGAGACAGAGCGTGTATGTATATTTGTAGAAATTATCTTTTTTCTTCGACCCCCGACGATGATTCCTATAGATCTACGTGGAACCGATATTTTAAGGGAATTGTAAGTTGAGAATCGTTAAGCGAAAAATTGAAAATGCGACTCGCCAGCACGCGAGTGTATGGTTGCAACACAACCGCAAAAATGGTTAAAATATTTAGCGCGTAGGTAACGTTAATCTGCTTTGACTCGGCACGGAGTGGCCATTGAAGATTCGCTCGAAATCATGAAATCTTTTATATATTATATATTAATAATACGCGGTCACTTTGTACGGAGACAGCACAAGAAAAATCGTGATAACTTTTGCTACCACGTTGCATGGCATTTAATCGTTTGTTTACTCGTTATAAAACATATGACAATGAATCTTGAATGGCGGCCGCTCGCGCGCGCGAGACAATGGGGAAAAAAATCGACTGTCTATTACCGCGGTAAAACAAAGTTTAGATTTATATTTAGAGCAATTTAATGAAATGTTTCAGACGACGAAACGACCGAGAAGCTCGTCCTTATAGAAGATTTAATTGTAGCTCGCCGGAATGGAACGGTGATCGAAAAATAACACGAACACGCGTTCGATCGGTCAATCAGTGTTTAGGTCGATAAAGTAGGAATCCGACCCGTTGCTTTTGGTTGTTTACCCCCTATTTTCTGCCGCCCCCCCCCCCCCCCCCCCCTACCCGGCCCTTTCTTTTAGGACAACGATTTTTCAGCTTAGTAGCATTATTGTAAGATAATTTTTTGAGGATCGCACAAGCGCAGTGCGGAATTGTACTTGAGGACAAATTTAGGCTGAATGATTTTCCTTTTTCTTTTTCTCTGTTAATTGTGTGTTACAACAAATGCGAACGATCCGGTGACAGTAGAGCATTGTTGGAAGTTTTTGACTACAGATTTTTTTACCGGCACGATGATCTTCGAGGAAACGAAGAATTTGTTTGGGCAGCGACGAAGCCAAATTTACTGTGCTCTCGGATCGTTCGCGGGGGGGAGCGAACTATACTTTAAAAGGGCTTACATTTGTATGAGTTTACTGACATTTTTATATTTCTACGTTTCATTGTAGACAGTGCAGAGCAAGGAATTTTGTACGTTGTATATCAAAGAGCAGGAGAACGGGTGGAAAGAGTATGATAAATGAAATAAACGACACGTGCCTACAATAGTTACCATTTATCGAATGTATGTATATATATATATATATATATATATGTATAAAGTGTATTCATATACCATGGACCAAGAAGACAAAACACTTTTTTCACTGTTGCAACAGAGAGAGAGTGTGTGTGTGAGAGAGAAAGATAGAGATCAACCGAAGTAAATCTATTTAATTAATTTTAATGGTAAATCAGTGTTACGTGTCTTCATGGAGGAAATATATTTAGGGTGTAAGAGACCTCGCTTATAAGAAATAAATCTATATATAATATATAGATAAAATTCTATATATACACATATATATATATATATATATATATAAAATTCTCTTCTTGGTGCATGCGATACAACTTGGCACTGTATATACATATAAATATATAGCATATCTATACATATACGTATAATATGTAACACACACCCACGTATAAAATGCGAATGGTCTATATGCACGTAGGATGGAAAAAAGCGTAGACGCGATTAAGCTGTTAAGAAATGAAATTCGAGGAAATGAAAAAAATCTTTGCTAGCGTTTATTTATATACACGAGAGTTATTATATTATAGAACAAGTGAGAACGATTAGTGAGCGACAAAATGGATCCGTCTGGTTGCGCTTCTATAGATATAAACAAATTAATTCGTTATATAGGACGTGAAGAAAACCAAGTATTTTCTGAGAGCCGACGTAAAAATTTAAGAAGAATAAAATTTATCACCGAGAGAAAGTGAGAGATTATGAGAGAGCGTGTGTGTGAGTGTGTATGAGAGAGAGAGAGAGAGAGAGAGAGAGTGTGTGTGTGAGAGGAACATATAGCGAGCGACAAAAAAAATTTATAGTGGTTTATCTCAGGTTAAGCATAGGTCGAAGGAGGCGAACTCGAACAAATGTGTGATCACGTTTCAAATCTGTATATTTTAATTAAATAAAGTGAAATATACAAACTTCTGCTATAATTACCTCCCTTCATTAAACACTATTTTTGTTGTGGGAAATGTTTCAACCCTGTGATTGTATCTTAGGGTCCCTCGTGACCCCAGTAAAATTCGAAACGTTATATTTCTTTAAATGAGAGTATTTGAGCACTAAGTTCACGGAGCATGACTATTTTACATTATGAAAATAACGAGAATGTGTCTATCCAATTTGTTGAGTAATTCCTCTTCATCTTTACAATCTGAATCTCAACGTTACAACTGTTAATCAATTTTAATTAAACTTTCAGGAAGTTCCCAATCTTAGAAAACGATATACCACTACAGCGGGTTAACTTATTAAAATGGACAAATTAGCAGAAAGATTCACAGTCCTTTTACACATAATTCGTCAGATAGGGGAATGTTTAAAATAATGAAAATTGAACGATATTTCACGGGATGAATCAGCACGCGCGAGTTACTTAAACGATTCTTATATTTTTATCCTGTTATTTGGAAAAATACAATTTTACATATGTACAGGGATAGAGTTAGATCAGTTTTCGTTTCCTCATGCGACTCTCAGGCATTCACTATACTCATGTAGTACATACACCCTCGCACATGTTACATCTTTCTTCCTAATAAAGAGAAATATTCGTATATTACACGTAATTAATGTACACGCTAAATATCGATTTCATTTATATCAATAAGAGATACTTTCTTTTTTGTTGAAACGAGCGTTTCGCATATACATTATGTCCATGACGAACGACAATAATATCAGAGAATGCAGAAAACAATAGGATACTCCCGACCGCGTACAATAATGTTCTATGTATATAAAAGATGTTCCGAAACTCGTTAGCCTAACATTTACTCTTACTTGCAACAGAGTTTCCAGAGCAGGGAGAGAATTTTGATTTAATTTTACGATCTCTCGGTGGCGAACACCTAAAAGGGTCTAAACGAAGAAGAAACCGTTCACCGAAGATTATCGAAAAGAGCCTGAGAATGTACAAGAATAGTGCACTGTACTGTCGTAGCAACAACACAGTGGCTTATTATTTACAGTACTTACAATCACAACACACAACGTGTTCATCGTTTTGTCTATAGAAATGCCATAATTATTTTGCAGTCTAGCACTTTGTCGGGAAGTGCTCAGTCGAGAAAGATAAAATTCAGTGTAGAAGTAAATTGAAATTCACTCTGTAACCTAGCGAACAACAAACGACCGAATCTAACAACAGGATTCTCGGCTATTTGAAAGACTTCTCCTAATTTTTGTCGTCGTTACAAAAATCGTATCATAGTGAAGACCAGATATACATACGTGTACATCTGTACAACGAGCTCGTCGAATGGGCTAGTCATAATAATAAATATGGTTCTGAAGATGTTATAAATCAGTGAAAAATATTTTATTGGCAAAAATGAATTACAGTGTCAAGGCGATAGTACAAGGTGTATGAACTTAATCTCCTCCTTAAGACTTAAATACATGGTGATTCAATTTCTCATACAAACCCTAGACAAAGTGTACGCATAAAAAGTCTGCTACGTTAACAATGTAATTCATTTTTTTTCTTTTGTTGTTGTTGTTGTTGTTCTTCTTCTTCTTCTTCTTCTTCTTCTTGTCCCCTCACAATAGCAACCTCCTCAGTGATTTATCTCATCTTCGAGTATGTTTCTCTTATTATGCTTAGATCTTCGAGTTGGCTCTTTTTCTTATCAACATGCTCTCAACACACACCTGTCTCAAATATACACGCATACACATCGAGACGAAGACAGTAAGGCACAGAATACACATTATCATTTACGAGCAATTATTACACACGATTTGCACAGCCCCGATAAATTAAAATGGTGGGTGGCAAGACGGCGAAAGGAACTCACACTCGCCTGTCAGAAGAATTACATTCTGCCGCGAGAAAAACAGATGTGATCAGTTTTCGTTCAATTATAATACTTTCGCGTGTGAACGGACGTCGCCACGAATTCAATTCCCCTGAATAACTTATTCCTATTACAATATAAAATGCTTTTCCAACTGAACCGTTTCCGGAACTCAATCTATTGTCAATGAGTCGCGTTCCATTTTCAGATATTTCGTGAATGTCCACGTAACGATACCACCTCTGGCAAAAATGATCAATTCGAACCATAAACGATTGCCTACCTCGGAAATTATTACAAATTCGTTGACCCCTCTGGCAAGAATATATTCGATACTTTACGTACGGAAATGAGATTACTTTCTTTACTGGCAATTAGCATGAAACAATTTCTGGAACCACTGTTTGTTCAACACTAGGTTCACCGGTCGTGTCCTAATAGTTTTGATTATTGAGATTGTAATTTGTTTCTTTGAGTATGTATTATCAAGAAAATGGCTAAAAATTTGGATAGACATATTGTCGTTCATTCTCTAAAGTCACTTTTACTGCTAACCCAGTGTTAATCAAACCCCCTCTCCGCCAGAGGTAGTCCTCGGTGAAAGAATGATGCGCTAGCGTAAAGCAGGAATATAGAAGTAACACTTAGTTTGTGCCCTAAGATTATCACACAAAAATCGAGTCAGTGGTTTTATGTTCACGGGTTCTCATTAGACTGACTCTAAATTCTCCTTCAAGTCTTATCAGTATCATATGTATTCCTATAGCCTTCGAAATGATTACGGGGGGGCGGATAAAAGAAACGCCTGTGGTTGTACGCATGGCTCGACGTACATACATTATAAATCTGTGCACTGTATGTGTGAACACACGTTGAGAACATTTTGATTCCTTGGGGAAAACGGAAAACCGGTGCGTGTGCTGGTTGCAAAAACTTGTAAATCAATGATTCGCTTGGCGTCGTCGGAATTACGTTGTCTGCTCGGTTTTTGGACATGTACGGGTACACCGGTTCCTTAATTATCTCACTCGCATGACTGTCGTGGCTTGTTCGACGTTCGTTTTTCGACGCTTGGCTGCGCTGACCTGGTCGGTGGCCTTGACACAGAATTTTTCTCGAACGTCGAACAGTCCACGGTTGTTGCACAGGGACTCACCAGTTTCGATACCTAATTATTCCGTGTAAAATAGTATATCAGCTATAATCGTACTCGCGTACTTACACCTACGAGCGTGTATATATATTTATATATTTACAGTTTCTTTTTTTTTCTTTCATAGACGATCCATGATACTTCTCGAGATGCAAAATCGCATAATAATAAACCTCTCGGCCCTGCCTGATCACCGCGAACAGTCATTCTCTTTCGCATGATTCAATTGGAAAAAGAGAAGTGTCGGCACGCGATGCACACACACACACACACACTCTCACTCACACGCACACAGTGTCACCAAGTGCTATACTCGAAGGGCACGATCCACAGTGATCACACCCCTTAAGATCCGTCGAATGAGTTTCCTTTTTTTTGACGTAACGAGTGATTCGAATCACTGGAAGCACCGATTCTCTTCGTCTTCGGTGATAGAAGAAAACGTGTAAACGAAACACACCCCTTGATTACGCTAATTAAAGGATCGTTAAACAACTAATGACTGGATGCTCGTTAATCGAAGAGTCACAAGACAAGTGCCCCTAGTCACAACGGTTATCAAACGTTCCTCAGTCTTCTTGGAGAGTTGCAAAAGTGTTTCTTTCCGTGGGCTCTTTCGATCGACGGTTCGATTTTCCCGCCGCGTGCGCGCGCACGCGTCGAGGCAGTGAAGCCGTAAGAGTGGGGGGGAACGGCGCCAGATTCGAAACGATAACCACCTCACTGTGCTCGCCTGATCGCCCGGCGCTCGATACTTTCGAGCCCTCGGGAGTAGGCGAACGATAAATGCATCGGGTTGCAGCGAAATCAGGATAACTGACCAACGAGATTACGCGTCCCTCGACGGGGAGGCAATGTATGGCAGTGAGGCGACCAATTTACGTCGGTAAGTCTAAAATTCCGATTAACGAATTCCGAGGAACGAACGGTTGAGACGTCGTACCGACATCGTTCTGCTCAAGGCGATCGGCCCGGCGAATTTAAACAACGTTCATAGGAATCGTGAAAATCCGACGAGAGACGCCAACCACCTTGAGCGCCATCATCGTTTATCTCGCACGCTCTAAAAGAAAGTGCAAACAAGTGGAATGAGAAGAAATGCACACTGAAAAACCAATGAGGAGACCTTGCGGCTGTACACACAGAGGCACTATTTCGCCAAACGCTATTATGTACATCATCGCGACGAGTCTGTGCTGAAAAATACAGTGGAATCCTTGGGGGAGGGAAGGTCAGAGGAGGAGACGTCTTTGAAGAACGTCTCTCGCACGCTCCGTCGAAGGTCTGCGCTCACGGCGCATCGTTTCCGTCCCTTGGGCTGCCATCACGCGTTTTGTACTAGCAAAGAAGTCGGTGATGAGAAACGAAGGAGTGGCGTGCGTGGCTCGTCCTCGCAGGAACTAACGATCAGTTTGCTGAAGATGGTGAGGAGAGGAGTCGCAACCTTCACGGTCGGACTCCCGATCGATAAACGCGTGTATACTTTCGGCACCATTCAATTGGCATCATTAGGGCAATGTCTGTGAATCACAATGAACGCACGCCTGGACACCGATTCGCAGAGGGTCCGGGACCGGAAGCAGCCTGACCCGCGCGCAACTCGTCTTTCCGGATGTTCTGGACGTCGTCCGGGACTGTTCCGGGCCGGTGACGTCTCACCTGAGGATACCTACGGACACCTCGGACCTCCACGGGCTACACAGCGCAGCCCTTGCGCGTCCCGTAAAGGATCTTCAGCTCCGGCACGATGATCTTCTTGATCAGCGAGTTCGTCTTCGCCGTGAGCATCTCCCGGTGGGGGTCCTTCTTGAAGATCTTGATGCCGGGACGGTGCACCAGGAACGCGTTGTCCAGGATCAGGAAGTCGTAGTCGAGGACGCACAACGCGTAGCCCTTTAACGAAAACGTTACGCTTAAGTATTCGAGCAGGGTGCCAAGGGTGCTGTATTTATTACAGGGGTCTAATGACGACTTTGAGAAGGTGGTCTGTGACCATTCGAGGTTCCAGGAGCGTTCTGGAGCCTACCTGTGTCATCTTGTCGCTCTTCCCCTCCCAGCTGAGCCTCTCGTCATACAGAGGGTCGTTATTGGTCCCGATGAAGATTGGCTCCCAGTGGACAAAACTGCCTGTCCTCTTTCCAACGTGGAACACGTGGAGGTCCGGGGTCTCCGGGGCCTCCTGCCACTCTTTGCTGCGAGGAACGTTATGGCAGCCGGAGCACAGCTTCTTGTGGAACGGAATGGCCGTGCCCGCCTTCAGCATTTGCGACTATACGAGAAACAAACGTGCAGAGTAGCACCAGCTATCGCGTTTCGCGTGGAGGTTCAATGGGATCGTGGACGGGTCTACCGTGCAGAGCGGCGCGGTAATTAGATTCAGCGTTTTATAGGAACGCGGCCAATGGCAAGCCGTGCTGCTAATTGCCCGCGTCAAGGTCCACGGTCAATGGAGGCGCCATTGATTGAACGCAACCCTCGCATCCGTTCAACGGACGCGACCGTTGCACTCCGCGACTTTGCTTTCGGTTTAATTATCGCCGTCAGGCTCCCGTTGCAGAAACGTTAAACGCGAACACAAACTCCTCTGATCTGTGCGATCAAACGATGATTGCAATGCCTGCATTCTTACAGGACAATCCCAATGATCTTGATCGCAACAATGACCGCAACTCACCAGGCGCGTTTTGTTATTCGGCGGCTGGTTCTTCTCGTCGACCTCGAAGATGGACAGTACAAAAACTTTCGGGTTCGGCTTGTACAGGGCCGGCTGGTCTCTCTTCCGGATCATCTCGAGGAACTTGGCCGGCAAGTTGGGGTTCGGATAGAGCTCAATGTCGCTGGCGAGAACGTAGAACGTCGGGGCCGACTCGCGTGCTATATTCCGGCCGACGTTCACCGGGTACAGCAGCTTCTTCTCGTTTTTATACATCTTCGAAAGCGTGACGTTCACCCACGGGGGCCCGAGCGTGCAGTTGTACGTGTCGGACATAACTTTCTCGCTTGGGGGTACCTATTTTTAAGAGCAAACCATTAGACAATGGAATCCCGAAAATCTGCTGCAACATTACTTGTAACATCAGACTGATATTTCTATTCTACGGGGTGTCCCGGAAACGTGCTTCCTCGAGAGGGTAGCCATTTTGCGCGTGACTGTTTCCTTTGCTAGCGGTTCGGATAAGCGCAACGGTATTGGTCGTAAATTTTACAGGCCGTTACTCGCAATTTTACCGAGCAATTTACACAACAAGAAAGTATGTTTGTCCCGCTAATAACCCCATTACGGCGCGTCCGTTTACGTTCGCCAATTAGCCGAGAACGAAAGAGAATGTGACAGAGAGAGAGAGAATTGATCGCATATCGAGCACAGGCGAAATGATTTCGCCTGACACTTTGAGAGATCGACGGGAAGAGAAAGCGCAGCTCTTGTGTCCACAGTTTTGCATGACGAAACTCTGGTCGCTGAATTGATCCGTCCACGGGCCCGACAATTCCGCACGCTGGCAATTAATCTGTATGGTTAAACTGTGCGATTTCAACCGGCCATTCCGACACGGCAATTTTCCTCCGTAATCGCGCGTACACGAGGCAGGCCGCCACGTTCTCAAGTGATAACTCTGAAAAGAAAAAGAAGTGGGGGTTTATGTATGTGGAACAGATGCGAATGTACCGTGTGTATCGGTAACAGCTGCTAACTATAGTTACCCGCGTGTCTGATTGATACTTTCACGGCCTCCTCTGATCCACTTTTCAAGAAATGCTGTATTGTGTTTCCCCGGGCTCTGGCCATTCGATACTCTCGCATTCGATAGTCGACTTTCCCTTTCAAACTTTTGCCCGGATGGTGGCTGACAAACGCGCCGATCCTAACAACAATCCCGACGACGTGTTCGGGTTGACACGACTCCAGAAGATCCAGGAATTTTGCAGCAACCACGCTCAACCATAAGTTACAAGTCTCCCACGGCGGAGGAGCTAGTGGAAAGTCTTTCTCGAGCCGAGGCGTCTAGTTAGGTATGCAAATCAAGGTTTCAGAATCGACTCCGTTCCAGAACTTCGACCATGGCGGTTCCCTTCATCCGTGAACTGTGGAAATGTTCAATTAACACCGCAACAGTTGCTCCTCCCATGGACTTCACGGTGTGCGCGTGCCCCCGTGCGTGACGCCGCCGGCATTATCTTTACAAGTAATTTCCGACGATCCTTTCGAAGTTGTATTCAGCCCCCCCGACCACCGGGAATCGTCCGTTTCCTAGCGGAGAATTTACAAGATGTCCACGCGGCGGAAAAATCCGCAAGAAATCATTGTCGGTGACTGTCGACCGTGAAAGTCCCGCCTCGGAGGCACAATGTTTCTTGCCCTGAAAGAACGCGAGACGGCCTTGCGCCTTGCAAAATGCACCGCTCCGGATTTCATGGTCCCTTTTTGTTTCCTTTTTGCCCACGTTTTCTCTTTCATTTCGGTGAACCGTAATCTCGGTGTTTGTCTTGCTTGAAATGTTTGATCAAATGCAAACTGTGCCTAGTATAGTCTAGTAAAGCAGTCTATATTCTAGCGTACTATGTCTAATCTTCTTTAGGAAATATTCAAACAATTTAGCAAAGGAAACACGCGGACACCTCTTATATTATGCTTGTTCTACAACGTCAAATAACAGCGTAGATGAAAATAGACTAGCATTATTATGGGAGATCATTATCGTAGGACATTTTGAACTTTAAGATAGCAGTCAGAAGTCGTTTACATGACAATGAGCCGAATCCCCGTAGAATTCAGTGACATAATAATTCTGAACTTCTTGCAGGAACACTTTCTTCTCTAAATGCGTGTTCTAGATAATCCCATTGTGAACACCGAACAATGGGAACACACGAATAGGACAAGCATTATCTCGGTAGAACCTGACGTAACGTATTAGAGCACTGTCTGCATTTTTCGGCTGGTTCTCTCCGTCGCGCATGCGAATAAATTCAATCCTGTTATCATTATAAAGGTGTACGCGCCAGGCTCGTTTAGGGCTCTGTAGTTTTGGTGTTAAGTATTACAGACAGCAGCACTTGAGATCCTACAATGCAGGGGTCTATGCCTAATCAAGGGGGCCGGCTCACACATATACTTGTAATCCATGTACGTATATGACCTTGCAAGGGTCAAAGTCTTGACAAACCTAGAAGTCCTAAAAAGTACTAAAAGTTTCCTAAAAGTCCAATCTATGTCCGTTCGGACGCCAAAATGCGAATTTCTACCTGATCGTGGAGTAATTTGTAATATTCGGCAGAAAACTGGCCGTCGCGAGCCCTCCGAAGCAAGTGTGACGTCACAAGATGGCTGCCGCCGAGAGATTTCCTTAATATCGAGAGATTTACTGTTCGTATCGGAAAAATAGCTTTGAACAGACGTGGCGAGGACATGTACGAAGATGGTGGTGTGCATTTTCAATCGATTACTTACTTATTTAATACGTAATAGAGAAAAAACACCATTTCGCGGTTTCGCCTACTAGCGCCAAAGAACTTCTTCCCGGCAGACACTGTCGGTAATGCAGATCGATAATGCAGACTTACGTGTGTACGATACGTACGCTGCCGAATATTACAAATTACTCCGCGATCAGGTAGAAATTCGCAAATTGGCGTCCATACAGACGTAGATTGAACTTTTAGGAAACACAATTGACCACTTCTAAACTGCTCGTTACAATATTGAAACGTCAATTTGTCTAGATTTTGACCCTTGGATTGCAAACCATGCCGGCACCCTTGAAGGATCTGCTGACCTTAGCAGCCCACGGATTCCTCTCGCTAGGGGGCCAAGTACCAGGATACTATTTACCACTTTTGGCACGTGTTTGCTGCTGAAGAAAACGTGGAAGGTGACCAGCTGGCCGATCAGGGGGCTGCCACAGTTTCTCGAGTACTTGATGGCGTCGAGCGTCGCCGGGAAGTCTGTGCCAGGGGCGTGCATAGCGATCGATATCGGCGCCCTCCAACGTTCCAGCAGCGGCTCCAGATTGTCCAGGAACGTGTAGTCCGCGTGCGTGGTGTACGTCACGCTCTCCCAGCATCTCACCGCCATGCCCATCGGAACGTAATTGTACAGGACCCAGTAGTCGCCACGTTGGGCCCTTCTCGGCTCCAGGGACTTCTCCTTGCAGGGCACGGCCTCCTTCAGGCTCATCGTCGGCCGGACGTTCACGTTCTTCGCCTGGACAAGGGAGCAACGGTTAATCGAC